>JAEQBH010004621.1:0-443697 GCA_016808115.1 Tetrastigma voinierianum
ATTTTGTTAAAATTACGGATAGAATATCGATTTGTATATCTGAATGAAGTTTGTATCAAAACACCATTTTGAACTTGATCGATTGTAGTGTTAATAGAGTCCCATATTTTAACTGCTTCAAGAATATGTACAAAGGCAGTAGTATTGAATTAATTGCATTGAAAGAGAGTTGGAGGTGTGGGAAATGCAAAAGAATAGTCTGTTAAGCCACATGAGTTTGTGTGACGAGATTTCTCTGTCGCGACATGAGCCCACCTTTACGTGTCCTGGCAGTGGTTTAGTGTCGTAGCGGGGGAGTTGGCTTTGTTGGTGTTTTGGGCCTTAACAAGGGTTTTGGGTCACGATGAGAGCCTGCAGATACCCATGCCACTTAACATGGTTTTCCTTATGTCGCGACATGGTTTTCAATTTTAAGCTATAGGAAATATCGCAACATGGTTTTTCTTAGTTGCGACAGGTTTGGTCTTGCCTAGAGGTTTACGTAATGGCGTGACATTTCTGTCCGCGTGAGTCTTCCCCAAGTAGTATTTTAGTGTCACGAAAAATTCGAGAATATGGTTCCACCATCGCGTTTTTCATGGTGTTGTAGCAAAGGTCACTATCTTGTGTGATAGAGCGTTAGTGCGTGTGACTGCGTTGGGCGCACCATGTGGCGGCGCGTCTCACGTATAAGCATTAAATCGCGACAGAGATTTCTTTGTCATTCAGACTTATGGTAGCAAAAAAAATATCAAATAACCCCCTGAATTTGAGGTGCCACAATAGCTCTCCTATTTTCCTATGACTCTCATTGTCAAAAATTAGTGAAATTACAATTTAACTTTCATGTCTATAATATTTGAAAACACTTGTTCACCTTCCAGGCGTTACTCAATCTTAGGTCTTTCATAATCGAGTTGAGCTTGAGTTAAGTATTTGAGTTAGAAGTTTATGTTACATTATACTACTATTTGTTTAGTTCTAAAAAAAAAAAAAAACCATAGATTATATATATATATATATGTTTTGTTTTAGACCATGAGATTGTCTAAGCAAGCTCGTGCACTGAAGTGTCTTTAATCCATACCATACCCAGACTAATCCCCATATGAGTCTAGAGTAACCATAAGGACGGTAAAACTCTACTTTATAATAAAGATGCATTTCCAGGCTTGAATTCAAGACCACTAGTTAAGTAAGAGATGCACGAGAACATTTCACCCCATGTGTTAGGTGTGGTGAATCCTATCTTTCTTATCAGATCTTATTAAAACATCTAAATCTCATTTTTTTATCATTCTTTTCCTATAAGATCTTAATTTAAGTTAGGGCCAAATTTACTTAAACCACAGCTCATGATCCAAACTTGCTATTTTACAAATAGAATCCACTTCTAAGTTAAAATCAAACCCTTTTTTTTTCTAATCACAAATTCCACAAAATGGGCTTGGTACGATCTTGTAATTGGAATCTTATCTACAAGCAGGCTAGTTTGTTTAGAATTAATCTACATTAATGTCATTACCAAAAAAATAAAAATAAAAGAAAGAGTATTAGTGAAGAAAATTTATTGGTTGTTGGGAACTAAGCATTAGCTAGCTACCATGCAATTAATCAAGATTCCATGAAAAGAGAGTGTGATACCCTTATCCCGAGGGTCTCATTGACAACGTCCTTTGTGGAAACTGGATGTCCGGGTGTCAGATATCACACTCATTGTCTCATATATTGAGACTCAATTCTTCGTATTTAATTAGCGAATATCTTAATATATGATAGACTATTTAATGACAGTCCTTTATGCAGGTATACATAATTACGCTCGAATATTATAATACATGAGCAAAAACAAAAACAAAGCAAAGTCTCATCAGACTCGTCAGCATGCGGTTCCATGAGGTCGGGGGCCTTTGCATCGGACTGTGCACGAAAAGGGTTCCACGGCGGGAGTGGCGAAGCCGGTAGAGAATGACTCTACGAGGTACTCCCACGTCTAAGTCCACATCTGTGAGTGGCGCGAGCACACATCCAGTAAAATGTCTACGCAGATGTCATGTGTCGTACATGAAATATCATCATGCCCATATCGAAGTCACTCAGGCTCCCCTCACCGTGTATATGCCAAGTGTGAAAACCGTCCACTGGTATTACCAGCTGACCCATGTATCGAGCCCTCCTTCGGTTCCGATTACCCAGATCACGAAGTGCCCGATGATGACAATCGTGTTAATCCAGAGCTCTTATCATCTGGCCGTCTATGTGATAAACATGACCGTGTGTCTTCTTTTGGGCAATAAAACTTTTGAATCCCACCACTGTGGTCCTCTTCGCCCATGTTCGAGGGCTTTTCACCGAGAGGGTTAACGGTTCCCTTCTTACTCCACCCAACACATCTTATTTATATTTATTTTTATGCTTTAAACGAGAGTGTTCGTTTATTGAATGTCGTCCCAGTGCGACTCTCACTACCTATTCATCCTTGTGTGTGTTTGACCACACCCATGCACACAAACAATGCGATGTCCCTATGCATGTGCGTGCCCCAATGCCCTTTGCGTATTACTCGTATTACGTATGCGATGCACACTACATGGGCAGTTCTCTTTCATCGTACTTCAATGTACCCAATACCATAGCAAACATATATGAATTCATCCATGTGTTAATACATTTAAATACACATATATTAACATATCTTACACATATTCTGACATGTTATTAAATTCTTGACAACACAAAAACACTTCACATAAAATAGCCATTCCCAGCCATAATTCTAGCCATACTTGGCTTTAAAAAAAATCTAGACTTAGTCCAGAAATTTTAGTCTTTATTTTAACGGCTAAAAATTTAGCTACAAACTTGACGAAAAACAATTCTGTAAATCCGCAACAATCCGACTTACGTCGGGATTTGATCACCCATGGCTATGGTATTTGACAGGAATATTTTTTTTTACCAATTTATCAATTTTGCGAGTTTGGATGACGACTCAGAAATAAAAACCAACCTCAAAGGCAGTGTGTCCCAGAAAATTGGCCACAACAAGTCAAACATGCAATTTCGGCGGTTAGAACCAAAATGGAAGCCACGAATCACCAGATCTTCAAAACCAGATCCTGGGTATTAAAAATATGATCCTCATAGTAGCTTCGATCCACGTGATCGGTATGACCGCCACGACCATTCTGACCCTTAAATAAAGGCAAGTAGGAACCACCTCTTGGAGCGTGGCCCGAATCGCTTTAAGTTCTTTGTTTACCCCTACTCGCGCTGCCGTCGAGTGAAGCCATTTTAATTGGAATCTTAAATTACATTATCGAACATAGTAAAAAAATTGGACAACTTTTGTTTTTCTTTTTTATTTTTTATTTTTGTTTCTCCGCACTGCTCTTGTTCTCCTTTCTTTATTTTTTTCTTTCTTTTCCTTTATTATTTTGCTCGTCACTGAATTGTTGTTCCCCAAGAGATAGTTTCTTCAAATATCTTAGCTTCGTGGACACCGGTCACAATGCATATACATGCATGTGATGTTGTCACACACAGGGCTCCCAAGGCTTTCTCCCACACCACTCATGTGGTGATCCTCCATGGTGCCATGTGGCACAAGCTCATGGTGCCATGTGGCATCATGCCAAGTGTCACCCGACACCTCGTGCCTCGAAAAACGTGAAATTTCACCAGTTTCTAATTCGACGAAATTTAACAAGGCAGAAATGCGATTTCGCAGCACAATTCCAACTAAACTGGCCACATCCAAGCATCTGTAGTAACTTCATGCTTTTAACCCGTACTATTTCTCGAATAAAATTACCGCTTGCCATTTTTAAAAATGAAATTTTCGAGTTTTACGTAGTGACGTAAAGTTTATTTGTAGATGATACATCACTAATTTGATATGCATTTTCATAATGAGATGCAAATTGGAAATTTAATTATTCGGGGTAAATTTTAAATTGCTTGAGATTAAAATTAAATTAAATTCACTAATCATCCCTGCTCAAATACTTAAATATAGTCCTATTTTTGAAGAAATTCTAATAAATGAATTATTGTTACTACTTTTCATTATTTAAGAAAAATCAAATACTTTTTCTTGTATATCTTACCCTTCACTTTATGAAATTATAGACGGGCATATTCAATTAATTATTGTCATACTTTCTAGAGTCAATCATTTTATAAACAAAATTCCTTTGGCTTGCAAATTTTTTGAAAATTGTTTTTTTATTGATAAGTATATTTCAAATTCGAATTTTATTTTATTTCAAAAAAATCCATTGAGCTTAAATAAATTAATATAAATTTTTTTTTTACAACTTGTATATACTTCGACTAATTTCATGGGATCTTAAACCAATTGAACTCCAAGTCAAATTAATATAAAAGCTTAACTTTTTTCCAATGTAAATAGGTCTTTTTGCTAAGATTTTTAATAAACAAATAAAATCAAAATTAAATTAATAGAAAACTGATTTGCAATTTTCTTAGGGTCTTTCAACAAATGGCCTATAGGCCCATCGACCAATAGGTCGCCGAGCCAACCAGATTTTTTACATACCGTGGCCCAACCCATTGTGCTTTATATACTATATGGGTTTGGCAGCCCAGATGGGCGAGTCTGACGCCCTGTGGTCGCCTGGTTTGACAAGCCCAATAATTCAAACCACATATTTTTTTTTATTTTAACCTCTCTCGCTTTAAATTTAATTACACCAACCAAATCAGATATATTCGACTTTATATAATAAACTTTTAACAAAATACATATTATAAATAGCTACATTAACGATTTACGCAGAATAACATGAATAGCGGCAGGACCCATCAAAACTAGCTTAGCCGTGAGCCTAAGAACTAAGTTTTATGTGTACTCACGAGCCCAAGGATCGGTTTCACGGCGCTCTCTGCACCTCACGAGTGTACTTCTAAGAGAGCCTACGAGCGGGTTTCGGCGCGCCTGAAAGCCTCACGGTCGCCTGACCTAAACGAAGATGCACTGACCCTTCTAAACCGTGCTTGACCCTGGCTGATAGCTCACGAATTGAGTCGGGCTCGCAGCCTCAGCCCTAGGTTGTTGACCACTGGTATTAGGTTTGATTTATTAGAGTATTGGAAAGAAGTTTTATTAATTATGATATATATATATATATATATATATATATATATATATATATATATATATGGTGGAGCACTCAAGTGCTTAGATTAACACTCAAGCATTAGGGCCCTTCAAGAAATTTGGGCACTCAGTCACCCGTTGCTGATGATCGTTTGACAGAGGATTAGGTATTATTTGGAGCTTATTTAATTACACTTTGAAAAAAAATTATGAAAATTTTCATTAAAGATAATTTATTATTAAAAAGGTATACCAAAAAAGAAATTTCAGTTATTTACTTTGGTGGAAAAAATAAAATATTTATTACCTGGAATAATGTGAATAAGGAGGTTAATTTCTTAATGAAAGTGGAGTTTTACAATTTTGAGAGTGTAGAGAAATTTTAACTTCTTAAAAATTGGCAACTTAATTGAAATACTCAAACTGCATTATTATTTCATTAATGTCTAGAGAGTTTTAAGAGTATAGATATAACCTTAAAACATAATTTCCTTTATTTTTTTTATGTTATGAAAATAACAACTCCATTATTATTTCTTTAAATTTAATAATTTATACTAACTGAACTGTCCAAGTTTATTTGCTCTACAACAGGGACCCTTATCACATTTTTTTAAATATAAATTTGTCTGCTCATTAACAATACAATCTAATAAAAACATAATATAATACGCTAAAAACTTTGTATATGACGACGCAACTTCAAGCTTAATAAAAAATACCTATTCAAGCGCTACACATTTGAATCTAAAAATTCCTAAAATATTTAAGATATCAAATAAATGGTTGAAATCTTTCATCATAATAAATGGAATAAAAGAAAGAGTAGTAGTGAAGGAAAATTCTCAATTTGGTATGGTTTATACAAAGACAAAGACAAAATTTAATGGTAGTTGGGGAGTAAACATCATTTAATTGCTAATCAATGTCTAGATATTTTAGGAATTATAATGTGACATAATGTCTTTATTGTAGAGGACACATCATCAATTTGGTTATAGCATACAAAATTGATAATGAGTTTCAAATTGGGAAATTTTGGAAATTTAAAGAAAATTTCAAATTATTTGAGATTAAAAATAAAATCTAATCGATCATCCATCCAAATACTTTAAATATTAGGAAAATTTACGATACATTATCAATACGATTCTATTTAAAAGTTTACGAAAATCAGCGACAAGCTTAACTCTTTAAAAATAATCTTTATTAGTCAAGAGAGGGATATTGCTTTCAAAAATGCTAAAAACATATATATTTTTTAAATAACAAATTTTGATTACAAAATTGGTTATAGCATACAAAATTGATAATGAGCTTCAAATTGGAAATTTTGGAAATTTAGTTAGGTAAATTTCAAATTATTTGAGATTAAAAATTAAATCTAATCAATCATCCCATTCAAATACTTAAATATTAGGAAAATTTTATAATATATTTATCAATACGACCCTATTTAAAAAAAGTTTACGAAAATCATAATAAAAGCTTAACTCTTTTAAAATAATTCATATCAGGTTATCAGAGGGAGTTCTTGTTTCAAAAATGCCAAAAAACATATTTTGATTACAAAATTGGTTATAGTATAAAATTGATAATGAGCTTCAATTAAAATTTTGGAATTTAGTTGGGTAAATTTCAAATTATTTTGAGATTAAGAATTAAATATAATCAATCATCCCATTCAAATACTTAAATATTAGCAAAATTATACGACGCATATCAATACGATTATATTTAAAAAGTTTACTTAAAAATCACGACACGAATCCCTTTTAAAATAATCTATATTAGGTTGTTAGAGGGAGTTCTTGTTTCAAAAATGCAAAAAAAAAAAACATATATTTTTTTAAATAACAGATTTTGAATATAAAATTGGTTATAGCATATAAAATTGAAAATGAGCTTCATATTGGAAATTTAGTTAGGTAAATTTCAAATTATTTGAGATTAAAAATTAAATCTAATCAATCATCCCATTCAAATACTTAAATATTAGGAAAAATTTATGATATCGTTTATCAATATGATTCTATTTAAAAATTTTTTTTACGAAAATCAAGGACAACTTAACTCTTTTAAAAATAATTCATATTAGGTTATTAGAGGGAGTTCTTGTTTAAAAAATGCCAAAAAAAAACATATATTTTTTTAAATAACAGATTTTGAATACAAAATTGGTTATAGCATACAAAATTGATAATGAGCTTCAAATTGGAAATTTTGGGAAATTTAGTTAGTTAGATTTCAAATTATTTGAGATTAAAAATTAAATGTAATCAATCATCCCATTCAAATACTTAAATATTAGGGAAATTTATGCGATGGTTTATCAGTACAATTCTATTTAAACAAAAGGTTTATGAAAATCAAGGATACATTAACTATTTTAAAAATAATTCATATTAGGTTGTCGAGGGAGTTCTGTTTTCAAAAATGCCAAAAAAAAAATTTTTTTTAAATAATAGCTTTTGAAATATTCAAAAAAAGAAAAGTAAAGTGTATTCAAAAACATATATAATATATTTGTGCATAAAATTTAAAATATAAAAATTTAAAATTACTATTATTTTAATTTTTATATTTATCTTTTTAATTTTGATTTATTTTGAATGTTTTTATTTCAAAATATTAAAAATATAAATTTGTAAAAATTCTAAAGTATAAATATTTTAATAATTTATTTTAATAAAATATTAGAACTTCATTAATTTTTATACATTACAAAATTTTCATGAATTTATATTTTTAATATTTTGAAATAAAAACATTCAAAATAAATCAAAATATAAAAGATAAATATAAAAAATAAAATTAAAATAACAGTAATTTCAAATTTTATATTTTTAATTTAATTATATATATATATATATATATATATATATATATATATATATATATATATATATATATATATATATATATATATATATATATATATATATATTTAATACACTTTATAGTTTCCTTCCTTTCTAAATCTTTTATTTAAAATACGTTTTTAACAAAACTTCCTCTCTTTACATTCAGAATAAATCTCCACACATTAATTATTTTTAAACGGAAGATCCTCCGGGCTCTCAAATTCTCATCTCAAACTCGTTCCGTGAATTTAAATTATTTCTTGTTTCTGTCCTGCTTAAAATAGGACAAGGTGATATGATAGGAATGCAAAATTCTCATATGTGTCCCATTAAGATTTATTTATTTATTTTAAATTTATATTTTTTATTATATTATAATTAATATATTATAAATAAATAAGATATCATATTTTTATAACTTATTTTATTAAAATTTTTATTATTAGTCTTATTATTATTATATTATAATATAAAATAAATTAAATTTAAAATTAAATATATAATCAGCGGTAAGAGTTCTGACTCAAGAATGCCCGAACACAATTCCCACTCAACTAAACCCAATTACATAAATCTTAAGCAATGCCCGAACTCACCCCATTCAACTAAAAACTCAATTACATAAATCTTAAACCCGATAAAAGCCTAATTATACTAATCTCATACCTTCTTTATTGTCATCCCTAATATCACTATTGAAGAATTTTATTGAATGAATTATTTTAATATTTTCATTATTTATGAAACAACGAATAATTTTTTTTTAAATAGATCTTGCCCTTCAATAATGAAATATAGAGTTTCATTTATTGAACAATTGATTTAACAAGTACTATATTGTGGAGTCATCATTTTATGGCAGAAATATTTGAAGTGTCTTCTGAAAATAGAGAGAAACAAATACAAAATAAGCACTTTATTCAAATAATATAACGCAGCAAATAAATATAAAAATAAAAATAAATATAAAAGAAACAAAAGTATATTTTTATCTAATAGATTGAAAACATATTTAGTATTCAGTATTATGGTTTCAAATTATTGAAATGAATTTAACGAAGTATAACAAATATATATTTCAAATTCTCTAAAAACCCAATCTAACTTTAATCTTTATATTAAAGATGGAAAGAAGTAAAATAAGTTGGAAAATCATATAAAAATAATTTATTAGATTTAAACTTGTTTTTTTTATATATTTTCTCTTTCATATGACTTCTTCTCTACCGTCTTCTAGTATATATTTCCTCCTAATTTTCGATAATAAAATATAGGTAAATAATCAGAATGATGCTGGACTGAAATAAGAGGTGGCAATTTAGATAGACGGGGTATATATTAGGTCGGGTTGGGCCAAATTTGGCCCAATTTTTTTTAGGGTAAAAAATAGCAACCCGAACCGACCCTAAATCTGGACAAATCAAACCAAATTACCTTATAAAGAAAAAAAAAATAATGGATGGACCGTGCCAAATTTGGCCCTATTTTTTAGGGCTATTAAATTTAAAAGCCTAGCCCAATCCTAATTCTGAATGGATCGAGCTAGCCTAATGAATCGAACTTAAATTGTCACCGCTAACTATAATTTAGATGTATGAGTTTTATAGTCATGTGGATAGCATTAAGTTATATTTATTTAAATATCAATTAAATATTATGATATAATAAATAATAAAGTTAAAATCGTACTGGCCAATGTTTTAGTTTTTTAAAATTAATAATAGTTTGAAGGGGATTAGACTTCTAATTCTATAACAAAACTAGTCCCCTTTTCAATATATAAATAAGCATTATATTTCATAAATCAATTATATGTAAAAGAAAACAAGAGATTAATGATCAAAGTTATTTCAGAATTTTCTTTAGAAGAGATTCTATAGATCAAAGGTATGTTGCTCAAACTATATCTATTTGCATAATTAAATAACTAATAGTTTTTTTTTTTTTTTTATTTACTTCTATTTATTTTGGGTATTCATAATTGGTGTATTTTTATTCGATTAATACGAAATCTCCGGAAACTCATAGTTAGGGATAGTGCATAAATGCCCTTAACTTATATCAGGTGTCCAATTTACTGAAGTTCTGGGAAGTTTTTTTTCGTCCACGAGTGCTCCTAATTTTAGTATTGTAACTCATTCATATATCTGGACAAACGGAAGCTATCCACATGACACTCTATTTTAGCGGCGTTTTAACGCTCGTTTGCCTGTCTGCAAGTCTCCGCTTTAATTTATAAGAACACTAATGCCTTTGTGCTCTAAACGCCGGAGGCACATTGCAACGAAAAACTCAGCGCTAAATTTATATAATACTATAAGATAAAGGCATTTATTCGTCTTGTCCCGTAATTAGTATGACAATAAATCTTTTAAATTTTAAACGTAAGAATTTTATATCATCACACACATACACACACACACACACACATTAATAATATTATTATATATATATATATATATATATATATATATATATATATATATATATATATATATATATATATATATATATATATTATTGTGTTATATTTATTTTAAATATCAAATAAATATTATAATATAATAATAAAGTTTAAATCCTATTGGCTAACTTTATGTTTTTAAATTACTGATAATTTAATAGAAAGTAGACTTTAATGCTCTAAGGAAATAAGTATCATATTTCATAAATCATTAATAGATGGAACAAAAATAAAGCTATTTTTTTAAAATAGTTAAAAAAAAATATTTTATGTAAATAATCATTGTTTATTCCGCCCATCTTCGATTATATAAAAAAATACTTTAATTTTTGCTTATTTTCTAAATATACAATAATAATAAAAAAATATTTTAATAAAATAAGTAATAAAATTGCAATATTTTATTTATTTTATAAAATGTATTAATTTATATTACTAAAATTAAAATGTATTTTAAAAAACATAAAATAAAAAATATCTACATAATAGTATGATAATATTGAATTCAAGTACTTCTTCATATATGAGCGTTAACTTTTCGATTTCTGAGCGATGTGGGACGTTACAAAAATAACAAGTAATTAAAATTTTAGGATTTAATCTAAAAAATGTTGTGAAAAATATATTGTGACTTAAAATAAATAAGTAAATAAAATTAAAATTATTGTTGAAAATAATGAAAAAAAGAAGAAATAAGGAGTTGGTGTCATTTCAGAAGCTGTAGAAAAGCCAAAAATCATCACATTTTAAAATATACGCTATTTTCGCTTCCATCGAACGCCACAGCTAATCAATTGCATGTGTAGTAGGCTCCATTTTATATTTTTTATTAATTTAATTTCTCCATTTAATTAAAATAAAAAAAGAGTATACTATAAAAATAAATAATTTAAAACCTTCATGACACTATCCCACATGAAGTTTGTTTGGGGTTTTTTTTTTTTTTTTTTAGCATATTTAAATTTAAAACTTAAAGTATTGAAATTAGAAAACTCATTTTCGTTGCATAAATAAATACATAAATATCGCTCAATTTCTTGACTTATAAATTTATTTATAAATTGCTTTTTCCTTCATATTTTTTTTCCTTTTATTGGTAATTATTTCCATAGTTTTGACCGATGATAAAAATCATCAATATAATATTTTCAAAATTTTATCAAATATTAAAATTTTAACATTTTCTGTTGGTGATGTTACTGTTTTAACAAATTTATTGTTGATGATAATGATTTTTTCTCTTTTTCAGTTTAAAATTTTTGAAAGGGAATTTTAAAATTGGAAAGATTTTTTATTTTACCATGCCAAGAAAATGACATCCATTGTTAAATAAAGGGTCAGTTTGGTAACAACTTTTGAAAAATGTTTTTTTTTCTCAAAAATAAAAAAAACAAGAAAAATACGAAAAGTATGTTTAATTCTCATATAAAAAACATTAAATTAAAAAATATAGGAACAATTTTTATAAAATATCAAAATAGTGTTTTATGTGTTTTGAATAACAGTTTTCATAAAGTATCAAAATAGTGTTTTATGTGTTTTTATCAACAGTTTTATAGAATATCGAAAAATATGTTTAGGTCTCGTATAAAAAACACATGAAAACACTGAATTAAAAATAACAACAGTTTCTCATAAAATATTAAAAATAGTTGTTTTTTACAGTTTTTTCAAGAACAATGATAAAATACGAACCAATCGCTCTTAAAAGCCGCTTGTTTGATTATAATTTTTGAAAACTGTTTTTTTGTTTTAAGAAACAAGGAAAATAGAAAGAATACTTTTTGATTGCATTTTTTTTTTCTCAAAAAAAACATAAAAAGATAAAAATCACTAAATTCAAATAATAAGAATAATTTTCAAAAAATACCAATTGTGATTTCCAAAACTGTTTTCAAGAAAAATTTGATAAAACAGGTACCATTTTACCAATGAGGCTCAAAGTATCCATTTTTTTTCATTCTCGACAATTTTAGAGGCATTTCAATTATCTGAAATTGTCGGCGTGTTGCATCCGTGATTACCTCAAATTTTCCGTCCCCACCACTTCCTTTCCCTTCACAAGCTTCCATTTTCCGCTATCACCGCAGCTCTACTACCCTGCATTCTACTCTATTCTAATCAAGCACTTCCGTCATCACCCTTTTTCTTTCCTGAAATTGTTCAAATCCAGTTTCTATCATTTTCTCAGCTTTTTTTGGGAGCTGGGTGAAGGGAGTTTGTTGGAATTGAGGAATGCTGTGCAGCAGAAAAATGCTGAATTTCTTCATCAGGAAAGATGTAAGGAAGATTCTGAAGCGCAAGGACAGTGATGCTGGTGAAAAGGGTTAGAGTTGTCCACCTTCCTCTTTTGTTTTTTTGTTTTCTGTTCTGATTTTGTGGGTTTCTGTTGGGGTGTTAGTTAGGGTTTTTGGGGTTTGTGATCTTGCAATGCAGCTTCATGGGTCTGGCGAGAATGGTCTTTCTTTGATTTGAGAAGTGGGCTTGGGTCTTTGATCTAGTTCAGGAATTTGATGATTATGAGTAATGGAATGGTTTTGATAGGACATTGCTGCTTATGCTCTATGATTTGATTGTTTAGTGAGAAAATGGAAGAGTGAAATGTCTGGAGTTCTGTTTTTCTTCTGCTTTCTAGCTGTAAATTAAATTATCTGTTGAATGGAGCTTCTTAATTTCGATTATTTTATTTTCTCATCAACCTAACAAGGCATTAGTGTTTCTAGCGATCTTTGTCTTCCTTACAGATTCATCTCAAGTATTTCATGATCATATTTAAGAAACTTCTATAGTTACCAGCTTTGTTTTTTTTTTGTTAAATAATTTTCTTTTAGATTTTGTGAAGTGGTTTTTCTGGGCTCATGTTTGTCATCATGTGGAAAAATTGTATGAAAAGTCTTACCATTGAATTCAATCTTTTCTATTCATTGGTCCATTTTTTCAATTGGTTCAGAATATCTTCCTTTTTGCAGTATTTGGCTCTTTGAGTTCTTCAACTGTCCATTCAGCCATTTAATGTCTGAAAATTATTATCTGCCTGATATGAGCTTTATGGCTTGAGATGATCAGAACAGTAGATTATTTCTTACGATTTTGAATGACGAAAACTTTGAGCAGAAACCGCAGCTCTAATTCATGGAAAAAAGATGTCTGCCTTTGCATGTATTTAGTTGTCTGTCCATGTATGTATTTCTTTGTTTGTCTTCGTATATATTTTCCGAGTACAAATGTGTAAACTAAAATGACTGTTTATTGTAATTGTTTGCTTCTGTGTTTGTTGATTTGTCTTTATTTTCTCTCATTGGTTCAGGAAAAGCAATAGAAGAGCTACGGGCTTCTCTGTTTAATGAGTTGCGATCATCCGAAGGTAACGTCAGCAGCACGCATATGTATCTCAGCGTTACTTACATTCAATTTCTTAGTTGCTGTTGGTATTATCTTGATGAACAAAATGGTTCGTACATATATCAATTTTCTTTCGATGGAATCCGGTCATTTACTGCCTAGCAGCTATCAAATAATGGGCTTGTAGATAACTCCTTTTTTTTTTTTTTTGGTTTTGTTTCTTTTCTTTTTTTTTTCCTTCTTAGGTGCTTGTTAAAATCGGATTCAATTATCCCATTTTTCTCACTTTCATTCACTATACTTTGAGCTGGGTGTTAATGGCTATCCTCAATGTGTTGTCTATGCTACCTGCGGCTCCTCCCTCAAAGTCGACTCCTTTCTCGTCCTTATTGTCTCTGGGCATTGTAATGTCTCTCTCTAATGGCCTCGCTAATGTTAGCTTGAAGTATAATAGGTGAGATATGTCGTTCATGTCCGCTGCAATGATAAATTTTCCAAGTGACATTCTTAAAGTTTTAATATCTATATTTTCAGTGTGGGTTTTTATCAGATGGCTAAGATAGCTGTAACGCCGACAATCGTACTAGCAGAATTCATTTTTTTTGAGAAGAGAGTTTCTTACCAGAAGGTAACTGATCCCTAACTAATTTATCATATCAACTTCCCCTTACACGTGCAGATAATATGTGTTGCATGTTTAAAATATATGCATGCTAAAATAGTAGAAAGTTATATTTAACCGAAGAAATAGATTGTAGATATAATTCCAACTATGAATCAGAAACCTTGTTTGGCCAAAAGGCATTGCTTGGAGTCAAATAATTAATGTGAAGGCTAAGTCTTAATATCTAAAAAATCCGATGTAGGATATCACTGAACCACAACAGTACTGACATAAGGGAGATAGTACTGAAAGTCTGAATCACTCGTGTATTTACATCCAGAGTTCGCGTGAAGATATTTTTCTAGCTGATGAGTTTAATGTAAGATTCTGAATTCCGAAAAATATATTTTGGAACTCTTCAGGTGTAACTGCCTGACAGGAAAAGGCTACACAGTAAATTCTGATTATCTGTATTAAGTCCAAAGGTTTTCATACAAATGGCATTGTGTACCCTGATTCAAGTCTTTCATAGTTTCACCATCCTGATCTCGATATCCTTTGGCTGTTGTCATGTCTATTTATAAATCTGTCCACTATTGGTTTCGGCTTTCAAATAGGAAACTGGGGTTGGAGTGCTAGGATTTTCCAACCTGTTTTATCGACATTGTTTTGGGGGGGCAATAAATTTTGGATACGGATGGTATTAGTTTGCTCGATAGGAGCAAATGGCAGTTGAGTCTCAGAAATGAGAATTCTTAAGCATCAAATTCTGATGCATGGAGTATGCACCCACCATTGAGTAGATGGTTCTTGCTTTGAACTCTTTAATCAAAAACCGTGTTCGGACAGGAAAATCTATTTGAACGCTTACTTCCACACTAGCCCATACGGTCTGAATCACATAGCAAATGGGTGAGGATATGAACGGCATTAGGGTCTATTCTATGTGACATAAAAGAGAAAAAGGAGAAAGGAAAATAAACGACAAAAGAAAAATATTTCCACCAAGAAAGGTGAAAGTATGATAAAATATTCCAAATTATTGTATCTTTGTAGTCCCTCACCATGCTTATATCTTTACTTTGACTGATCATTAGTGTCGAAGATGTAGGTGTTTGTTGGAAGTTTTGGTTTATATTCTATATTTAAAAGAAAAAGAATTGACTCATTAAAAAAACACGAGGGGATAGTATTTGAGAATTTCTATGTATAATTCACAAGTGACCATCCTCCTCAAATTCATTGTTTTAAAAGAAAGCATTATTTCTATTTAATAAATTTAAATGTTCTCGTGCTCCATTTCGGGGTTTGTTATTTTCAGGTGCTTGCACTTGTTGTTGTATCCATGTGCTGCTGTGGCCACGGTCACGGATCTGCAATTCCACTTCTTTGGTGCTTGCATAGCATTGGCATGGATAATACCAAGCGCCATCAACAAGATCCTTTGGTCCAATTTGCAACAGCAGGAGAACTGGACTGCCCTAGCGTATGTGACATCATCTTATGAATTTCTCCTTTGTTTTCGTCCAACATTTTACCAACATCATAACATTTTACTATCATGTTAATTTTTTGAAAGAAAAGTAATGTGGACAACAACCCAATCACCTTGTTTTCCTTGTGATACCGATGCTCGCTCGACCCTCCAGCATCCTCTTTAACTCGAACGTGAAATAACACATCGGTAATTTTCATCTCAGCTATCCTGGCTTCTTGCTTCAATGGTCAGGTGCTTTAGCACTCGGGTAAGTGATGCCTGTTCATGGTTTTCTTTTTCTATTTCCTTGTCTTTTTATCCTAAAAACATAAAAGAACACGTCCATTGCTTTGGATATTCCATGTTTGGATTTGTAGACTCGAGTTTTTTGTGGTTAGAGACCTATAACAAAGAAACCTTGATGTAGCCCTCGTATTGTAAAACAAACTTTAGAGCGAGAAGGATATGGCAAAGACACTAGACCTAAAATTACAGATGAAGTTCAAGAAATTGCTGATTTTGTTTCTTCCCTGCTCTCTTCATAAATTTGGCTTACCGAAAGACATTTTGTACAAAGAAATGTTTTATGTCGTGCTGAAAACTAAAGTTTTTGAAAAGCTTGTTGATGCCAAGACTCGAGAGTTCATCATGGTAAGACATCGAATTAGCTATGGTAAGATATCGATTAGTTTCGCTTTAGTGACATATCCCCGTAACTAGTGAACGACTACCATGACTGGTTAATGAGTACTTTTTAACCTCATACACAAGTTTTTTTTTCGTGGTAACTTGAACCACCTAAGTCAAATTCTTCATGACCCAAAGCCTACTTTTCCCAATCATCTATACGTGGAAGGTAGAATGTTTGACCCCTTTAATTGGATTGGTTTTGCACAGATGACTGATCTCGACACCATTCCTGGTGGAATGACATGTTTCTATTATACAACTTCATTTCTCAATCGGCTTCAAATTTTGTTTATGAATAAGAAAATAGATGAACTAAGTTTTATGTTTTCTATGTGAGTTTGTGATGATCCAATTTATTAGAGAAACTATTAGTTTCACTATTTATACTTTCATGTATTTTGTCTCCTTTTTAGTGAGATAAATACATCAAATCGCATGTCTTATTAGGCTTAATAACTTTATTTTATCGATATTTATTTGGAAAATATTTCCTTGTTGGCCACCTATTGTTTTGGTTTTCATTTTCTATTTCCCATCTCTTTTTTCTCTTATGTGAGTTTGTGATGTTCCATTTTGTTAAGGTTTAGTCTCCTGATCCATTTAGAATTCTTTTCCTTCTCTTTTAGTCTTTTGGGCTAGATTCCCAACTCGTTTCTTTTCCTAACACTAGAGTATAAATATGTATGTTTCCTTGGCTTTGTAAATTAATGAATCACGTATTCCTTTCTCTCAACATGGTATCGTGAGCCATAAAAGAGCCTGAGAATACTAGTGGCTAGGCTTTCACAGGTGGTCAATCTCTAACCCATCCAAACACCGTGTCAGCTAACCGGCCGTGTTAATAGCTTCACAAAGCCTCACGGCCAAACCATCGCCGTATACCTGCCGCTAGCAACTTTACCGAGATTGGGCGACCACTCGGGTCGAAGAGCACACCCACCAGAGCGCTCCGATCTACCCATGGTGGAAGCCTCGCCGTAGGTAACATCACACGCGCCTCACACGTTCCTATCTCCTGCCGGCCAAGTGACGATGTAACACCGCTTACCCACCTCTCGGGCAGGCGGCGCGCCCCGCCGCCGACAAGCCCATCCATCCACTCCATCGCGACCCCCGCTCGTCAGTTCCGAAAAGCCCTTCTTTTCGCTTTTTCTCTCCGACCACCGCACATAGCTGCCGCCTAATCTCCATTGTTTTTGTGTTTTCTGAGCTCTACGACATATTCGTGGACTCGAGTCAGACCGTTGATTCCCACCGATTTCTCATCTCTATGGCTGAAAAAGACTTCTATGGTCGGGGTGCCGACTTTTAATTTTTCAGATTTGGAACTCCTATGACATTTTCGCGATAAACTCACGTGAAATAGTACTATCACTACGGGCGCACTCAAGTGACCTTTTGGTTTATCGGGTAATGGATGAGGATCATCTACTACCATGATTGTCAAGTATTCTTGAAGATAAACGTCTTCAATGGAAAAAAACTGATGCTTTACTTTGCAATATTCTTCGGCAAGACTCTATATAATATTAGGGCCTATAAAACTTGCTACACTATCTGGAATAAGGTAAAGAAACTGTACACTAATGATATTCAGCGCGTCTCTACTGGGTAATATCCTCCATCGCCAATTTGAAATAGCTTGGTATGAATATATCTTCTTATGGTGGACGAATGTCTGCCATTAAGGATGAACTTATCTCTATTTTGCAAAAGTCTACTAATACTGAGACTTCCCTGTCCAAGATGGATCGAGTCTTTATGATCATTTTTCTACTTAACCCCTGCGCCGTATTTGAGAACATCTAGTAAACAATATACCACCGAGCGCTTTATTCCAAACTTTGATGAGGTTTGCTTAGTTACTCGCTACATCTCCACCGCCACCAATCCATGCGATCCGAGATTCTTCAGGATGGTTTCGGCCTTTTCGAGGTGATTCTAGAGGTGGACACGATAGTGACTGAGGTAGAGTGACAACGCTCCCACGTACATACGCCATAGGTCAGACAAACCCGTGATCGCTATCACTACATGGCTCACCTCCTCGCACCGCCCATTCGCCCGCCGATCATCTCAAGATGTTCGAAGTTCTCGTCAAAGAGCCTATCCACACCTCAGGTCATTCTTACGCCCGAGAATACGCAGGAGTACCTTCGCCCCACTCGGCAGCCAAATCTTCCTCCATAGCTTATACCGCTCGTGACCTAAGAATGCTCTCTCGTCATTTTACACATTCATTTGCACTCGGATCCTCGACTGAGCCTCCCTTTGATCATATCTTTGGTAATAAAGATCTTTTTTCTTCTCTTACCTTTCCGTCTCCTTTACCTACAATTACCTTAGCTAATGGTTCTCAAACCATAGCTAAAGGCATTGGCCTTGGGCTTGTCCCTCCCTTCCTACTCTACTCTATACTTTATGTTCTTAATTTTCCTTTTAATCTTATTTCCTATGTAAGTTGACTTGTGACCTTCATTGTGTACTTACTTTTCACATAATCAGAATCTTGCAGGACCGAAGGTGACGGAAGACGATTAGCATCTGACATGAGTCACAAGGCCTCTTTCACCTCAGCTCGCCTCTTTGTTCCACCGCTACACTTCCACTCCGAAGCCCCTCCTCTTTCCACACTGCCCTTGGCCATCCAAGTCTTCTCCAAGTTTCGAAAATCGGGTTCCACATTTTTCTAGTTTATTCACTGGAAAGTGTGAGTCCCGTCACTGGAACATACTCTGTCTGCTCCCAAAGTGTTTAGATCCTGACAAAGTCTCATTTTCAGCTCTTATCCACACCGGGACAAGCCGGTCTTTCTAGTCTACCTCTACTTTTTTGTGATTTCATTACTTTCATATTTTTATAAATGATTATTCTCATGTAATTTCGTTATTTTTAATGAAAACTCGAGTTGAGTTATTTTCTATCTTTCAAAAATTTCATGCTGAAATTCACACTCAATTCAATACTTCTATTCAAATTTTAAGAAGTGATAATGCAAAAGAATATTTCTCTACGCCATTATCTTCTTTTATGTTTTCCCATAGAATTCTTCACCAATCATCTTGTGCTTACACTCCTCAATAGAATGGAGTGGTCAGAAATGTAAGACCACATTTAGTCGAGACAATCTCGCACTCTCCTCCATCATAAGGTTCTCAACTCGCTTCGGGATGCTATCTTGGGCTGCTTGTTATTTGATTAATCGTATGCCCTTCATATGTTTTGGTATGATCGATCCCCTATTCTATCTTACTACCTACTCAACCTCTCTTTTATCTCCCTTCGTGTCTTAATACATTATTATTATATTTCACTTTGTGGCAGCATGTAAACTCTCTGCCAAAGCCACGAAGTGTGTTTTCTTGGGTTATTCTCGCCTTCATAAGGGGTTATCGTTGTTATTCTCCCGATACTAATTGCTACTTTATCTTTGCTGAAGTCTCATTCTTTGAAGATTCCTCCTTCTTCCTCTTTCAGGCGTCTCTCGCTCCATGTCTTATCTATTCCTCTTGTTTTAATTTCTCTCGATTTCCTTCTCCACCTACATGTCATGACTGATTGTTTCAGGTCTATCGTCCCTCCTACTGTGGCCTCAGGCTGACTCATCTCTTGGTGCCGCTAGCCATCTTCGTCCTGGCTCCGCAACCGTCCGATGATCTACCTATCGCATTCTAAAGTACCCATCTACTTCTAACCCACATCCTCGCTTTATAATTTTCTTGGCTTTCATCGCTTATCTTTACCCTACTTTGCCTTTGTTTCCACTCAAGCTGCCTCTACCTAAAAGCACTAGTGAAGCTCTCTCTCATCCGGGTTAACAGTAATGACCGATAAATGAATGCTTTTTACTCCAATGACACGCGAACTTGTCGCCTTCCCTCTCGGGCAAGTCTCCCGTTGGTCAGTCAGCCGGGTTTATATAGCCAAGGTGGACCCGATAGTCGTATTGATTCGCCATACCGCTTTATTGCTAAGTGGCACACTCACCAATATGGTTTCGTACTATTATGATACATTTTCTCCGGTACAAGATTGCCTATGTTCGTCATTTTTCTACGGATGCTATGATGCTCATGACCCTTTTCGCTTGGATATCAAGAATGCCTTTTTCATGGTGATCTCGCCATGAGGTTTATATGGAGAATCCACCGGTTTCGTTGTTCTGTGCGAGCCAGTTTTGGTTAGACGCAAATTATGTCGTTCCTTATATGGTCTCGAAAATGTGCCCTCGAGTCGGGTTTAGTTTGGTTTAGCCGCGGGTTCAGAGCTCGCATGATTCAAAGCCACAGCCACCATTCCGCTTTTATCATTCATCTACAGGAAAGTGTATTCACTTGATTGTTTATGTGGATGATATTGTCATTATAGGCTACTGACCAGCATGGTATTTAGAAACTCAAACAACACCTCTCTTCAAATTACTTCTTGCACAAAGCACTGTGTGAAACCCGCATTTCTTAAGCATCGAGGTATTCGCCTAACTTGTTCGCTATTTCGTATGAAGTATACCTCTGATATATTGACAAACACCGTATGTCGGATCAGAAGCTCAGTAGACACCTTATGGATCTCGAATCAAACTCAGACAAGTCGTGGGGAGCTTCTGAGACGAGATCTGTGTGAGATATCGACGACTCAGAGGTAAACTCAACTCTCTCTATCACTCGCCTAACATCTCGCTTTCCATGAAACAGAAGTAATTAGTCTTTACAATCAATTGCGGATAGCCACCTGGATGTCAGAAGTCTCACCTCCGTTATATCAGCGAATACCGTGTCATGCAGCTTTTAGACAGAACGTATAATATACCCGCGTTGTCGATACAAAGGATGCGATCGCAGCTCACCCACGATAGACGCTCTACATCGTATCAGCGCATACTGGAGGTAACTTAACATCCCTAAGAGTAAGAAACAAGACGTGAGTAGCCAAATCCAAAGGCCGGGCCGAAAATCGAGCTATGACCTTAGCAACATGTGAACTCATACTTTCACAAGATCTTCTCCAAAGAAATATGCAAGATTCGGTATGACGAACAAATGAAGCTTATACGTGATAATCAAGCCGCCTTGCATATTTCAATATCTAACCCTCGTTTTCCATGGAGCACTAAACACATCGTTGGATTGCCACTTTATCAGAGAAAAGATTGCATCGGGATGCATGACTATTAGTTTTGTCAACTCTAATGACCAACTAACAGATATCTTCACTAAGTCTCTTAGAGGTCCTAGGATAAAGTATATATGCGATAAGCTTGGTGCTTTTGACTATATGCTGGCAAACTGAGGGAGAGTGTTATTGCTTCGCCTCCTAATCCATTTAGGACTTTTCCTTCTCTTTAGTTCTTAATTAGGACTCTAACTCGTTCCCTTTTTCCCTAACACTAGAGTATAAATATATATGTTTTCTCATTTTATAAATTAATGAGAATCAATATATTCCTTTTCTCTCAACACATTTTATTAGAGAAACCATTAGTTTTAATTATTTATCCTTTGTATGTATTTTAACTCCCTTTTTAGTGAGATAAATACATCAAATTGCATATACATAAGGCGAAAAACTTCATTTTATCGACATTTATTTGGAAAATACTTCCCTGTTAGCCATCTATCGTTTTGGTTCTCATTTTCTGTTTCCACAGAGCAACTTCTGCCACAACACATGTTGTTCTTGGTCAGTTCAAAACTTGTGTGATTCTCCTAGGCGGTTTCGTTCTCTTTGGCTCAAACCCGGGCACAATCAGCATCTGTGGAGCGCTCACAGCCCTCGCTGGAATGTCAGTTTACACGTACCTCAACTTGCTCAAATCGCAGCAGTTACCAAACAAATCGTCGCCCAGACAGAACTCCTTCACATTATCAAAATCCAAGCTCAGCAAAGAAAATGGCGATGCCCATGACGGGAACAGCATGGAAACAGTCTAACAGAGGAGGACACACATCTAACCTGCAGAAGAAAAACAAAGAAGAGGATGAATCAGGTGATCACGAGAAGGCAAGCATTTTACTAACATGGGTATTGTTTCATTTTATTTTATTTATTTTTCTCTTACATTTTCTTGTAGTTTCTCGTTTTCTTTTTCCCAGATCGGTATGCCTATCGTGAACTATCATAATCTAGTTCAACTTGTTTATATGGCAAAACCTACTTGGAAGGCTTGTATCTATACAGTTGCTACAGGTTCAAGCAGTGTGTCTATGTATCAAACAATTTTTGAGTCCACGAGTAGGAATACAAATTCTGTTTTCGCTTATATTCCCGCTTCTTCTTTCGATCAATGGCGCTTTGTTTTTTTGCATTTCATCACTGAATAGAATTTTTAGTTCATCGTTAAATAAGATATTCTAATAAGATTAAGATTAAGTCATTTGCTTTTTAACACGCTACGAGCTTAATAACTCCCCTTCGTTAAAAGAACTGCCGCTTTCTCGCTTTCGAATACGATTTTATTCGTATTTTTTTCTGTAAATTTCAACACAAATTACGAAGCTTAAAAACAACAGTATTAACGCCAGTTTATTTAGCTAGTAAAAAGCCAAAAAACAAACGACACCATTGGCCAACTGGGATAATGTGTTCTTCATTCTCTTTTGTTTCACAAGTGTGCCTGATATTTCAGAAGCCAGGAGGTTGTTGATGAAAGTTAGACACTACAATGGATTTCTACTTAACTCAAAGCGTTTTGTTTTTTTACTTAATGTTTAATATAACTTTTTTTCCAAATTTATTACAAATAATACGACAAGATAAGATAAATCGCTTGTTTTTTAACATCAGCAGTAGCTGAAATATTATACTATTCTCCCTCTTTGTTGGGTTGGAAGATGACTTTTGGCTTTATTTATCCAGAATTTTTTTTAGAAATTTCAGTAATAAGTCATGAAAAAGTTAAACAAAAAGCCAAAAAACAAACGCGACATCACTCGGAAATAAAACTTGAATGTAATTTCAGTAGAGTGATTTTATCTGCTTTTAAGCCAACAGCTTCTGTTAGCTTATATGAGAAAACTTCTGTAGGTCTGGGTATATTGGGCCTGGGCTGGCCCAAATCGTATGGGCTTGGGCCTGTTTCTAGGCTGCTGGGTCACGAGCTCAATTTTAGACCTGGCGTAGACCGTCCATTGACCCACCCATAGGTAGAGGTAGCACTCTAAGCACAAGGCCATGTCGCTGTAATCACCGATTTTTTCAAAATAAATTTAGCAGCCTAGCCCGCCCTAAAAATTGAGCGGGCAGAGCCAAATTGCCTTTACAGCCGTAAAATTTTGACTGGCAAAAGGCGCAAAACTCGAGCTGGTCAAATTCTGGTCAAGTTTCGCCACAATTTGAATTCGCCCAATCCGACCCCACTCCAGATGGACCCATGAATTTCACTCCGTCAAGCCCAAATTGCTACCTCTACCCATAAACATGCTATAAGCCCATCCATAGGTTACCTAATTAATTTAATAATTTTATTATTGTTAAAGTCAATAAATCAAAAGATGGCGCATCACAGTTGGTGGCATCGCGTTCTTCTCCCTCCTATTTATATTATTGTATTATATTTACAACATCAGTTAATGTAAAGATGATTCTACCTTTAAAAAAAATAACTTAAATTATATAAGATATTTTAAAAAATATTGCATTTTATGCCAATGGAGATGATGAATTAAGTAAAGACATGCGTATATGGCGGGAGCATGTCAAGTCTCCAATGATAATAAGATTTTTACGTAACACAATACTATAACGTTGTATTTCAAAGTGAATAAATATAAAAAAAAAAAAAGAAAAAAAGAAAAAAGTATTTTATATTGTAAATGAGGAAAACATGGATTTTGTTTTTTTGTTTTTCATTGGAGTCTAAGCCGTGGTGGTAATTGGTGGCGGAGCCAAACACGGTAAGTAATTGTTTCAGGGCATTAATTACCTTAAAAGCATTATAACTTAGTTATAACTTGCGGTAATTGGTGAAATTTATAGTTTTGACATGTTCGAAGCCTCCATTGAACTATATATATATATATATATATATATATATATATATATATATATATATATATATATATAAAATAGGTTCGAAAATTGGACTCATGTGCTCACTACAAACTCCAAAGAAGAGGCGCCATTGAAACACTCAGCCTTGATCGCCACCCTAAAATGAGCCCATTCGCTACCTGGCAGCGCCTAAGTATGATAATTGAGAAAGCCAATATTTTGCAAATCAAACTAAATCCCATCGATAAGGGAAATAGAATAATCTCCAATAACATATTATCTTGCAAATTCAACTAAATCTCACCAGTAAGGAAAATAAGATAATTCATGATATAACAGCTCATCCTACAGATCAAGCCGGATCCCACCAATGAGGAAGAAAGATAATTTTAAATAAACTACTCTTTCAATATCCCTTGTCGAATCCGATACCGATAAAGGCAAGAAATATCCCGTCCAATGGGAAAGAATCCTAATCACCATCAAACTGGGAAAACATATACTATAAATACTGTGCCACACCCATCTAGCAGCGTACGCAACACATTCGCCCCCAAGCAACCATCTTTTCTCCTCGAAAGAACCGACTTAGGCACGGAGAGCAGCCCCACGCGAAGCCCCCGCCACTCTTTATTTCTACTTGTATTTGCAGAGGTGTGCCACATCTCGCAGACAAGAAACCGCCGGTGTCACATCCGAGCTCCGCACTGCACTGGGCCTACAGCCCCAATCTCCGGCCCAACGACCCCCAATACGCTCCAGCCTAGTCCTGCTAAAAAGCATCACTGGCGCCGTCAGGAACGACGCCTTACAAATAAAGACCGATCTCTCGCCATCGATGGTAATAACTCTGAACACAAGGAGCAACTAATTCACTCAAGGATGCAGGCCCGCCAAAGACGCAGCATGTAAGACCTCCTGTGCGTTAGAAGCGATGCAAGCCAACACGAACGAGGTGGAGGCGCTCCGCCTCACCAACCAACGCCTGATAGGAGAGTTAGAGCAACTCACTAGGCAGATGCAACGCCCGCGGGAGGCGCGACAAACTCAGGAAGGTCATAACCACCCTCGCGAAGGGCAACACATTTCTGCACCCCCAAGGAGCTGAAACAAAAGTAGAGTCCAGCTGAGCCAAGGGGCATGGACCACACTTAGCCCCTGGAGAAGAGGGCAACGAAGCAACACTCGGGGGGCATGTTTGAACGAAGAACTATGTCACCCTCAGCAAGGAGCAGGAGAGCAATCATGGGAGCAGAGGTTCAAGAGCCTCCAACAAGAGCTCAGCCGTGTGAAGGAGGTTGTAAGAGGACGCGCCTCCTGACACTCATGGACACCTTGGCATACGATTGAGTCACCGTTCACGGCCTAAAGTTCTCACTTCCTTCCAAAGAAATTCAGGATGCCATGGAAGCATCTGATGGTGTCGAGATCCAAATGATCATCTCAACACTTACAAAAACTAAATGGAGCTGCATGGGTATCAAGACCTTGTGCGATGCAGAGCTTTTGCTATCACATTAAAAGGCCCAACCTTGGCCTGGTTTAACAAAGTCACCTTCATCAATCTCTATTCGTAGAGCTATTCATCAGGCTCGCCTCCCACTCATTGGAGCCGTAACGTATAGAAAGCCAAGTTACCATCTATTGACCATCATGTATTCCGCTGTGAGGCCCGAGGTCCTATGTTCAAAGGTTCAACGCAGAGTCTCTCAAGGTAGATATACCCGACTTAGTTCGCACCGCATTCATTGCCAAGGTTAAAGCGCTTGAAAGACTTGATGTTTTCCATCTCTAAAATACTCAAGCAAGTACGGCCGAGGTGCTCGCAGTGCGGAGAGTGACATTAATGGCGAAGAAGCCCTCATATCCAAGAAAGGGAGCTCCTCCACCCATAAAGAAAAAAGCGGGACAGACAAGCGACGAGGACGAAGCCCAAAAAGACAAAGCGACCGGGAGAGGTCTCAAAGAAAGAGGGAGAACGGTCCCCAAAAGGCGTGAAGCTCCTCGTAGATCGTCCGGGTCCACCTCAACCGAGACGACAACGTTATTCACCGGCGGTTCAATTCACAGCCAAGGGATTACTGTGTCCTCGCATATATAACAACAGCTTCAGGTGGCCAACTCGGTATCGAAGTCGACCTTCACAAGAGAGAACACCAGTATCAGTAAGTTCCATGTGGACTACAAAAGAATCGCGATAGATGACAAAGAAGGAAATAGCAATTTAATATCATGTGGGATATCTCCCGACGCTTCATGGTTCCTTAAATCGCCCGACCAAGCCCGAACTCAAGCCTGGGGCAGGCCACCGCCACCACCTCCTCCTCTCCCGGCGTGGCAACAACCCAAACACGACTACACTGCTCTAGGGAATCCATGATCTCGGATATAGGAGGAGGGAATCCGCTTCCAGCACCACCCTCCGCAGATCGCCGAGGTGTGCAAGCCGTCCAACCGGCCGGTCAGACATACATAACATTTTCACCGCATATATGGATGTGTTATAATGACGCACCCTTTGGTAATTCGAAAGCAACAGCTTAACAAAACGGTCCATCTGGTCCTGGGGCTTGACAATGGGAGTTCAAACGACATCATCTTCGCCGGCCTTTGATAAGACGGGCACTGGGGCGGAGAGACCTGAACCCGTCACCCATTTGCGAGATTCTCCCAAGAAAAGTATTACCCTGGGCTCACAACTAGTGCTCACCTCGAGATCCCCATGCCAACGCCGACGAGATTCGCTGGTGACGCCCATCCGCCCATAATATACAGTTAGCGTAATCTCTCTCCTCACAAAGCCATTCCTCCGCTACCACATGATGATCAAGTTTTCATACCTAGCTGGCGCAGGAATGGTTCGAGGAGACCAACGCATGGCCAGGGAATGCTACTCAAAGATCCATGAAGCAAAATGGTCGATAACATATACTCCGACGAGCCCGACACGACGAGGTGCTCACTCCGACCTGGAGCCTCAAAAGAGCCAGAACCCGCACCGCTGGATGAGATCTAATTCTCCTAACACCTCCGCCTACATCGGCTCAAGCTGCCAGAGGACCCCAAAAGCTCTTTCACCATTTCGAGACAACAAGACGCCTTCGCAATGGGGCAAAAGTATGAGGAACCCGCTGATCACTTCCACAGTCGAATCGTCACCATCCTTTAAGCCAAATAAACAAAAGAGGAGGAGCTTGGGCCGAAGTAAAGAGCGATCAACGAGGAGGTCGACAAACTCCTCAAAGCAGGAGCAATCAGAGAGGTGGAATATCCTGAATGGTTGGTGACAGGCGGAAAACGCGGTGTATAAAATATACGCCTATATGCGCAAGTGCACGCGTCGCCCCAAGTAGTATAGTGTACGCGTGGTACAGATATCGATCCACAGACGTGTATCACTAAAGCTCGCTTATAATATCCGGGCAGACTCAGGTGGAATTCAATATAAGATTACCTAAACTATTGATTCAATTAGCATTGGTTAGGTATCTCCTCTCGTCACGCTCTCAATGGATTAATCTTTCTGTGTCATATTATTCAAGATAGTTTACAATATGTCAATGATAAGGATCTTTCTACAAGGTATCCTATCCGCCTATCTCGTCAGAATCGAGCCTCTATCCCGACCAGATTCCCGAAATGCATTAATGTCCTAACCCCAATTGCCACCTTCGTGTTCGGAATAATTTATTTCTGCACGAATCGATCAAGTCTGTTTCATCGCATCCCCGATCATTTCTCATTCTGTCTGATTTGTAATTATGCCAATGTCAGCCGACATCACATACGAAATCATAGGCATAGAATAGTTACAACATATTGAGAAATAATCAATAATATAAAGTTTCAAATCCAATCCATGAACATATGACAAGGTTCAATATAACTCCTAGAAATAGATCTAACATCATGAATGAACGAAGAAAATGCTTGTATAAAACATCATTCTCCTATCCGAAAAATATCCAAACAATGAAAGGCAACAAATCCTGTGCACTTCCTAAGTTCGTGGTCACTCCGCTTCTCGAATTCCATGCCTTGGTTCGTACGCTTCACCATCTCCCAATATCCATTTCGCTTAGCTGAGGAGGCGATTCTCGCCGACGTCATGATTGCTACATGCCGCGACGTGGGGATCGTCGACGCGGATGCCCATCACCTTTTCTTTGCTGGTTTCGTCCCCATTGCTAAAAAAATGCTTCCAAGAGTCATCTGCTCGGACAAATTTTAACCAAACAAGACACCAAATCAGATTCGGCCACACAACCATGAATTACTATAGAATAAATGTAAAAATGAAAGACCGACACGAGCATAATATGAGGCTGGGGCACTCATCACACCCTCAACTTAGTTTCTTTGCTTCGTCTCCTAAGCAAGAATGAACTCTCTAGATCTGCATACATATCCGACCTACTCAATAACTAACACTAAGACTCAGGTTGCACATGCTGAAAGTAGAGATCAATCGGGACCACCTCACACCACATTGCTGCCGAGTTACACAGGATGCACAAGTGTTCGACTTCGAAAACTCTGAAATAGGTAGAAGTGCCCAGTGCATCAAAACCTTATGCATGGTACTAATATTTTCCCAAAGCCCCTATGTGGTTACAGTAACAATAACACTCCAAAGATATGCCACCCGTTCCGATACCCCCAAACTTAAGCTCACAACTCACCTATTTGAGTTAAGTTAACTAGAAAGGATAGGAACGCACCCAATTTATTCAACACCAATACTCCAGAAACTTCCTAATGCACTTAAAATAAAATGTAAGAAAACCCAGTGCCAAGAAGTTTTAGCCGAAAGTGTTCCTCAGACAGACTCCACCCGCTCATAAGGGAATCATTAAATTCCTTCCAACCACTCTAACACTCAACCAAACTCGGGAGTCTCTAGGCTTGAATGATCCATCAGTCTCCATGTGAAGTGGCAAGAAACAATCATGTCGAAATGTCATATTAGGGCTGACAGTCCCTCAGACCAGGCCCTGATCCCATCAGCCTCATGGCAATCTCATTGGGTGTCCTATCACTTAATATTCAGCTCCTGCTGTTAGCGAACTGCCAGTGGGTCAGTCTCTGCGCCTATGATGCTCTTTCAACACATATGTGAGGATAGGGTTCTGAGAACTCGTGTCTTCGATCTCACTGTGATTATTGAATAACCTTCCTTTACCCTTATTCAACTCCACTACCGTGGAAAGATCAAATCATTACATTTGAACATTCACAAACACCATGAATTTCACCAAAAAGTGATCCCTCAAAATTTCTTTAACATGGCACACAAACACGCAATTGTTACATATAAGATTGACCTAACACAAACTCAAACAACCACATGACTCGATAAGCCGGACTAAACATGAACCAAATAGAAACACAACTATGTTTAAATAAAATAAAATATCATGAAAAGTCAAAGCACCTTATAAAAACACTAAAACAAAACTAAACAAAATGAAGAACACACATCCCCTGTACTAGCTACTTTAAGTCTCACCAAATAGTAGAGGAAGTGACCCCCCGTGATCACCACCCATGTAGGCGGTGGAGGTCGGATGAAAGGTAAGGAGCTGGCCATCCTCGGGCTCGCAAGGACCGCCAAGAAAATGGTGGCCTGGTCGGGCGCATCGTGATGAAGAGAGTATGTGTGACGCAGGAGGGCCTCCATGTCCTGTAGGACGAGGACGCGTGCTCCCAGTTCATATCGCGCCAAAGCGCCAAATGAGAGCACCGTCCCGGCGTCCGTAAAGACCACCCGTGGCCGCCTCGGTGGTGGTGGAGGTGGTCGACCAGGACCGCCAATAGTCTCCCTGGGATCGCCCGGGGGATCCGTAAAAAACGAGCCCGACACTATAAAGCTCGCCCCCTCGCCGAGGGCCTAAGGACTCAATCGCGTCGGACACCGTGTGTGTCCTTCGACCGCGATATGGCCTTAATTCCGATGAAGCTGCCTCATTATCGGCCATATAATCCCTTGCCACTACAAAGCTGTAGTGGGTGCCTGTGTTCACCCTTTCGCTTCCTGCTATGGAGCATCCTCTATAACCCGCCTAACATCGAAGGGTATACCTCGTAAGATGGCATAGTTGAAAGCACGGCTCAGCTGGCAAATACCACGCTCGTCGTTGGAATGAGACGCGATGCATAGCGGCTGACTGAATAAAGGCCAAATAAGCTGGTCTTGAATAATCATGGCTCCACTATTGATTTTCTTCTTCACTCACCAAACACTGGTCATCAATATACGCGATAATCCCTGGTAGTCAGAGTTTCACGAGCCGACGAACGGTTCAAGGGACATGCTCGATCAGAATAACTATTGATCGACCAAGACCGGTCATCATCACTCAAGACCGACTTCTTCAAAACATCGGCTACGAGATCGCGCAGAACTCGCGCACCACACCCATTTCACGACGAGGTGGTCGGGCACAATGCACCCATCCCTTAGCCACAAGAAGGCCCTGTTAAGAAATCATCGGGTGGTGAAACCCTTCTCCTAATGAACTGCTGTTTGCAATGGTGCCAAACTGACGGCGCACTCGCATTTACAAACTCGCGAGAGACGCGTGAGCCTGGTCTCACTGACTCACCCGCCAAGGGCAATCATTTGCTAGACAATCGCGGTGTAGACACAAAACTAACTAACGATCACTAATGACCTAGACAAAACACGAACACCTAATGTGCATTACAAAAATCGAACTAACAACTACCTAATGACTCAAAATCCTAAATGGGACTCGGGACCCCTAAGGAACTTAGTCACCCGAAATGAGTACCCCACAAGACCTCTAGACCACAAAAAAAAAAAAAAAAAACAAAGAACCATGATCACCGGCATTTGCCAGAGTCGAAAATACAAGGGTGGAAATGCCACTGCACCCAAACCCAACAAGAGGGTGACTCAAGAGGTACCACCAGCTGGCTCTGGAGCGCTGAGGTCTCCACCAGCATGGCGAGCCCGGTGCGGCGTGGCACGGATGGCGCGCGAGGGTGCTAGGTCAGCCGTGGAGGTGGTGAAGGCCAAGCAACACTTGGTTTAAACTAGGCGCGATGCCACTACACGGCGGTCACACGCGCTGGGATAGAGAGCTTCACTGCCGACGCCGCGACGTTGAGGCAACGCCGCGACGTGGGATACGAGTGATGATCCACGCGCGAATCCACGTCAACGCGACGTGAGACATAAAAATGACGCCGACGTGAAACTTACGCGACGCGGATGAGCAGACAGAAAATGACGCCATGACATGAAATCTGTCGCCAGCGACGCGGATGACGATGAATTTGACGTCATGACGACGTCCACGCACGACAGAGATGGGTCAATTTGACGTCGCGGACGTGAAACCACTGAACACGCCACGTGGATGAGGATCTAAGAATCGCGAAATAGCACATCGATGATCTCTGATCAGAAAACCCTCTCCACCGCATTTCAGACTTTATGGACTTGTAATGCACCTCTTGAACGACCCCACTAAATGATTTCCGCTGTTCTCAAATGAAAACAAACAAGTAGAAACACGACACGGAGAAAGCTAGAAACCCATATTGCTGAAAATAAACAATAGAAATCGAACCAAGAAAAAGAAAAGCTTAAGAAACACTGGGTCACTCCAAGAAGCTTATATTAATGTCGCAGCCCGACGCCCGACCAATGTGTTAGTTATGAATCGAATGTTACGACTTCCCATAATACACCCCATGCTTAAGGTGGATGAAATATCTCTTCCTGTTCCCACACCCATCGGCTCTTCCTGTCCTCCGTGTGTTCATGGGGGCTTATCCCCAAGTTTTTCGCATCTCCTCGGGAACATCTCTCGGCAGTGAGGTGTTCCGATATCTTCATTTTCCGGTCACTATCCGATGCTTCATAGGCCGGGAGATGGAGTGATTTGCCCCTGACTCACTCAGCTCACCTTCGCACTGATTTGAGCTTTTCCCGTGGCCGGCTAGTGGCCTACCAGGCCGGAACAGAAATGCCTTCCTCCATGTCCGTAATGATCTAAGTCCTACGAAGACAAATTCATCAACTTTTACTAAGACATTTTCGATTATGCCCCGAGGATGTTGGTATGACCTGTCTGCAAGTTGCAAATGACAGAAGCTGGGATTCGTTCCCCCAACTTAGCCTTTAAACATCGAAAGTGGCATCAAGTCGATGTCACTCTAAGTCACATGTGGCTTTTCCGCATAATCCGATTCCTATAGAAACTTGAGAAAAGCCATCCTGATCTTGAAGTTTGAGTGAGCTTGCGTGAGATCACACCGCAGATTCCTCGCTAAGGCGATGGTCCACTTCCATTTTACTTCACAAGATCTTTTCATGAATTTCACATAACTTCATATTATCTTCCTTCTAATGCTTCCTGTGTGTATAAAAGCATTATGTAGTTTCAAGATTTAAGAAACTTTACAACCGTCTTCAATTTACCTTCTTCAATCTTGGGGATACTAATATGTTTCAAGGTGTTCATCCATTTTAATCAAGCTTCTGTCTCATCCCCAACTCTTGTTATCCTCGACCGCTCTCGCGGGTCGCTTGCTTCAGATCCCGGGCTGAGTCGACCTGACTATGCCTTTATTTTCTAGTTCCTCATCAACGGGTTGCGGGCTCCCAAGTCTTCCACCTTCCACTCCTAGAGTGATGGCCTGTACTCTTTCCTTCATCATTTACCGAATTGCTCGCAATGATCCACGCTTTTCTCGCCAACGATCGCCATTCGCCTCCATTTCCGAACCTGGGGCTTCTCAATCGTGCCGCTGATTGTTCAATCGCTGCTCAAGTGTCGATATTCGCCTGGTCTCATTCATGCAGCGCGCAGGGAGGTCACGATTGCGTGCGGGCTGTTTCTGTTCCATCTTTTTCTCGTGGTGTGGTTCACTATCTCTGCCACTTGATATATTGTTCTTGATTATTCCTCTATCCATACCCTCAGACTGTCCGATCACATTATTACGCCACCCTTGGCCTTTGGATTTTGATTCCCTGATAACGTCTTGTTGTCATTGTTTCGACTTTGATCGAACCTTGACACGCATCAGCCCTCGCCCTACCGTCGGGTTCCTCGACCGACATTCCTCATGGCCGCCAGCCGCCTCTACCACAGACCACATAACTCCCATGGGTTGGATTGGATTGCGTTTTGCGGTTCCTTGTCATTTATTTAACTGGCGCAATACCAGGCTGTTGATTCACCAGATTGTTTGAGACTCACATTCGCCACCCACCAAGGCTTACTGGGTAGCTTCTCTAGGCCAATGACAAGGTTAATGCAGATTCTCTAAGATTTCATGTTTCGTCCTCGTTTACGCGCTCCACCAAGCACCACCGTTTCCAGTTGCATTCTCGCACCATTATGTATGTGACCATCCATCCGGTCGGGCTTCTATGGCGCCACACCTCCCGCAATACCCGAAATCACAGGGGTTCTCCCCAATTGTCCGACTTCTCACGTTCGTGCAATTCTTCAAGGTGGGAAGAACTGGTCGGTAATTAAGTCACTGGAATTTGGTGGTCAATCGTTACCTACTGCTCACTTATCCCCAGTGAAAGTGGAACAACCAGAACCCAGGAGCTCTTCCAAAGAACTCCGTTGTACTTGATAGTATCGCAAATCTCGAGGAAGTTAGTCAAACGCATATTCTGCTCATGGGGTGACATACTGGGCACCAGATTGTGACCCACGCACCAAATTGCTCGCTTGAACGGGTGGTCGCCCGGCAGTCGCCCGGTAACAAACTACGTAAAACCAACTCATCGGTAGTACGCGAAATCATCCGTCAGACAAAACGCCTGGTGCTGATTCCTTTCCATGATTCCCCATTTCACTCCGTAATGGTTCACTGCTCAATGCCAAGATCTGCTCTTCGGGCAGCTTCATGACTATCGATTTAATCGTTTGCTTCTTGTTCTCGCGCAATCAGGCAGAAGCTCCTTTCGCTCGTGGATCTAACGGTGTGCTTCGGGTTAATATGTCGATGTACTTAATAAACCTATACCCAATAACAAAAACGAACTAACAAAACCAAATTACCAATGAGACTTGGTAAAGAGGAACAAAATAAAAGTGAATAAAAATTTCCCGCAGGATCTATTCGCACTTTCATCAATCTAAACCTTCCCCGCAACGGCGCCAAAACTTGACGTGCGGAAAACGCTGTGGCTAAAATATACGCCCATATGCATGCACGCCGTCGCCCAAGCAGTATAGTGTACGTGGTACGTATATATCGATCCACGTGATGTAATGACTACAAAGGTTCTCGCTTTGTGGATAATATCCGGTAAAACTATCATTTCAATTAAAGCATTGGTTTGTTAGGTTATATCTCCTTCAATGCCTCAATGGATTGTTCCTTCTAACATGTTATTAATCACGCACCTTCAGTTCTAACATTCTGTCACCTAATCTACAAGTCTACTCACCCGCATCCTCATCATCTCGAATCTCGGGATTCGTAATTATGCCAATGTTGGCTAACAACACACGACAAATCATAGGCATAGAATAGTTAGCAACATATCGAGTAAATAAATCGAATAATATAAAGTTTCAAAACTAATCCTTAAGAACACAGACAAGGTCTCAATATAACCCATAAATAGATCTAGAACACAACAGAAACGAAGAAAAATGTTTAGTAGTAAAACATCATTCTCCTATCCGAAATATCCAAACAATGAAAGGCGCCAACCTTGGGCACTTCTCGGGTGTCCAGGTCACTCGCCCGTGAATCTGCGGTCGGTTCACGTCACCATCTCCCGATTTCGAGCCCTATTTTGCTTTTGTGCACATGAGGGCGATGGCCGACGCCATGATGGCGCATGACGCGGGGGATCGCCGCACGGGGCAGACGCCAGCCACTTTCTCATTCTCGTCCCCATTGCAAAAATGCGTCTAAGAGTCGCGTTTCTTTACCGATTGTACCAGAATCCAAACAAGACACCAAATCGGGAGCCCGCCACAAAAACTATGAAATTACTATAGAATAAATGTAAAATGAAAGACCGACGCATATGATGGCTGGGCACTCATCGTCAAACGTCATCGCCAAAAAGTTAATCCGTAAGTGGCGATCAAGATTTGACTTCATCGATCAGAGCATGCCCAAAGACGCTTCCTTTGGCGCGAATCGACCTCATCGATGCCATCATAGCCATGAACTCTCACTTATGATGTCCGTTATGCAATCGATTAGTATGGATCCAGATAGAACACAGCACTCACTGGTCACATATGTGGAACCCATTAAGTATCGTAAGTATGCCTTTGCTTAAGAACGCAGAGCTACTTATCGAGGTCGGTAAATAAGATGTCTGAGCAAATAGGAATCCACCATGGAGGTGAGTATAAGATAGACGATATGTCAGAACATCATTGTCGAACTCCATATAGCTCACTCATCCGGTATGTCGATTAGGTAGAGTACAATACAAATTTTTCAAATGAATTCAGCTATGTGCTCTTTCTTGAGTATCAACCGAAAATTTTGTAGGTTTATGTCAACAATCGAGGAATTGAGACAACCCGTATTGTAAAGGTCAGGTTTTTGATGATGCCATCGCCATCAAGCATAAAGGAGGTCCGGGCCGTCCGACAGAAGGATCGGCCGCTAAGCCGATTCGCATGTATATGATAAATGCCCCACTCCTTTCTTCCAAGTTTTGTGCAAGGCCTTCATAACGGGATACTGGCGCGAAGAAGCATTCTCAAAGATTGAAGACATATTTGAGCTCCCCCATTCTCGTAAGCTCCTCCCACCAAGGAGCTCCTCACCATACTTAGCCAAGCCGCATTTCACCGGGGCCACAATATTCTCGCTGGGGATAAAGACCGAGCGTGAAGACCCGTTACTATCATGTACCGAGTCTCAAGAAAGACTGGAGGAGAGGCATCCAAGGATGGAAAATTAATCTTGGCATTAGTACACAAACAAAGCTCCGCCACAGCTCATACCATAGAAGTTCCAAATTATCATCCAAACATGGTGTTACATAAGCTGCAGACCTCGTGAAGGATGAGATGAAGTGGGGCCAGAGTCGAGCGAGTTCGCATCGACATAAGCTCTAAACTATAGTCAAAAGGGCTGTGTCTAGCAGATTTCACATGGAATTCACCTCGCCAAAGCTCCCGAGAACGCCAAACGCCGACCGACCTCCCCATATGGAAACTCTTGTAGATCAAACAAACGACGTGGGTGTGCCGGGAGCCGGTCTAATCCTCGACTCCCGTGTGCATGAATAGATATTGAACACGCGCCGATTCTGGACTCAAGCCCAACAACAAGGCCATATGGTCAACATAGCAGCTCAACCTGCTCCATTCATTGGAAATTGACTGTACTTGGAGGTCTGCCAAACGACTCAGCTGGTAGTGCAAGGCAAACAAGATACCTACGAGTCAAAAGTGAAAGAATGATCCTATAAAGTGCTGGCACTGGATTTGATGAAAAGTCAGGGTTTGTCCGTGTCACCATATCCCGCACCAACGAACTCCCGAGCCGATGCCTTGGCAAACTAGCGACAACCCTCACGTAGTTCTCGCCAGATCAACGCCGTCGAATACCCGCAGATTCTCTTGCTGACCCTCCGACATGGAAGGCTCCTAATCTGTCCGAGTTGCTGGATGGACCCCATTTGGACATTGGGACGGACGCCTACCCGATCTAATTCAAAAGAGGCATCTAAAATTAGACGCAGGCTCGGCCGTATTCACTAATCATAAGGGAAGCTTTACAAGCGAGGTTTTTCCACACCCAATCTGAAAGCATCACAAGGAAAAGACGCCGACTACGTGTATGGAAGTGCATGAAGGTATGCGTAAATCACATCGAGCTCCTGCATTAGCGTGGAAGGTCTTGGGTGTGGATACTACTCGCCCACAATACTTAGAGACGCGAACAACCTGGGCCGGGAGGATGCAAGATCATAGAGCATGCCAAGATCTCTCACCTCCCATCCGAGCCCTCGACACAATCACAAGCCCCGCCCTTCCAACTGGGTTTGGACACTGGACCTCTATTGGGAAGGCCAATGCAAACCATCATCGTTGTAATGACATTTCACCAAGTGGCGGTCGAGGCCGAACTCGCCACAATCACGTAACAAAAGATACTGAATTTTGTGTGGCGAGCCATAAGAGGTAGAATTATATCCAAGAGCCTTGGTTAACAATGGAAGTACTGACAAATAGCTGTTCAGTGGGATTTTGTGCCGAGGCCGGAATTCGCAAATTACTCGCCCTCAAATATCCGCACTAATGGTCGCGTAAGTCACCATCGTAACCTCTTAAGGCCACATTGAAGACCAAATTGAAGATCTTGGGCAATGGGCAATACCTCCCGAGGTGTTATGGCTCATAGGACTACGCAGTCACAACCCAAGAAACCCCATTTGTCTCTAGCCTTTTGGTACCGGGCAAGAGCCCCCTCGTCGAGGCCTGGTTAAGTCCCTGGTTGATCAGAATGCAACCAGGAACACAATGACGAGGCCTCCGCCCCAATTCGACTCCCAGATGAAAAGCGCAAGGTGTCCTAAGGCGCACCAAGATTACGTCACCAAAGGAAGACGAGGCATTACAACCGGGTGCAAGTCACAAACCTGTGGAGCTACATGCCAGCACCTGGCCTGAAGTGTTTTGCCAACAAGGAAGAATCCGGGGCCGCATGGAGTCCAGGCCCAATCGTGGCTCTCACATCATATCCCGCTGTCATCGACCAGCAGCTCGCATTGCAGGAGGAAAATTTGCCATCATGCTTGAATGTGGAACACCTTAAGCCGCTTTTGTAAGAGGACTCCCGCTTGTAATCTAAAATGAAGCATTGTTTGATGACGATTCGAAAGCATTTATCAAGTTATTTTATTGTGACGCCTCAAACAAATGCATTACAGAATGCGCAGGTGAATTACATACAAATGCAATGTGAAAGTTCATGATCAAAGGAAAAGTCTCTTATTCCAATCAAATTACATTCAATTATAATCAGAGGCTATCCACTCAAGTACATAGACAAGCAAGCTTCTCAAAAAAAAAAAAAAAAAAAAAATCCTCAAGAAAGAAAGAGGAAAGGAAAACAAGATGGAAAAAAGGAGAGTTAAGAACAAAGAGATGGAAAAGGGGAGAAGAAGAGAAAGGATAAGATTATGCGAAGGGAAAGGAAAAGGAAAAGAAGGAAGGAAGGAAGAGAGAATGAAAGAGAAGGATAAGGAGAAGAAAGGAGAGGGGAAGAGAAAGAAGAATAGAAAATAGAAAGAGCCAAGAAATGTACCGCCTCTTTCTCTCGGACGCATTCCCTAGTACTAAGCTAGGAATAACATAACTCCCATAAAGGGAGCACTAGGAAACACAACACCCCGCCAAGCAGAGGTCCAACAAATCGAACTAATCCCAGTAGACCCCCCGTATGATCGCTTCTCGACGCTTCATTTCGCCAGAGATTCGAAACCACACCCGAAGTGCACTTCAAAGTATGGGTTCCATAACGGAGCGCCTATTTATAAGAAGGCTAAAGCACTAAATGCGCGAAATCGCTCAATTTCCAAGAACCAACATTGGGCAAAGATCGCCCGCGATTTTCCAGAGATTAGTCGAACGACCGCACGAAATTCGGCTTAATGACGAGCGCCTGACGATTGCCTCGTGCCATGCACCCTAAGAGTTAGATCAAACAAAGACCAATTTACGCCTCGGGGCCAATAGTCCCAAGAAATGGGCTGACGAGCTTGACCATCACAGCCATACCTCAAGAGTCGACGTCAGCTATTCACCCCATAAGTCCTTAGCGCCAAGCCCAAGAGCTCGCTTGACGATCTCCACTCACTTATTAAGGCCACGCAGCCAAGAGTCGATCACAAATGGTTCACCACAAGTACCTCGCTCAAGACCAAAGAAATTATTACCATTTCCTACTCAGCCATACACGCTAAGAGTCGATCAAACAGTTATTCACCTTCACAAGGCCTTAGCGCCGGAGCCCAAGATTCGCTGACGAGCCCTCGACCATTTCCGCACGTGCCATGCACAGAGTCGATCACCAGTTTTAGCCCATACAAGGCTCTCGCCATTATCAGTAGCTTTGCTGATCGAGTCACGACTTACCCGCCAAACACGAGCCTAAGAGTCGATCACCAGTTCACCCACAAGGCCTAATACCCGGAGTCTGAAGAGCCTTAGGCTCGACGAAAGCCGACTACTCCGCTACAGCTACGCACCAAGAAATGATCGCCTGTTATTCAACCCATAAGGCCTTAATGCTCGAGCCCACAGCCGGGCTGACGAGCTCGACTACTCACAGAAGCAGGCGCAGCCTGGGTGATCGACTGTGCTATTCAAATTACAAGGCCTCAACGCTGAGCCCGCGAGTCACACAGCTCGACTACTTCCGTGAGACAGCCATGCGCCTAAGAGCAGATCATGACGCCCAACCCGGGGTCCCATGATCATCTGGCCAACCCGCGATCAGAACGCTTCGTGACCGACATTAATAAAATCTGGGCAGAGTCTCTTTCAGATGTGGAGCTCTCACCTAAATAGTAGCATATACAATTGCCCCAAACAAGAATATATCCAATGAGATCCAATATATCCAATCACATGAGTAATACTCGGGGCCCACAAACGCATACTCATAATACATACTAACTATGAATCAACATTATACCAATAGGTTACAAGAGTTACAGATACGAAGGCGAATATTATTAAATTAGACATTTCAATACATGTATATATCATTAACTAAAGCTCCACAACCCGGCTTTCTTTCTAATCAATCCCTTAGGGACGACCGCACGCTCCCCGCATCGTAAAATAATATCCTCGACAGGCGAAGCACAAGCCAAGAGGAATCGCCTATGGCTATTTCACCCAAGGCAGTCAAGAATGTCTAAAATAAACATACATTCAAGCAAACGATCCTACTTCTGAATGTCTACATGACCAACTCGCATCCGAGCGTCTCACCGACTTCTCCCCACACTGCCTAAGCCTCGTATGAGAATTATTGTTTATTAAATGACAACCTCTTCGATGTATATATATCAATCGTCGCCTCCGACGATTGATATATTATTTGTTTGTGGACTACCCTCCGAATACTGGGTCGCCTCCATGTAGATTGGATATTTTTAGTTTGACTACCCTCCCGATAATTAACATTTAGACAACCCGAACCATTTTTCGGGACTATCTCACGACCACTCCTATAGTCCTGTGGTGTTCCAAAGGCATATGGAATGCACGTACGCTACACCTCCAATACGCCAATTCACATGTAAATACATAAACATGCACAGTGTTTAAAAACTAATCTACATCAACTTCGTCATGTAATTCTCGCTACTATATCAAAAACAATACTCAAGAATGCATCAAAACACGAAAGCACCGACTTAAATCACTTAACTAAACACATTAATTCACAAAATTTATTTTAGAACACAATTCTCGAATAGTGAAACCCTCAAGCATTCATTCCGAAAAATCACAACAGCTTCAGCCAGAGGAACTCGGTTTCACTGGCCATTTCTACTTCATTCCAATCAAGACATGATTTATCACATAATTGCACAACAAATGACCCAAATCAGCCCAATATCGTTTCACCCACCGTGGACCCGTCCATGGCTAAAAATTTCTGTGGTCCAGCAGAGACCACCAAACCACTGCTCAAGGCCCCCAAGGCAACCGAAACACAAAACACCAATAAAGTGTAAAACCCAAGTAGGAGAAACCTCTCACCTCACTGAAGCGCTTGCCTAACTCTCGTCCTGTCCACGCAGCTCGCTTTCACAGAGAGCGTACCTTCTCCTCTTCTTGTCCCGCCGGCCTGATCACACTGATATTTAAGAGAAGCCACATTCACTAAGAAAAAACCATTTCAGTTCTTGGATCTTTGCCCCCTGCCATTCAATGCTTTGGCCTTTTTTGAATTCGAGAAGAAGAACACTGCACAATATTTTGTCATTTTAGACTTACATCAAATTCCAAAATGACCATTATGTCCCTTCGCTTCCTAATTTTGAATATCTCATCTGGTCTCTCGCCCATTTTCATCACCTCTACTCATGCCACTCTATGGCACACGAAGATTTGTTATACGCGAATTTTCGTCGCACGAAAAATTAAGCATGATCTACCAGTACTTCGAAAAACGTGTCAGAATCTCTAATCGCCTCTGCACCCAAATGTACCCTGACGCATAGCTAGATTTCCACAGACGATTCCAATTAGATCCTGGCTTTTGTCATCCTCGAGATCCAGTTGTACCCGGATTTTTTAACCGAAATTGCAACCTTTGTAACCAAATTACGATTTTGCCATTTTTCCAAAAAAATTGGAATTTCTGCCCACATTCTCCCTTCCTTAAAGGAATTTCCATTCCGTGACAATTACAATCACTCATGCATATGCAACGTACACTCTACCACATGCATGTAAACAAATATTTCAAATCTTAAACAACTAAAACCACGTACCCTTCATCCCTAAACAAGAAGGAACAGGTGGCCCGCAGATCGTGTCCTCTCGCGCTCCCACGTGGACTCCTCCACTCCATAGTGCCGCCATAAGACTCACTACCACGGCCCTATACGCAAACCGATCACGGCCATTCAAAAATGCACACCGGTCCTCCTTAAAGGTCCTATTAATGTCAACTCAATTCGTCCCCAATCCACCACATGAGCCGGATCTCGGAGTATACTTCCCGAGCATGGAGACGTGAGGTCACTGCGGACACCGTCATGCTGGGCGGTAACGCCAACCGCGCTTCATCTCCCGAAAGTATCTCGAAAGGTCCAATGACCTTGGCGATTGCTTCCACGCTCCGAACTCGACCACCCTCTCAGGCATCACCTTCCGCAGTGGTCGCGTGATCACCAACCTCGAATCCTTCTTAGGGTCACGTCGACACGCATAGCTCTTCTCGCCTACCCCGAGCCGTGAGAAGACGCCTGTGATCGCGGCTCACCTTCGGGAGGTGTCTCTAATCAGATCAGACCAAAGGATGGAGCTTTCTCCCACCGTCCAACATAACGGGTGATCACATGACTCCGGCTACAATGCCTGATATGGTGCCATCCGTGATACTCTCCTCGGTAACTCCATGGTTGCAAAGTGGATCTCACCAAAGGCAAATGTCTTCCTAACGCTTTTATATGATTCGTGACGATGCTCGTGAGCATGTCTCTTAATATATACCTCGTGATCAATTGACCGTCTCGAGGGTGAATCGCTGTACCAGGTCAACTGCCTATAGCTTCCTTGGAAACTTCTTTTCCAAAAGTGCGCCTCAGAAACCCGTCCCTATCCGACACTGCGGATACCGCACCCATGCAGCCGAACCATTCAATGTACAACTGGTAGAATCTCTCCAAGGCGAAGGTCATCCGCACGGCTATAAAATATGCCGACTTCGTGAGTCGGTCCACTATCACCCATATCGCGGCCATGCTTCACGCGCCCGTGGGCGCAGGTCACAAAGTCCATCGTGACATGCTCCCACTTCCACTCACCTACCTCCAAGTAGCCCCGTCGGCTTCGGTACCAGCCTGTCCCCGGGCCGACATGGGAGACATCGTCAACAGGTCCCCGTTCTTCGATTTGACTTCCACACGCGCATCTAAGATCCCGGTACATCTTTCGTGTCACCGGATGCACGCAACCGAGCGCTGAAACCCCGAGACTTCCTCTCTTAAATCGTCAACTGGGAAACGCACACCGTCCCCTATATCAAGACTAACATCCGCGCGAACGGTCCAGCCTCGCCACCCGCGACTGATCGCATTCTGCCCCTCATGGACACTATATCTCGCCCCGCTACCGACTCAATCACTTCCGGCCACAGACAGCCACTAAATTTGGCAGGCCTTCGAGTCTGCTTTGTTTGTGACAGATTCGCAACCGTCCCACGCCTCGAAAAGACCACTACTCCTTCGAGAAGCTTGTTATACTAACTAACACTCTCAGACTTCTGACAGGTGATTACCACTACATTTTTCCAATGATGGTAATGCAAAGTAATGCACTTTCTAAGAATCCCATCATCTGCTACATAATGTTATACTTCATTTCTTTCATGGGTGGGCAAAAGGTAAAGGTACAAAAAATAAGGAAAAGGAAGGTAAAGTAATGTGTACAAGGCAAGGTGTGTAAGTGTAAAATGTAAAAAAGGTTTTTCTTTGTCTCTATATTGAGGTCCCACAAGGTGGAAATATACTGATTTCTTATGGTCTCGACAACTCAGATAAGTAGGCACCAAATTCAAGGCGACTACGGCCATGTCGAAGCGGGTAATTCTGATTCAACCGATGAAACCATGAGTTACTACCTCCCGGATTGTCTAAACACATCCCAATCCGGGCCCTCGAGGCATCACAATACACCGTGGTACCCCTGCCTCCCCGGTCTCGAACTATCAAGATGGGAGTCATAGTCTCCTTCAACTCCGGAATGCCTCCCACTTCCTGGTCATCCCAATCAAACTCGACTCCTTCCTCGGTCAACCCAACATAAAAGGTCGCTATCCCGGAGAAATCCTCACGATCAAGAAATCCGCTGATCTTGAAGACCGACTGTCTCTTCCAACTCCACGCGCTTCGACCTTTTCTGTAGTCGATCACTGAGCCAACACGTGGTCCCAATCTCGCACCTCGCAGTTTCGAACTCGCACTTATCAACTTACGCATAAGCTGATGCATATATCTCTCAACAATCAGAACACGCATCCTCGGCGATACCATGCCCCACTGATCGAGAGATCAAATGTCATCCATGAAGATCACGACAAACCGCATTCAAATGTGGTCGAATATCCTAAGACGTAGACGCGAATGTCGGGCCATGATTCAATCCAAAGGGCATCACAAACTCCAAAGTGCCCATAACGCTGCTCCCAACGTCGCTCTGTGGATATCCTCAATCCCTAACTTCACCGGCCGATGGTAACCAAGATCTATTCGAGTAGACTCATGGCCTTCAACCGATCAAATCGGGCCAATCCGTAATGCACCATTTCGACCAGAACCCTGCTTCACTGTTTCGCAATTTCACGCACATGGTCTTGTCCTTCTTCTTCGCGAAGTTATTAGAACCAGCACTTACGGCAAAGTGCGTTGGCTTAATGAACCCTTGTCCAATAGCTCCTCGTGACCGTGACTCAGCCCTCAACGAATCGTGCCATCCATGCTGAGTCATAGAGACGGGTGAAGTACCTGTGGTGTAATCCTCGACACCGGCTCACTACCTTCTCCGTGGAGGGAGTTCAGGTAGCTCTTCTAAAAACATCCACATACTGACTGAGGTGCAGATCTAAGTCTGGTCTCTCCGTCCCAGGGCAAGGCTCGCCAGCCAACCCGTTAACCATCAGTCCCCGACACCTGACCTACATGACCGTCCCAGGCGTGGCGCTTATCCCCCGAAAATTGGCCGACCAGGTCAACCTGCTGTAAAGGTAACCCTACACTCACAATCGATAATGACCTCGTAGTCACACCCAATCCATCCCTAGGATGACATCTAACTCCGATACATGTCCATGAACCTCAAGTCCACATCAGAAGTAGAGTCTCAGATCTGGGGCCAAGCAACCTCTCGACATGATCATCCCTATTCGCCCTAATCCAAGGAGAACCTTCCAGATACAAAGGATCCTTCTAAGGTCTCAAACTCTAAGCCCAACTCGATCACAATCGATGCACAGAATGAATGCGGAAACCTAAATAACACTTCGCCTACAAAGTAGATAGCAAAAACGTACTCCCGTATAAGAACGAATCAAGCACCTACTCGACTCACCGCGGTGACGGCGTAGACACGCCCTAAACCCCTCGACGTCCCGCCCGGCGGGCCCCGTCGCTCTACCCATACCCGCCTCTCGCCCGCCTCGCGGAAATGTGGTGCCCGTAGCTCCCCGAACCGAGACCGCTCTCTTCGCCTGCATCGCGCGAACGCATCAGATCCCCTCTCTCGCTCCCACTGATTGGGATCAGGCTGCCCTAAAACCCCGATCCTCGCTCGGGGGCACACAAATGGTACCACTATCCTGGTCCCGCCTGACCTGCAACTCTCTCATCCGTCCCGGTTCCTGACGGCCGCGATCAGACCTCGCGAACTAGAAGCTCTCTCGCTTTTTCCCCGAACTGAAGAAGACTGACCGTCCATGCAACGATGAGGCCACTCAATCCTGAAAAGCCCGGCATCCTCTTCTGCATGGTTAGGGCTGTCCCAACCATGGAATCCATCCCGTAGGCGAAGTCCCAATCCCGGCCTAATGGACAACTTCAGCCCCATTCTCGGGCCCTAACTTCGCCCGCCAGGGCCACGTGATCATCAACAAATCATGCTAGCTCAGGAACCTCAGCCGCATAATCCATCATAGTCACTCTCGCTTTCTGCTTCTAGGAACCCCGAGCCTTCGCACCTGAAAGTACTTACCCACAATAGCCCCCGAAACTCGCCATGTCATCGCCTTCAGGTCTCTTTAGAGGTTTTGCCCATTTCCATCATATACTTAGGGCCTCATCCCCAAATGAACGCACTTGCCTAACTGTGTCAGCGCCGCAGGTAATTTATAGCTTCACACCTTCGATTCGCATGAACCAATGGTCTACCAACTGGATTCTCCCTCCCCGTGGAATGCCTGATACGCCCTAAACCTCCGATGTTACTAGGATCTTCGCTACCCAAGAAGTATACCACCGTGATAGCAAACACGTAATACCCCATAGCCTCGCAGCTCGATCAAACACTCGTGGTGCTCTGACTGACTGCAGGATTTCTTTACAGGCCTCAATCTCGATCAGCCATCATGCGCTCAATGGCAAATTAAATTCTCAATACGCATTCTAAGGCATAAACACAATTTCGAGACACTAATCATGCACACAAATCAATGACAATATTGTCCTTGCATTTCATGTAATGCAAGGTAATCAATTTTGCATTTAAAATATTGTTTAACAAAAATTTTATTTTCGAAAATTTCATTTGGAGGTATTTTTCGAATTTTTTTCAATTTTTTTCCAATTATTTCCTGGAAAAACTCACTAAAAAAAAATTACTTACTTTTTTCATTTACCTTGGAAATAACATTTTCTAGTAGTTTCCGTATAAATACTAACCTTAGTGGTTCAACCCTCAGTTCTATTAAAATTTGATTTCATTGATTCACAACTCAAATAAATTTATTAAAATTTATTTTCTTGTTTTCTTTTTTGTTCCAGCTACACACCCGGTAGTAAGCTCCCAAACATTTTCTTTCCAACATACTAAGTGCGACCACTTAAGTAACAAACATCATAACATATCACAGTATAAAGAGTAAACATCATTCAAGAATATTACAACCAGAAATATACACGTTAATCACACATTATGCATCAAACACCATGCATGCGTTGTTCTATTCTGACTAGGTAATTCACACTGAACCGGGAACATCAAACCACCAAGTGGTGATGGAGCATCCAACTGAGTCTCAGTGGTCAGATACCTTGCTCGATACTGCTCGCACTTCCAACCCTAATGCCTCTGCTGGCCACTGGCTAACCCAGTGGACACCCTCGTTATCACCCAAAGACCCGAAGACACAAAAATCTGCGTAGTCTCTTTGGTAATGGGAGCTCTACCCAAATACAAAACCCGCATATACCGTCAAACAAAGGCAATATATATCCAATATATCCAATCATGAGTAATACGACCACTCTGGGCCCACAAACTACTCATAATACATACTAACTATGAATCCAACTATATCAAATAGTTACAAGAAGTTACAATATTTCTCACTCTTATACAATACATATAATAAAATTACATTTGAATACATGTATATATCATCAACCAAAGCCACAACCCTGGGCCTAGAATCCTCACCAGATGCATGCTTCACACGCCCCCTGTGACCAAAATATCCCCGACAAAGGCGGCAACATGAGTGAATCGGCCTTGGGCTACTCCACTCCAAGTGCAAGCAATGTTCCAAATAAACATACATTCACAAATGCATGATCCACTGAATATTCCACATGACCAATCCCGATCCCGAGTCCTCACCGCCTTACACTCGCCTAAGCCCTCAGATGAGAATTATCGCATGAGCGACAACCCTCCGATAAAAGGAGAGAACACTAATGTCCACGATTGATATATTATTTGTTTGTGGATTACCCTCCATCAATTAAATGCCTCCAATGATTGATATTTTTAGTTTGGACTACTCCTCCGATAATTAACATTTTAGACAACCCTCCGAACCATTTTCTTAGACTACTCTCATGCACTCGCTCACTCCTATAGCGTCCCAGGGTGTTCCAAGGTATTATGAAATGCATGTAATTCCAAAACACCTAATTCATGTAAATATATAAACATATATTTAAAAATTAATTCACACAATCATGTCATGTAAATTCTCATTTCATGCACAAATTAGCTCACTACACGATCAAACACGAGCAATTCGACTCTAAATTTAATTCACAAAATTTATTTTGTGACAAGTTCAGAATAGCGAACCCTCGCTACTATCTCCGAAAATCACAATTGTCGCCATTTAGTGAACTTGTTTACGACTATTTCCGCCATTTCTAGTCTCCAATTCAAAACATGATTTATCACATAATTGCACAACAATGACCCAAATCACCACACACACCTACCCAGGACTCGTCCATGGCTAAAAAATTTCTAACACCGTCCTAAGTTTTAGGATCGATCAAACGACCGCTCATTCCTTCAAGTGCAACCGGGTAAACACTGGAAAACACTTTTAAATAAAGTGTAAAACCTAAGTAGGGAAATCTCACTCCATGCTGGGAGCTTCTGCTGAACTCAACCTGTCCACGCGTGAGTCTCGTCCACAGGCAGGTGCAAATTTTCTCCTTCACCCGAAGAGACCCGGCCGAAGGCCTGATCACGATATTTTGCAGTAGAGCAGGTTGCACTCTCTCACTTCCAAGAAAAAACCATTTACCCGGATCTTTTCCCGCCATTCACAAAGTGGCCTTGAATTCTTGAGAAGAAGAATATCAGACATTATTTTGTCATTGGCTTTGCGGACTTAAATCAAATTCCAAACGACCATTATGTCCCCTTCATATTTCCCCGCTTTTGATCTCAATTTTTATCATTTTCTACTACGCCACTTATGGCAATATGAAAGATTTCAGAAAAAGAGATGCGATTTTCATCGCATTGAAAATTGTTTATCAAGACTCAAACACGATACTGAAACGTGTCAACTCCGAATGTTTTAATTTAACGAAATTTACGGTTAGCTAGATTTAGAGACGACTCCAACGTGAGATCCGCTTTCGTCATCCTATACCCAGAGAATAAATTCCGATTTTTTAACCGAAATTACAACTTTGTAACCGAAATTATTTATTTTGCCCTTTTCCAAAAAATTGGAATTTCTGCTCCATACACAGACGCTCAAAGTATTCAACCCATAAGGCCTTATCGCCCTGAGTCTAGTAGCCTAGCTCGACGCAGCTCCTCGACTACTCCGCACGTGCCATGCCCTAAGAGTCAATCGCCTCGTGCTATTCAAATCCCATAAGGCTCACACCTGCAGCCCAAAGAGCTCGCTCGACGAACTCGACTACTACAGCCATTCAACCTGGCAAGCAGTCGATCGCCGCATCATTCACCCTACAAGGCCTCAACGCCGAGCCCAAGAGCTCGCTTGACGAAGCTCGACTACTTACACAGCCATTCACCCTAAGAGTCGATCACCAAAGTTATTCCACCCATAAGGCTTCAACGCTCGAGCCCAAGAGCCTCACTGATGAGCTCCACCACTCGCACAGCCATGCACTCTAAGAGTCAATCCAAACAGTTATTCAGCCCATAAGGTTCACCGCCTGAGCCTAGCGCCTCGCCTTTGACGAGCCTAACTACTCCGAACAAAGCATTCACCCAAGAGTCGGGTCACTGTTAAGCTAGCCCACAAGCACCTCAACGCCAGAGCCCAAAGAGCTCGCTGACGAGCTCAACTACTTGCTCGTGCCATGCACTTAAGAGTCAAATCGCCAGTTATTCACCACAGCGGCTCGGGCCGGAGCCCGCCAGCCTCATTGGGAGAGCTCGCACGCCACCCCAAACTATACAACCCTGCCGCTTCAACTCGGACGCTCAACTCAGGCTATGCAGCCAAGAAATTAATTCAGTTCATGCAGAACAGCGCGAAATGCATAAGTAAAGACAAAAGTGGTAAAAAAAAAAAGAACATTTATTAAGAAAAAGGCTACATACATCTTCGGGGTCCCGTGCCCAAAGAAGAAAAATAAATAAAATAAAATCGACGCCGCAAGCGAAGATGTGCTGAGATCAAACATCAGAAGGAGGAGCGCAGGGCAGCAGTGTATGGGCCTCAGTGGGGGTGTCCGATTCTCCAGAATAGCCAGCAGAGAGGGACTCCTCAGCCTCCTTGTCGCTAGGGATGTCAAGGTTGAAGTCCGTGCCCGGGCAGGCATTACAGCCTTTCCTCCGAAAGGCCAAGCCACCAAGCCCACGAGTATAGGCTCATCCTCATCTTCCTTATAACTCGTCCCGCCGAAAGCAACCGTGAGTTACTTGTTGATGAAGGTCCCCACGCTGTTCTCACCACACTCCTTAGTCGTGCTGCCCACCGAAGCCCACGTACCTAAGCCTCACGACGAGCCCTTCGCCTGCAAAGAAATAATGCCTTATTGCCAGCTTCATCTGGGCCGCACGTAGCCTCTTCTTTAGACTCCCAAGTACCGCCCGGGATGTAAGAAGCTCATCCCCAACCATCCAAGCTAATATCAAGTGCATCGCAGCCCACTCCGCCCCAGCAAGTCATCTTGTGTAGCCTGCACTGGTCCTCCGAACCTCCCGCTCACCGGTCGCTCCCTGCCGCTTCGGCCTCATCTTCTACCCTCTCTACCCGGCACTGTCGACGCCGTATGCTTCCAAATCGACTAAGCTTTCACCGCCCCTCGATCATACACGCTGCACTTCGATCCCGCAACTCGCCCGGGCCAAGAAAGTGGAAGCCACCGCCTTGTAAACTCGGGCGCCGGCACCTTCGTTTAGATTGGATTTTTTAGCCAAATTCTTCAAATGAGTAGCCACCGCTACATCCAACGCAGCACAAGATCCAACACAAGACCAATACCCAACTCAGGGTGAAATCAGACACGACAAGATATGGGAACTTACAGAGGCAACCCCCTGGAGGGATAGAGCCAAAGCTACCTCATTGGCACGAGCCCACCGAATAATCTTTAAGACGGACGATCGCTTCCTGCCGTGAAGTTTCTGCTGCTGAGGAGCAAGGAGTCGCCATCCCGCTGCTAACCCTTCCTCTTCAACTCGCACGACCGAGGAAGGTGGCTTAACACTCGTGCAGAGGATTCGAAACCTGATGGGCATGACGCTACCGGCTGTCGACCGCCTTCCAGAGGAGCCTCGCTCGCAATGCATCGTATCGGGACCCGAGCCCGGGAGCTTTAGGGACCTCAAATTTCGAGGCGGTAATATCTGCCCCGACAAACGAATCTGAGAAGGGGGAAGAGGAAGACGCCCCCAATTTCTAACTCGCCCCAAGTTGATGGTCTTTTCAACGAGTCCGTTTTCCATTTCACGTCCGACTTCCGAGACAAATAGTTTCCACTGAGTCGGTTCTCGTAGTTTCGCGCCGAAGGTTCGATAAAGAGAGACTTTCATAGTGGAATATCCGACTTGATTAGCTCTGCATAGGGACGCAGCGGACACTCAGCCAACGCCTGCGCTATGACGTTATCTTCAAGGCTGAGATCGGGTCGAGCACCTGAGAGGCACGTGGACAATGCAGAATTAGAGATATCCAATGACCTCATAAAGATTATACCAAAAACAAAGCGACACTCACGATTCTTGGGGGTGGTCCAAGCAACCGGATCGCCTTTGCTCGCCCTGTCGAGGGTCATACTCCCACCATGTCGCCGACAAAGAAGTAACTCCTTCCAAAGCCTCGCGAGGAGGAAGATCAAATCACCAGAGGAGCGCCATGACGCCGAAAAATAGAGAAGCTCCTGCCAGCTTTCATGGGCTAAAAAGATAAAGGGACGTAGCTATACCTGGAACACCGGCCCCCCGCCCTAAAGAAAAACCTATGACCTAATTAAAATACCTTAGCCATCGGGCTAAAGTTGAGAAGGACAAGATGAATAAGTGTCGTGAAACCTCTTTAATGTATGGGATGAAGAGGGAAGCAAAGATCTTATCGTTACTTCTAAAGAAGCATACCATCTTAGGTACGAAACCACATATGAGGTCTAAACATCAGGGACCTCGTACTTCTACGCCAAAAGGAGGTCGGTAATCGCCGTGAAAGTGGTTCCATACAAGGGACCAACCTTGTTAGGTCCCACAAACAAAGCATTCGAACGGCGGATTTAGGTATCACCCCCAAGATACTTAATCATCTACTTCTCCCTTTACCCCTTATCCAAGGAAAAGGGAAGGCCTCTGGAGCATTCTCAAGATCGACTGTCGAACGGTTCGAGGCGCCGCCGCTTCGTCAACCGTACCACTCGAAGAGTCACCTCCAATATGTAGAGAAGAAGAGCGACCCGGACCCATGGTGATAGCAGGTAATGAGAATGAAACTTGGCCGACCTAACCCTAATACCTCGACGTATCGCTAGAAAAGACACCAAAGAGAGAAAGACTGTCCCAGAATAAACTAAAAGCTATCTCAGAAAGATGCTAAAAGGACTCGCAGACAAAAGGTTTAGATGGAAACTAAGGGGAAGAGGGAAAACCAACTCGTTAAAAGCAAAGAAAAAGTTCAAGATCGTGGGCACACAAAATGTGAGAATGTCTCATAAGAAACGTATGAAATCAAAGAAGTGGGAGAAATGAGCGTGAAAACTGAAGAGTCATCATTATCGCAAGACATATGATGGCGACCAAGCCCTCTAATTCAACTCCAAATTTCAAGAGACACGCGAAATTCGTGATCCGATACGAGTAATGTTGGATGTGCTCCCGCTCAAGCACACCGCATTAACAAGGGCCGGGGGCAACTAATAGGTTTGAAAAATGGGCTCGCAGGCCCACTTGCCAAACCCAAAGAAGAGGCGCACCCATTGAAACACTCGCGCTTTCGACGCCGTACCAAAATGAATACCAAATCATTGGCCCCAAAGGCTTCGCTATGGATAATTGAGGAAGCCAACATTCTGCAAATTAAACTAAATCCCATCGATAAGGGAAACAGAATAATCTCCAATAACATATTATCTTGCAAATTCAACTAAATCTCACCAGCAAGGAAAATAAGATAATTCCACGATATACGTTTCATCCTTGCATCAAGCCTGATCCCACTAATGAGGAAGAAAGATACTTAAATAAACTGCTTTTTCAATATCCCTTATTGAATCCGACACCGATAAAGGCAGAAAATATCTCGTCCAATGGGAAAGAATCCTAGTCACCATCCAACTGGGTTTTCATATACTATAAATACCAGGCCACCCCATCGGTGAAAGGTACGCAAACACATTCGCCCTCTAAGCAGTCTATCTTTTCTCTCGAAAGAAACCACGTAGTGCATCTGAGCGGGCATTCGCGGCTTCCCCCGTCGTCCTTTCTTTCTTACTTGTCATTGCAGAGGTGTGCCACATCCAGAGACAAAGAAACCGGGTGTCAGCATCCGAGCTCCGCAAACCAAATTTCGCTATGTACCAATCTCCTGCACTAACGACTTCAAACACTCCGCAGCCTTCGCCTCGTTGAAAAAGCATCATCAATATATATAGCATATATATATATATATATATATATATATATATATATATATATATATATATATATATATAGAAAGAGTATATATATATATATGGTATATATATATATATATAAAATTTCAAGGGAAACATATGTCCCGTTAAACAAGCATTGGTTCCGCCACATAGTCTAAGCATTTAAATTACAATAGTCTTGGGATTTTGACTTGTCTAACGTTTTGGGATTGTGAGTGACCTTCGGGAATTGAAAGTGCAATTGGATGGCTAAACCCATCTTTAGAAAATAAGATGATAAAATAATAATGACATTCGATATAACGTGGTAAAACCCTCAGAATGAGGAAACGTCCACGGGGCAAATCCGAGAAAATAATCCATTATGAAATCAAACTGACACAAGATGTTACACACTTAGGATATGCTCACAATAATCTTAGTTTTACCTCTTAGTAGTCTCTCCATAAAGTATTATGTTTCTTGCCACTTTCTTCGATGTGATAACCCTGACTGTTTCACACCTATCCTTTCAACTCTTTGTGATTGAAAGAATAATGTCTGGAACTCTTTCTGATCTACTGAAAATTCCCTTTGATTATGTCCCTCGAAGCCTATTTATAAGCAAGGGTTTGATCCTCGTGTGGATTACATTGGTTGAAATGGAAACTAATTTCATTGGCCGCGAAACAAAGGCCAATTCTCATCCATATAAACATGAGTTAGTCGACATAGCGTAAACGTGGAGAACATTTCTCCTCTTTATGTAGCTGTTGCAACTGCAGTAGCATTTATGGGGCTAGACCCCACAAATCTCCCCCTTTAGACCCATGCAACAAACAAATGAAGGCGAGAGTCTTCTTAACTCCTTAGTAAAAGCTCATACCAGGTTCTGATACATTGTGGCTGCTTTTCTCAGAGTAATGACCCGTCATCATATCACGTATTCTCACGTGGATCTTTCTTATTTGAACAACAGCTATCAGCCTTCCTCGATCCAATGATATCTCACATCTATGTGTCACATTGCATGTGATACAGTGTTTTGTCATAAGACGACTCGACTACTCAAATGTAAATTATGTAGTCTCTTTGTTTTAAATCCAGTTCTTGAAGAAACCGCTTCATCCACAACATTTCTTTTCCAGCTTCAGTAGCTGCAATATACTTTGCTTCTATAGTAAAAAGTGAAACACACTTTTGTAGCTTTGACTGCCATGATATAGCTCTCCCTGCAAATGTAAACAAGTACCCATAAGTAGATTTTCTACAATCTAGGTCTCCAGCCATATTAGAATCTGTATAACCTTCAAGAGATGGTTATGATCCCCCAAAACTTAAACATACTTTTGAGGTACCTCTGAGATATCTGAAGATTCATTTTACTACTTCTCAGTGTGCTTTACTAGGATTTGCTAGGAATTTGCTTACAACTCCAATTGCATGAGTTATATCTGGACATATATTAATATTCATAACATACACTTACCACCATCGATGAGTATGGAATGACCGACATTTAACCTTTTCAAAACCGAGAGGTGGTGGTAATAGGTAAGAAGGTGGTGGATGGTATCAAAGCTCTTGATTTTTCAAATAGCCATAAAGCAAGTGGTGTAATCGGCTTTGAATTTTTCATATTGAAACTTTCTAGCATTTGTTCAATATATCTTTCTAGTGACAACCATAATTTGCCTGCCTTCCTATCTCACAGAATCTCCATTCCCAAGATACGCTTTGCACTGCCCAAATCTTTCATGTCAAACATCTTTGATAATTCCCTTTACCTTTCTCTCGGATCATATCGACAATTCGATCCACAATCGCATATCATCAACATATAATAAGAGTATGATGAATTTATCATCTTGGAATCACCGAACATAAACACAAGGATATGCAAATGTCCTTTTGTACTCTGGACTCATCATGAAAGAGTCAAATTTCTTATACCATTGTCGTGGTTCTCGCTTGTCCACAGACTTTCTTTAACTTCAGAGATCATGTTCTTTCCCTTTCACTGCCTCTCGTCGTCTACAAAATCTCTTCATCAAGATCACAATGCAACAATGCAGTCTTAACATTAGGTTGCTCTAATTCGAGATTTATACTAACTGCCAATCCTAGTATAACTTGAATTGAACACATTTTCACAACAGGTGAAAAGATTTCATCAAAGCAATGCCTTGTTCACCAAAACCTTTCACCACTGCATGTGCTCACTTCAACAACTCGTTGTCATTGCTTTTAATTTAAACTCCCATTTATTCCTTTGCATACTTTTCTCCTTTAGCAAATTTCATTAACCATAGGTATCATTTTCCATAATGAATTTATCTCTTCTCGCATGGCTTTCTTTTTTTTTTTTATCCACGCCTTGCCTCGTGAGATTGTACTTCTTAGAAGCTGTGTTCCTCATCGCCAGCTAGAATATACTTTGAATTCTGATACCTTGCATGGCCGACGTCTCTAGTCAGCCCATCTCAATTGGAAGTCCTTCTTCTAAAGGGAGGCTCGCACCCCCCGATCAACACCTCCCATCACCATCATCACCACTATCTTCCCTCCCCGATGACCTGGTTCCTTCTAGCCCGTCCCCCGGTCCCGATTTCTAGACATCTCGCTTCATTAGTGTCACTTTCTGATGAAGTTTCTCCAGGTGTCAGATTTGTAACGCCTTCATATGTGAGTTTTGCACCCCTCACATTTTTCTCCATATCTTTAATGGTTTCATGTTCATGAAACACCTACGCCTCTCGCTTCTCGACTATCTTTTTGCTTCTTTGAATCCCATAGCCTATAGCCGAACTCCTCATCTCCATATCCAATGAAGATGCACAAGGTTGCTCTATCATGTTTAATCTTTTCTCCCTTGGTACATGATGAACGTTTCGTGATCCAAACACCTTTAAGTGAGAGTATGGAACATTTTCCTGTCCAAACTATTTAAAGAATATCAAAGTCCAAAGGAAATGATGGTGATTTTTTGATCAGGTAGACTGTAGTGTTAACAATTTCACCCCAAAATGACTTAGGAAGTTTAGCCAATTTTAATACATTGACTTTTCCACAATGGTCCAATTCATCCTCTCGCAATGATCGTCATATCAGTGGAAAACGAATGCCTTCTCAAGCGTTGATCTCCATGCTTAGAGCAATATTCTTTGAACCTCGAGATGCATTCTCCCAATCACTATCGTGGATGAGTACTTTTTAAAACACTCCGACGATACTGGCCACTTTGCATTTTCATGTCGATTGGGCATTATTTATATAATTTTAGTGTTAGATTCCTTATTTAGTTTTTTGCTTTTGGAATACGTGCATGATGAGGCAAGAACAACTTCCTGTGTCACTGGGAGTAAAATGAGGAGCATGCAAGGAGGTCACCGCCATCGTCAAAGGACGCCCACCAAGTCACACGCAGGTCAACAAATGTGGCAGCCGACCACGTCATGACGGTCACCACGTCATGACGTCACCAAAAAAATCGCATCTCATCACACGCGAGGCTCCCAGATTTTACTAATTAAAGAACGCGGCACAAAATATCACTCGACCAGAGAACCAACACTGCATTTCAAGGATCTCTCGACTGTATTGGTTTTTCTCATTGTTTTGATTATTTTTTGATCACATGAGGATGTCTTTTCACATTACATATTTTGCTTCTTTCTTTCATGATGTTCTAAACTCATTTCTGTGGTTACATCAAACCCCGTCACGCATAAATGGATTAGAATTAATCCTTTCATGTTGTAATTCAATTGTTATTACTTATCACATCCGTCTATACCTGCATGTTAATTACATTATACATAATATCTCGCCAATATTAACATACTTACACTCAAGATCCCGAGATTCGAGAGATGAGGGTATTCAGGACTGGGTAGAGTGGGCCTTAGCCGATTCTAATAGAGATATTCAACCTCGAAGGTGTTTTCGGGGTCGAACATTAAGCATTTCACAGTCGAGATACAGAGATATACTCGATTCTATTCACGAAATAAAGTAATACAATTTCGAGAGGATATCTCAGCAAGATCACCTCGCCATTGATATGTTATAAACAATCTGAATAACAACATCTTTAGGAGAATAATCCATCGAATGTGACAGGGGGAGATTTAACCCTAGGTTCCCACATTATCAATTCACCAAAACCAATAGCCAGTTACGCTTAGTACTAAATTCTCTCTTAGAATCATTTATTCAGATATTGTCTAAAAAAGTGCACTTCTCGTAGTCAATTCATCTTTCCCTCGTGATCGATACCGCACACCAGTACACTATATTACTGGCGCGATCGCGCACTGCGCATTACAAAGCGCATTTTACACACCGCTTTCGCCATCGTTCAAGGCCATGTCGGGGAAAGGTTTAATTTGATATAGAGAAGTAAGCAGTATGTGATAATGAGTTCCTGAATTTTCTTTACTTTTGTTATTTTTACGCACCGGTAATCGGGTTTTGTTAGTCGTGTGTTACTGCGCACGTGTTTTGCAGCAATGTGATAAAGAAAACCAATTAATCAACATCAGGTGATCCCGAGTCAAAGACTTTCGCACAGATTGCGCCGAGAACGTAGAATGCACGTATTATTAGAGATCCTAAGGCCATGGAAAACACTAAGAACAGGAGTTTGTGTCGAGCAACCGAACTACGTAGAAGCCGAAATGGAATCTCGAGGAGCTGCTACTGCACTATTTATACAGCCAGACGATCCGTATATGCTTCTAGATGAGTTCAGATATCGCCGATCTAGTGCAGACAGCCATCGTGATCGCCAATCGCATTCAAGCAAACAACTTCAATTGAAGTCTGGCGTTGCGCATGCTTTTAACATCTTATCTCCACGGACTACCTCATGAGAACCCAAACATGCATTTGACTTAATTTTCGAAGTTTGCGATACTATCAAGTATAACGGAGTCAATCAAGAAGCGCTATAAGGTCGCTCCCATTGTCACTGATAGAGCCAAACATCGTTAACCGCTTCACCACTGCATTCCATTACTACATGGAATTACCGTACAAAAATTTCTCGACCAAGTTCTTCCCAATCGTCGAAAAATTGCACAACTTCAGGCAAGCAGATCAACACACTGACAACTCTGAGGGGGAGAACCCGCTGAGGCATGGGGACGTGCTCTCATGAATTATTGAGGAAGTGTCCCCACCACCGACTAACCAGATGGATGCAAGTCCACACCTTCTACAATGGTCTAAGAAATGCAACCCGAACGATGATCGATGCTTCAGCTGGAGGATCACTGATGAAGAAAACCACAGATCAGGCGTATGAGATTCTAGAAGACGCGGCGACCAATACTAATCGCGGCCTAGAGAGTAGCTGGCCATACCAAAGAACACTGGCGGTGGCAATGCATTAATGAAGTCCCCAACAATCCGTCAATCATGTGGGCACAAACCTAACTGGGCAAATAATAGACAAAGCAGTGGAACAACTAATGCCATACGCATCAACCCCTGAATTTGTAGAATTTTCATGGGTCGCATAGTAGTGCAGATTGTCACGGAAACCTTATCAGAGAGCAAGCTCAAGACGTGTCGAGGTTCAATTAATCAATCACCGCAGTTAAGGACCGTATGGGAAACGGCTACCGTAATCTAATCGTGGATAAGGGCATGTAATCAATCCTAATCGTAATTACCAAAACTATCGCTGCATTAAAGGCTAATAATCGTAACAATATACCATCAAACCGAGATAGTAACCACCTCCGAGAAAAAGGTAGACTTTGAGAACAAGCCTAAAGAAAGATGCTCACCTCACACACCGCTTCATGAATGAGACAAAGGAAAATATGCAACAAACAGTTGTAACCCAATTGAAAACCAAGCAAAGACAATTTGGAGAAATCCGAGGTACAGATAAGCAACGTCAACTATCGACAGAAAGGCAACAGGTTCACTACCAAGCAATTCAGAGGTAAACCCTAGAGGAGAAGGAAAAGAGTACTACAAGGCCATCACTCTAAGGAGTGGAAAAGAGTTGGAAATCCCGGAGTCGCAACTAGCAGTAAGAGAACATAAAATTAAGGAGCAAGACCACAGCATCCTAAAAGGCCAAATACAAGATGAGCAACCCCGAGATACGAGAGTAATCAAAGATAATAAAGTTAGGGAAGGAACAAATAAATGCATAAAAAAATGTATTCGAACTCATACCAATTCCGTGATCCTCGTAGGTTGAAGAAAGGTAAGTTGGTATAATTTGCAAAGTTTTTGACATCTTCAAGAAGCTATATACACACATACCCTTTTGGAGGCACCGAGAACATGCCAAGTTACGTGAAATTCATGAAAAGATCTTGGCGGTGTTAATGGTTAGAGGAATATGGGACCATCGCTGAACCGAGGAATGCGCGCTATCCTCGCAAAAGAAACTCCCCCCAAAACTTCAAGATCCTGGCAGCTTTGCTATACCGTTCTCTATAGGGAACCAAGTATCTGGAAAAGCTCTGTGTGATTTGGGGGCCAGCATCAACTTGATGCCGCTTTCGATGTTTAAAAGGCTAAAGCTGGGGGAGCCAAAATCGACCACAATCAGTTTGCAACTTGCAGATAGGTCTTATCAACATCCTCGGGGTATAATCGAAAATGTCCTAGTAAAAGTTGGTAAATTCGTTCTTCCAGCAGACTTCGTCATTCTAGACATGGAGGAAGACGACTCAGTTCCAATTATACTCGGTAGACCCTTCCTGGCCACGGGAAAAGCTCAAATCAATGTGCAAGAAGGTGAACTCAAATTGAGAGTCCAAGGAGAAGAGATCATTTTCCATGTATTCCAGCCCATGAAGCATCCGGACGACGATCCAAATGAAGATATCTCAGAACTTCATTATTATTGTGCAGATTTTGCAAGACAAGGCGACACTTCCAGAGTGCCTATTATTGCACGTAAAGACACTCGAGGAGGGCAAGCACATGAACGTAAGAGTATTTCATCCACCTTGAATACGGGTGTGCACACTAAAAGGAGACGCTTAAAATTTCCACTTTCTAAGAATATCGCACACTGAGATTCAGGGTCGTCGAGCTAACGACATTAAACATAGCGCTTCTTGGGAGGCAACCCAAGTGTTCTTAAATTCTGTAGTTTTAAGTTCTATAAGTTATTTTCAGCAATTTTTGGTTTCTAGTTGTGTTCATGATCAATGTTTTTGTTTGTTGGTTTAATTGCAGGATCTTAGCGTGGTGCAGGTCTTACAAATGTTCAATGACCGAATGAAGTTCACGTGAGAGTTCTCAAAAAGTGGGTCGCATAATGTATCGAAAATTTCCGAGACGCCGCCAATACGTCAGCGACGCATTCCCACGCCGCGACGCCATTTTAATACTTCTCCGCCACGCCGCCGACGCGGGGATTCACGCCGCGACGCGGACTTTCACGCCGCCACGCCACTTATACACGCCGCGACGCCAAATTGTAAGGTTCCTCGTCACGCCGCGACGCGGATTACGCCGCGACGCGGACTTCTCACGTCAGCGAGACGCCATTTTTACACGCCGCGACGCCATTCGTCACCTTCCTTCGCCACGCCGCTGACGCGGAATCTCCACGCCGCCGACGCCATTTTGACATGTTTTCAGCGCCACGCCGCGACGCGCCCTCGCACGCCGCACGCCGCCAAATCGTTGGCCACGCCGCTGACGTACCTCGCACGTCGCGACGTGAGATCGGTTTAACCAAGAATAGGCCATGGGCCTTTCACCGCACCATGCCATCTTCCTTCCCGAAACCCCAGCCTTCCTCCGCACGCCGGAGTTCACCGACCGATAGGAGATCTCCTCCTTGCTCGCCGACCACTGTAAGTCACCCACATTGGCCGGTTTTGGACCATAGTGGCTTCTCCACCACTGTGTGCCCGATTCTAGTTTGGGTATAGTAGTTAGGGTTTCTTTTAGTGTTTTTGTGTAGCCTAGAGGTCTTATAGGAGGTCATTTCGGTTTACCTAGATTCATTAGGGTTCTTGAGTCCCCTAGGTCTTGATTGAGTCTTTACAGTTCTTAGTTGATTTATTTGGTAAGTGCATATTAGGTGTTAGAAGTTTGTCTGCAGATGTCGTGCAAGCGGCATAAGTCGTTTACTAAGCGGAGCCCGCCGCCGAGGGCCCCGACCCCCGCGTTCGATGCCTCGCGTTTTGCAAACGCGAGTGCCGCGGATCGGTTTAGCACAATTTGCAAAAACCGATCCTTCATTAAGGAGAAGGGGTTTCATCACCCCGACGATTTTTTTAGGAAAACTATCGAGCCAAGGTGGCGGCAGGCTCTTCAGGCCAACCCCCGCCCGCCGGCCATGAGCGTAGCTCGGGAGTTTTACGCCAACCTCGCATCCCACGTCCTCAAAAAGGTCAGGTGCGAGGTGTATCGTCGACTTCTGGGCCACGAGTCGATCAATAGCTACTACGGGCCTAGGAGCATATCCCACCCGCCCATCTTGACGTCCTCCGCAGCACCCCGATTATCCCCGAGGTCATCCGTGTGTCGACCAAATCCACGGTGAGTGGAGGATCACTAGCTCAGCCACTTCAAAGAAATTTCAAGGCCAAGCATTTGGCCTACATTCCTAAGGTGTGGCATCACTTTATCACTTCGCCTATACCGACGCACACGCGTGAGGCGCATCGCCTGTTGGCCCCCGCTTCAACTACGCCTATCTTACAGATATACCATTTGACGCCAGCGTGTTATCGAGGGATGCCATCCTCCATAACCGGATGCAAAGATGAACCCGGGGCACCCGATCTTCGGCCGCGCGCCGGTGCCCTTGACACCAACGAGGCCCGGCTTCACCCAATTAAGACCATATCGGTCAAGCGGGACACACCTGGTGTCCCACAGCCTGAGGGGGTTTATGACTCGGGCCATGAGCCCTCAGACCGAGGACGAGCCTGTGACATTCCAAGCCGCTATGGATTCCCTCGGGTGACACCCGTGAGGACATCGTCGCCCCGTCCCGACCTCCACCACCTCCACCCCAAGAATTTCAGCGACCGGGCCCCTCCTGGGGCCTCTTCCCGATATTGAGGACCCTGGGTTTCACCACCGAGCATTTTGACGCATTCTCGATGAGACCCAGAGCACCGAGTCCTCAAGCATCAGACATGGAGGCGCCGCGCGGCCGACATGCGCACGCTATACTAATCAAAGCCATCATCTCTATTGAAGCAGCGAAAGAAGGCTATGCAGCCTGCAAATACAGCAAATCTCTAGCTTGCCACCAAACACCGCCACCGCCAATCGCAGTTGATCTACGGGAGTCCCTTACTTATGTTTTTATTCACTGGGGACACTGATCTTTGTTTCGGGGTATTTTGTCTTGATACTATGTTTTCATTATCACTGCTTATTTGCGTGTTTTAGTTTTGGGTGAGTTTATAGTATTGTTAGTTGTTCGTATTTAGTTGTGTTTTTGTTTTTAGTATTGCATGCGCTGTAGGTAGTGTTAGTATTTGTTCGAAAGTTATCAGGCATCGCATATTTTGCTTATGTTGGTGAGTCAATGTTAGTTGTTTGTTTGTTTGTGATATTCATGATAATGTAGTAATTCGTATTCATTATACATGTTGAAAATTATAGATCGATTTTTAGATTGAATTAATTATAGATTTGTTCGTATATACATTTGTTTGATGCTCTGTGAATTAGATTGAATAGGTGAAAAGGCCAGGAACTAATCCCGTAGTCAAGAAACCACTCTCAAAAACTCTATCACACTCACACACTGACGATTAGAGTATGCATAAGTAATTTAACCAACTACTAAAGCTCCACTCAACCTAGGGAGATTCGAACCATTTGAGTGACGGGACACCTAAACAAAAGAGGATTGCCATCGAGCCCCAAACCAAAAGAGAAAATACAAAACATGAGAAAAGAGAAAAAGAAAGAAATAAAATAAAGTATATGCATAAGAATAAGCTGATCATCCAATCGGAATCCCTAGTACGCCCGAGGGCCTATCAAAGCCTAATGCCCCGAGCCAACCGGCTCTGGGAGTCATTGACTTTACCGCCTGCTACATGGGATAAGATGGATCATTCACGCAACTTAGGCCATCGAGTTTGGTTGAGGTTCGGGTGAAGCTCAAGGAACTTAACGCCCAGCCCTTAATCAACCCGTGGGAGTCACCAATGGATCCCCGCTACAGGAACACTTGGCTAAAACTTCTTGGCACTAGGTCTTCTTCCATTTTGTTTTGGTACATAGGAAATTCTAGATATGATGATATCAATCGGGTGCGTTCCTATCCTTGTCTAGTTCGATTCTTCCTAATAGGTGGGTTGAACTTAAGTTTGGGGGTATCGGAACTCAGGCATATTCTGGAGGTCACCTACCATAGGCACATAGGGTTTTGGGAACGCTATTGAACACTATGGGAGTGGATGCAATTCAGTCGTTTCACATACCTCAAATGAAGTCACCGAAAGTCAAGTATCTGTATGCCTTCATTGAACATCGAGCAAAACAGTGGGTATGTGAATCACCCAAATCGACCCCTATTTTTCAAAGATGGCATTACCGTCTTAGTGTGAGCTGTATAGTCGGGTGTGTGTCCCGTTTAGAGCTCCGTTTCTTGCTTGAGGGCAAGAAATTAAGTTTGGGGGTGTGATGAGTACTTAAAACACTCAGATTATACTCGCGTCAGTCTTGCATTTTCATGTTGATTTGGCATTATTTATATAATTTTAGTGTTAGATTCCTTATTTAGTTTTTGTTTTGGAATACAGGCATGATGAGGCGAAAAGAACAACTTCTGGAAGCCATTTTGGGAGAAATGAGGAGCATGGGCGGGAAGTCACCGCCACGCTGGGCGACGCTACCAAGTCACGACGCGGGGGGTCAACAAATGCGTAAGTCAACCGGCCACCACGTCGCGACGTCACCACGCCGCGACGCTACCAAAAACTGCGATCTCATCATTAAATGCGAGGGGGTCGGATTTTACGAATTAAAGAACGCGGCGTCAGAGACACGGAATCGAGAACCCCGCAAATTACGTAATTTCGCGATCTCCCTCGACTTTTGTATTGGTTTTTTCATGGTCGCTTTGATTATTTTCACCGCTAATGCGATGTTCTTCACATTACATATTTTGTTTCTTTCTTTCATGATGTTCTAAACTCATTTCTAGGGTTACATCAAAACCCGTCGCTGCATAATGGATTAGAATTTAACCTTTCATGTTAATCAATTGTTGTTAATTTATCACATCCGCTTCTATATACCCGCATGTTAATTATATGATAATATCCGCCAATATTAACATACTTACACTCGAAGATCCGAGATTCGAGAGATGAGGTATTCTGCGGATCCAGAGTGAGCCTTTATCATTCGGGTAATAGAGATATTCCGAATCAAGGTGGTTTTTGGGGTTGAACATTAAAGATTTCAATACCGAGTCGAGATAGAGAGATATACTCGAATTCTATTCACGAACAAAGTAATATACCTCGAGAGAGGATATCTCGAGGCAAGATCACCTCGCCATTGATATGTTATAAACAATCTGAATAACAACATCTTTAGGAGAATAATCCATCGAATGTGACAGGGGGAGATTTAACCCTAGGCTCCCACATTATCAATTCACCAAAACCAATAGCTTAGTTACAGTTAGTACTTAAATTCTCTCTTAGAATCATTTATTCAGATATTGTCTAAAAAGCATAATCTCTGTAGTCAATTCATCTTTCCCTGTGGATCGATACTCGTACACTAGTACACTATATTACTTGAGGCTAATGCATCTACACATAGGCGCACATTTTACACACCAAGCCGGGCCCCGCTAACTCCGCTCGGTTGCTTTAGAGGATTTCCGCCTCTCTACCACCATGCATGGAATTTATGAAAATACTGGTACTTGACTTTTTGTATGCAATAGGTATACCCATGTCTTTCGTGAAGCATTGTCAATGAAAGTAAAAAGTATTTGTTACCACCTAGCGAATCTACCTTAATGAGTTCGCAAACATCATAATATACTAATTCAAATTTCTCTAATTTTTGAGTGGAGTTCTTTTGGAATGATACTCCGTGTTGCTTTCCAAATAAGCAATAGTTACAAGGGTTTAATGATTTGTCTTTGGCCATAAGAATGAGGGATTGTTTGCCAAAAGTTGTTACCCTTTCTTGCTCATATGTGCCAGTTGCTTGTGCCACAAATCTGGAGAGGTACCATCATCAACTGCATTTAGTTATCCTCCTCACACCTTTACTTGTGTCTTGTACAATGAACAACATAATATGACTCGTGCCACCACCAATGATCCCTTGATGAGCGCTCCACCTTTACCATCTAAGGTGTTGTATCCATCCTGTCCAAAGATATGCACATAAATTAGGTTTAGACGCAAGTCTGGAATGTATCGCACATCTTTCAACGTTAATGTGCACCCTATACTTGTTTGTATGCAGATGTTACCAATCCCCGAGATCTAGGAAACATTTTTGTTTCCCATATTCACCGTGTCAAAGTCTCCTACTTTGTATGTTGAGAAATATTCCTTTAGGACAGAATATATGATGTCAGCTGAGTCCATTACCCACTAACATCTTGTTCTCATACATGAAAACAATCTTCTGACAAAGTAAAGTCACCTCTATCAAGCCACCGTACAAACAGAGCCATAGTATTTTTTTGCCTTCCCGCCCGGCTCTGCCTCCTCCTCGTCAGGATCTTGCAGTTCCTTTTCATGTGGCCTATGTTGCCACAATGATAACACTTTATTTTCCCTCTAGACTTGGATCTGCCTCTTGACTTGTTATGCCCAATGGTCCTCTACTTTTGCTTTGACCTATGTTCTCCGTGACAAGGGCATGTGTGTCATTGCCCACAAAGTCCTTCCTTTGAATTTCTTCATCAAATAGGCTATTTCTAACCATAGCCAACGTGACTTTTCCTTCTGGGGCTGAATTTCTTATAGATACCACCAAAGTGTTCCAACTGTCTAGTAATGAGCCGAATAGCAAGCATGCTCCAAGTCTCATCATCAAGAGACCTCAGAATCGATAATCGCGTTGATCATTCCTTCGAAATCATTCAGATGTTCAACAATTGATTAGCCTTCCTTGAGCTTCAAATTCATCAGCTTTCGCATCAAGAAAATATTTGCTTGTGCGTTCTTTGTCTCGTACATGTTTTCCAAGTTCTTCCAAAGAGTGTGTGGATTTGTCTATTTGGCAACATGGTTATAGAGATCGATGTCCACCCACTGGCGAATGGCATCCAATGTTTTCTTCTTTAACTTTTTCCAATCAGCATCTGACATGTCACTTAACTGGGCATTATCTTCCTCAATAGGATCATATAAATCCTTACAATTGAGGAGATCCTCCATCATAGACTTCCATAATGAATAATTTGTTGTTGTCAATTTAATCATGGGACCCGAATAACTTTAGGCCATGATTCCACCCAAACTCGAACCACGCTATAATACCATTTGTTAGGATTTTGAGTGACCTTCGAGAAATCAAAGTGCAGTTGGATGGCTAAGTCAATCTTCATATAATAAGATGGTAAGATAATAATGACACCCGATATAACGTGGTAGAACCCTCAGAATGAGGGAAACCTCCACGAGGCAAATCCAAGAAAATAATCCATTATGAGATCAAACTGGCACAAGATGTCACACACCCAAGATATGCTCACAATCCTCTCAGTTTTACCTCTTAGTAGTCTCTCCTTAAAGTACTATGTTTCTTGTCACTCTCCCCGGTGTGATAACCCCGACTGTTTCACACCTATCATTTCAACTCTATGTGATTAAAAGAATGATCTCTGGAACTATTTTCGATCTCCTGGAAACTCCCTTTGATTATGTTTCTCGAAGCTTATTTATAGGCAAGGGTTTGATCCTTGGGTGGATTCCATTGGTTGAAATGGAAACCATTTTCATTAGTCGAAACAAAGGCCAATTCTCATCCATATAAACATGAGTTAGTTGACGTAGAGTAAACGTGGACAATATTTCTCCTCTTTATGTAGTTGCTGCAACTGTAGCAGCATTTATGGGGCTAGACCCCACATCTACAAATAATATGAAACTCAATCATAATTACGAGATGTGGTTGAAGAAGAAATTAAACAAAAAGAAATCTTAATAAGAAATTAATCTTACAACTTAAAACAAATTCTATTTGACGACATTACTAAGGTGAGTGTTAGTGATCTTTGGTACCCTCTCTCATTTGTAATCTCATGCTATACTCTCAAGCTTCAAACAAAAAATACAAATAAACTGGAACTTTAAAGCTTGATTTATTCAATGAAAAATACTATAGCTTTATACAAGCCTTACAAAACAAAATTGTAAAAATAAAGCTACCATGTTTATATGGACTAAAGACGTAGTCAATTTGTTAGGAATAAACAAAAAATCTAAACTAAGTCTTATAAATCAAGGCAGTATTAATAGAAGAAACCACTAAGATGGGCCAAGTCATATTGACTTTAGTCACCAAGTAAACAATAAATCTAATAAACCTCCTTGGGATCGATACAATTTGTAGTCACTTATCTTTGGTGTCAACAAACCTGCAAATTTCAACCTTAAGGAACACGTCGCTCAAGGCTTAGTCATATCAACTGCGACCGATCTTCGACCATTAATACTCCAATTTAACAACTCCATCATTTTTAAATCATGAAGAAATGAAATCTAACATCAATGTGCATTTCCTACCATGCATAACTAGATTCTTTGATGATTTAATCAGGAGTCATTGCCACAAAAATATCGGGCAGCACTTATCTTGTTTGTTTATGACCAAGCTTTTCAAGAATCCCAGATGCATCCACACTTTGGCATGCACAAGCAAGAATCGCTTATGAATTCTCGCTTTAGTGGTAGAGAGTGACCACTAGTCGCTTTGAAGACCATACACTTGAACTCGACGAAAGCAAAAATATCGCATCTCGATGTACTCTTTCGATCTTCAATAGCTCTGAAAGCGTGATGTGTGATTTGTATAACTAGGTAATGCGCCTATGTGCGCAAGTGCACGCGTCGTATCAAGTAGTATAGTGTACCTAAGTACAGATATCGATCCACAGGGAGAAGTGCGTTGACTATTGGAATTGGCCCTATGATATTATTTGGACTCAAACTCTTAATGAATGTCTAACTAATGTATCAAATTTAAAACTAAATTTAATTAACTTGTGAGATCACTTGTTTTGTGAAAACTAAGGTTTTGCCTCCCCCTGCCTCATTTGATGGATGTTTACCTAGAGGAATTACTATTCGGTCTATTAATGATTTCTCGATGACGGGGTGATCGTGCCCACAAGATACCCTCTCTCGAGGTTTATCCGTCTATCTCGCCAATAGGGTTGGGTACATCTCTGCCCCGACCCTATACTCCGAAACGCTTAAATGCTCAAACTCTAATCGCCACACTTGGAATTGGGATATCTCTATTTGCCGATTTACCAAGGGTTGCTCTACTCGTATCCCTCGGAGTCCTTATATCTCGATCTCGGATACCTAGCAAGATCATGCCAATGTTGGCCAAACATCACCATAAAAATAAACCACAGATGTAGAATAATCGATATAAATCCTGAATAAACTGAATAATATAAGATTTAAGCCTTAATCCATACAACTAAAATAGGGTTCAACAAAACCCTAGAAATAATTCTAGAACATATTCGAATTTAATACAAGCATGGTTCTATAAATCATGAATGGTTTTGAGAAGAGAATACAAAAATGTAGTCTTTTCGATCTCTGGTTGTCAAGCCGTCTGCTTCCCGCACCACGCTCGTATCGCTCTTCGACATAAACTCTCTAAAATTAGGTCTCTCGTGGCTTTTATAATTTTGAAGCAGAATCACTGAACGTCAGCGACGCTATGACGTTTCCAACATCGCGACATCAGGTCGCTTTTACTTTTTCTTCTCGTTGGACCGTGATCGCCGCGATGTTGGGCGACGTCATCGACGCTTGGAACATCGCACGCGGCCAATGTCATGATGTTGCTACTAGTGTTCCACTTCTTCTTCTTTGTAGTTCCAAAAAAACTCTGAAAACCACCCTATTCACCTACAACAATCACGCACTTATTAAGATATAAAATAGAGCATAAAACGTAGTAAGGACGCGGGTATGACATGAGCATTTTAGATACTCATCACACCCCCAAACTTAGCTTCTTGCTTGTCCCCAAGCAAGAAATAGACTCTAAACCAGACACACAAGAAACTATACTACTAAAACTCAACAACGTGATTGTGATGCACATGTTGCCAAAAGGAAGGATCAAAATGGACCGACTCACAAACCTTGCCCTTTTTTACAAATTTTTGAGGATCCATAAGGTTGTTCGACTTTCGAAAGAATTCAGCTGAACACGGTTCAGTTGACAAGTGACTCAACCTCGTAAGTTTTCAATAGCCTTTCTCAAGCAGTCTATGTGCATTTGATACATGATCTCTAGCATATAACTCGGTTTTGGTACCCCCAAACTTGAATTCAACTTACTTATTTGGGAAAGTCTAACTACGAAAGGATAAGGGCGCACCCTTTTTATTTAACTAACCTACCTACTCATGAAAGAAATACCAAGCATCTCGTGAAGTTTATGTCGAGCGTTCATGTAGCGAGGATCTACTGGGTGACTCACCGCTTGGTTAAGGGCACTAGGCGTTCAATTCCCCTCGAACGTCACCCCAAACACTCAACTAAACCTACGGGCCCTAAGCCATGGGAAACTCCCATCCTCTGTCCCATGTAACGGGCAGTGAAGTCGATGGCTCCTGGCCAGTTGGCTCGGGGCATTAGGCTTTGAAAAGCCCCTCGGACTATGCCCGGGATTCCCACTAGAAGCTCCCACTTATTCTATTCATACTTTCTCTTTATTTATTTATTTTTATTTTTTATTCAGGGCTCGTTGGCAATCATCTTTTTCTAAGGTGTCCCATCACTTTGGTGTTTAGAAACCCCCAAGGTTTGTTTAACCTTAGTAAGCCTGCCTGGAGCCTGTGCATACCCCCGAGATCATAGGTGCGCGCGGTGCACTTTTTGAGAATTGGTTTCTTGAATACTCGGGAGGTGACTCACTATGTCCCCCCTACCTATCTAACAAGTAATTCCCGAGCGTCTAACAACCCACAAGTCCTCTCTTGATTTATACTGTGTTTTTCCAAAAAGATTTGAAGGGGTTAAAATGGATCCTTGATTAGCAATCATGGCATCACTCACACAACTACCTAAAACAACCCTAAAACCCGAGACAAACTAAAACAGGGACCCCCAATAAACAAAAACATAGAAATAAACACAAATAGACGCAACCGAAGACGTCGACATAAACACCAAAAAACCCTAAACAGGAAACACATAAATAAGCATGGAAATAGACACACTAAAGTAGAAAACACAGAAATAACAACTACCGAAAACAACCCTAAAACCCGAGAAAAACTAAAATAGGGACCCCTAGTAGACAGAAACATAGAAATGAACACAACACAAACCAAACACAAACACAAACCGATCACCCACACCCCCAAACAAGTGCGGACAGTGTCCTCCATGTCTATGAAAGAACAAGAGAGGTGGTGAACTTCCCGTGATCGCCCGATCACTACTGCGGGCGTGGAAGTGGCAGAAAGGCGAGGAGTCAGCGCCTAACTCGAGGACCGATGATTGTCGAGGACGGTCGCCCGGTTGGCGCATGACTGCGCGCATCGACGTGAGTGCCCTATATCTCGGGCCGATGAGGACCCGGTGCTCTTGGGTCTCATCCCAGTAGGCATCAAATCGAGCAGTGAGGTCCTGCACCTGGTCCTTTAGGGTGGTGGAAGGATCGACCAGTCTCTCCTTCTGAGATGGTCATGGTGGCGGGGTCAGCGGAGGGACTTCTCTCGGCTTCTCCCATGCGGCCTGTGACCCCAAATCCCAGATCGATATGCTCTCAAATTTCATCCCCATCGGAGGGTTCACGTCTCTAATCGCACACCTCCTCCGTCTTAGTACACCCGTTTATCTTTCTTACCATGATCGCCTCTTGATCGGGTGTATCCAAGCCTCATTATCCTATAAGGGCACCCCAACTTGCTTGCATAGGCCGTAAATGAGGAAGGGGTGCTCGAGATTCATCTTGGCATCCTTGTTATAGAGGATTGCATCCTCTATAACCTGCCAAACATCAAAGGGTACGTCCTGGATAATGGCATAGTTGAGCAGGGCTCCCTTGGCTGTCACTTCACACACATTAGTTGTCGGAATGAGACGCGATGTAATGAAGTGATGCCATACCTTGGGAATATAGGCCAAATGTTTGGCCTTGAAGTGCACAAAGTGCCCTTCATTGTTGAGCTTCCACTCACCGTGCCCATTGGTCAACATCCTAAGGACCTCGGGGTAGTTGGGTTGCTCATGGAGCCGATCAAAGGCCTCAAGGTTAACCGGTTCTAGGTTATAGTACCAGTTGATAGACTTCGCATTGAAGTCTACCAGCACCCCGCGCACCCGAACCTTTTTCAATACATGGGAGGCGAGATTGGCGTAAAATTCTCGCACCACACTTATGACAGCTGGGCTCGAAGGTTGACATAGTGCCCGCCATCCCTTATTTGCAATCGTTTTACGAAAGAAGTCATCGGGGTGGTGAAACCTCTTCTCCTTAATGAAACCTATTTTTGGAGGATAGGCCGAACTTCTTGGCCGTGCTCTCATTGACAAACTTGTCATGATCGTAACTATGCGTAGGCTCCTCACTGGTCCGACCTCTCTTTGCGATCATCTTTTGCTTCTTACTCGACATTGGGCACTTATAGGGTCGGGATGAGTTAGTGGCTAAAATTTTTCTCACCTCTCCTTAGCCTCTAGACCTCCTAGCAAATGTGTGATGTAGTAGGACCAACTTGCCCAAGTGAGGTTGCTCAACAACTCTCTTAGGCAAATTTTCGAGCACTTAATGTGCACTTTGGAGAAGGGCTTTGTGACTCTAACCTAGGATTGCCATTATCCCTAACCACTCCGAAGGTGCCTTCGAAAACCCTAAACGAGACCCAAAGAACAAAAATTGCTCACTACAAAGTGAATCTGAGCCTTCACGTACCTGTAACCAAACCGGGATTAGGGCTCCAAACGAAGGTGAGCACTGGTGAATGGTGGCTCTATGGACGGTCGTCGGGCTTGTGGGGGTTCCTAGGACCAGTTTGGACAAGCCTAGCTGTGTGTTCTAGGTATATGCAAAAAAGGGTGCGCACTAGGGCTTCTCCAGGAAATACGAAGAAGAAGAATGAACACTTGCTGTTCATAAAGACAAGGGAAGCCGCGGACATTCGGCCCAACAGCGACGCTCTCGAGTTATAATACTAACGTCACGACGTTCAGATCCAATGTCGTGACGTTTCAGAATGTGGAAGTGTCAACGTCGCGACTTTGGGATCCAACATCGCGACGTTGCTAAGAGTCCTTTAAGCCAACATCGTAACGTTGAAATCCAACGTCGCGACGTTCTTGAGCGTGTTGAAATCTGACGTCGCGACGTTGAGGCCAATGTCACGACGTTACAAAGAGGGGTCCAAAATAAGGTATGTCAACGTCGCGACGTGATAGAGGCTTTGGTTTTTAGCTTCTTTCAACGTCGTCGACATTCGCGACGTGACAAAGAGGGTCAAATTCAAAAACTTTGCAAAACTTTCTAAGTATGAGAAAACCCCTTGAATGACGTTCCAACCCCGTCGTACTCCTAGAATGAGCTTCTCGTACTAGCTCTCCCTTGCCACTGCTATCTCGGGTCCTAAGAACAAGCAACAAAAGAAAATTCCGATTACTAAAAGAAATAGGAAAACATGCAAAAAAAAAAAAAAAAAAAAAAACTAAAAACACTCTAACTACTCTCTGGAAAGAAAAATATATCAAAAAGCTTGGGTTGCCTCCCAAGTAGCACTTTGTTTAATGTCGTTAGCTCGACTTCCCTGAATCTCAATGTTTCGAGATCCCGGGACTGCATGACTCCTTACGACACAATTTCTGGTGTGCTTAGATGAATGGCCTGCTTGCTCGCATGAAACTCACCCCCAAAGTATGGCTTCAACCGTTGTGTGTTAACTTTAAAGGTTCCTTTCTCTGGGTGCATAATTCAGCTCCTCCATGTGGGAGGAAAAACCCGAGTCACAGTAAATGGTCCCGACCACCGTGACTTTAATTTCCCTGGGAAAAGTTTGAGTCCGGAGTTAAATAAAAGGACCCGACCGCCTCAAACTCTTCCTTAAGATGTGTCTGTCGTACAGTTTTCATCTTTTCCTTATATATTTCGTGTTCCTCGCATGCCCCATTATGAACCTCTAATTCACTAAGTCGCAAATACGCGCTTTCTCCTACCATCTTCAACTGCCTAGTTGCCCAGTATGCTTTATGCTCTAATTCCACCGGGCAAGTGGCACGCTTTCCTGAACACTACCCTGAATGGTGACATTCCCAATGGTGTTCCTCAAATCGTCTATATGCCCAGAGTGTATCACTCCATCTTTTGGCCCACCTTCTCGAAATGTTAACTGCTTTCTAAGATAAACTTGATTTCTCACCGACACTTCGCTTGGCCATTAGTCCGTGGGTGGTATGCAAGAGCAGATTGATGCCAGACACCATATTTCCTCAACACGTTGTCAATGAGTTTGTTACAGAAGTGTTTTCCCCCATCGTTATCAATGCCCTTGGAGTTCCGAACCGGGTGAAAATATGACTGCAAAGAAAGTTTGCTACCACTTTGGCATAATTCGTTCTAGTAGGTATGGCCTCCACCCATTTCGAAATGTAATCTACGACTAAGAGGATGTATAGGTTGTTGAAAGATAAAGGAAAAGGATCCATGAAATCCATCCCCCAGATATCAAACAGCTCTACCTCCAATAGGTTGCAAAGGTGGCTCATCTCGTTTTGATATGCTTCCCATTCTTTAGCATTTGTCACAAGTAGACACAAGGTGGTGTGCATCCTTGAATAAGGTAGGCTAATAGAATCCTGATTGAAGCACATTTGCAACTATCCTATTTCCCCCAAAGTGCCCTCCACATGCTAGCGCATGACAATGAGCCAAAATACTTTCTATTTCCTCTTCTAGGACACATCTTCTTATCATTTGGTCAGCGTAGTGCTTATACAGGATGGGTTCCTCCCAGTAGTAGTGCTTTAGTTGTGCAAAAAATCTCTTCTTTTGCTGATAACTAAATTATGGGGGAAGCACTTTCACTACCAAGTAATTCACCAAATCTGCCAACCATGGTACTGGCTTTTTGTCTTCAATTACTAAGAGCTGTTCGTCAGGGAAATCATCATTGATTTGAATTTCTTTACTCGGCTCTTCCAATAGTGGAAGGTGGTCGGCTACTAGATTTTCAGTTCCTTTCTTATCTTTAATTTCCAAGTCGAACTCTTGGAGTAGTAACACTCACCTTATCGCCTTGGCTTAGTGTCCTTCAGGTCATCAAGTACTTTATGGTCGAATGGTCTGCAGTACTATGACCTCGCTGCACTGGCACGCCGAAACTTGTCAAACGCAAACACAATAGCTAGTAGTTCTTTTTTAGTTGTTACATAATTGAGTTAGGCATCATTCAACGTTCGACTCGCATAATAGATAACCTGAAAAGTTATGTCCTTTTTTTGGCTTATCACTGTCCCGATTACGTAGTCGCCCACATCACACATGAGTTCAAACGAAAGATTCCAGTCCAACGCTACTACAATAGGTGCTAACACCATTTTTTGTTTGAGAAACAAGAACACTTGCAGGCACTGATAATCAAACTCGAAGGGTGCTCCTTGAACAAGCAGATTCGACAGGGGCTTAGCTATATTGGAGAAATCCTTTATAAATCTCATGTAGAAACTTGCGTGGCCTAGAAAGCTCCTTATTCCTTTCACTAAAGATGGGGGCAGTAGCTTCTCTATTGTTTCAACCTTGGCTTTATCTACCTCGATTCCTCTTTTTGATATCTGGTGCCCCAATACAATGCCTTCCTTCACCATGAAGTGACACTTCTCCCAATTCAGTACAAGGTTGGTTTCCTCACATCTTATTAGTGTCTGTCTCAGGTTCTCCAAGCAATTATCAAAAGATTTCCCTAGCACAGAGAAATCATCCATGAATACTTCAATAGTTCTCTCGACCATGTTTGAGAATATAGCCATCATGCAGCGCTGAAACGTGCCCGGTGCGTTACATAGCCTAAAGGGCATTCACCTAAAAGCAAATGTACCATACGGGCATGTGAATGTTGTTTTCGTTCTTCTAAGTGATGGCGGATCCGATTATAACCTGAATAATTGGTTTGAAAATGCAATACCCCGCCCCGCCACTGGCCTAACATCTGATCTAGGAATGGAAGTGGGAAATGATCTTTTCTGGTAGCCTTATTTAACTTTTGGTAGTCTATGCAAATCCTCCACCCTGTAACTATTCAAGAAGGTAGCAGTGCATTACTCTCAGTCTGTATCACTGTGGTCCCCTCCTTTTTTGGGGCAACTTGTACTAGGCTTACCAACTATCAGAGATGGGGTAGATCACTCATGCATCCAACCATTTCAACACCTCTTTTCTTACCACTTCCTTCATTGTCGGGTTTAGTCTCCTTTGAGCTTCTACTGATTGTTTGTGCCCATCCTCCAATAGGATCCAGTGCATACACATGGAGGGGAGGATCCCCTTTAAATTAGTTGTAGCCACCGCATAACATTCTTTGCGGATCTCGAAGCACCTCTCAAAAGCCTCTTCTTTCCACTCCGCTGCCGAGATGTGCCGGGAGATGATCACTGGTAGGGTTGAGGATTCCCTTAGGTGTGCATACCTCAAGTGACTAGGGAGTGGTTTTTGCTCAAACTGGAGTGGTACCTCGACCGAGGGCACTGAAGTCTGGGTGTTCTCTCCCAACGGCTCATAATACTTCCTCCTGTTTGGCTGGAAAGAGTCCATCCACTTCACATACTTCTACTCTTCAATTAGTTCTTCCTTAGCACTTCGCACAAGGTCAGCCTCCAAAGGGTTAGTCAAACCACTCACATGCCAGCACTATAGCCTCTATCGTTTCTATCACGAAGCATGCACTCTTCTCGCTGGATGTGCCTCACCGTGATTAAATAATTTTAAATTTCATCATCCTACACCCTTAGTTTTAGCTCTCCCTTTTGCACATCAATCATAGCCCCACTAGTTGCTAGGAATGGTCTGCCCAATATGATGGGTTCTCTTTATCTTCCTCCATGTCTAACACTATGAAGTCAGCTGGGAAGATAAACTTATCTACCTTTACTAGCACATCCTCTATCACTCCCCGAGGATGTTTCAATGATCTATTGGCCGCCAATGATCGTAGTAGGTCTTCGCTTCACCTAAACCTGCCTTAAAAAATGGATAAAGGCATGAGGTTAATCCTAGCTCCCAAATCACATAGGGCTCTCTCAAAGATCGAGTTCCCTATCTTACAAGGAATTGTAAAGTCGCTCGATCATTTAGCTTGCGTAATAATTTCTTCAAGTATAAAGACGCACTCTTCTCGTAAGATTCATTGTCTCAAATTTCGATAACCTTCTCTTTTCCCGAGAGTAAATCCTTCCATGAATTCGACGAATCGGGCATCCGCTCTAACAGACGGCGAACGGAATGTGGATACGCAAACAAATACTTCCACACTTAGTAAACTAATTATCCGGGGCTTATTTTCGCTTCAATTGTCAGGATATGGTACTGGTGCATTGGGCTTACTGCACTGCCTGCTTCTCAGCTTTCTTTCTTCCCATCAGTGTCTCTCGGCTTCTCCTCTCGGGTCGCCGCCCGGCCTCTAATCTTCCGGGTTGAACTGTTCCACTACCTTAGTTCCTTCTTCTCTTACTACTGGTGGTGGCCCCCGTGTAGCTAGCTCTCTACCACTTCTTAATGTGATAGCCTTAACATGTTCCCTACCATCACCCCTAGGGTTCTTTCTCCGAATTGCTTCGCAAGGAACCTTGTCATTCTTAGTATACTAGCCATTTGCCCCATTTGCACCTCCAGGTTTCTCAACTGTGCTACTTGATTGTTTAACTGGGTGGCCTGGTTTTGCATATTCGCCTTTGTCTCATTCATAAAGGCGGTATGAGAAGTAAGCATTTGGGCAAGGGCTTGTTCCAAGTCCACTTTTTTCTCTGGTGGCGGTTCGCTCACTCGGGGTGGTGGTAAGTTGTTATGATTGTTCCTCAATCCATAATTCCAATTGCACTGATTATTACGCGACCCTTGGCCTTGATTCTGGTTTTGATAATTGTTGCTCCCATACTGACCTTGTTGTTGTGGCTGATTAAACCTCGACACATACTGGGCATGCTTTATTGTTTGCTGTCCCGTTTGACGTTCCGTACTGTTGTGCTGTCCTCCACAAAATTCGCATAACTCCGATGGGCTGGTCTGAACGGCATTTACGGTACCTTGCTGTTTAGTGAGTTGTTTAGTGAGCTGTGATTCGTGCCACAGTAGGTATACTGGAATCAACAATATTTATATCCTAGGATTCCTACTGCCATAGCAAAGCTACTGCAGTATAGTGGTCTAGGGTCGAACTCAGGGATGGGTTTTCTTCATGCGAATGAGTCACGCTTGACTAAAATGCATGCTTCCACTTTGATTTGGGGGTTTCTTGTAAAAACAAAGTGAGGCTGATGGCTTGAAAACCGTGAATCGTAGAGCAATAAAGTGTAAAAGAACTCAAAGTTTCGGGCCACCGGCTTAGGTCTCAAGGCAACCTGCATGTCTCGGTCCTTTCCTCGCTGGGAGGATGACCTATAGTCATTCGAACTCTATCTATGTTAATAAAACCCAACTGCAGCTTTTCTTAGTATACAACATTTATTAACCATTAATGTTTCAAGCCAGAAAACGGCCCTTGGATCTAACCTGCAGGAGCAAATAAATGGCAACTAAGGAGCATCATGATCTAGCAATAAGTATCCATCGAGCCTCAGCCTGGTTACAATCGCACTCAAGGTACATCATAGGGATTCAAACCTAACGTGAGTTGTAGAAACATAAATGATAATAAATGCCTGCGTTGGCAACAGGAGGACATTGTTTTACCTCAAAACTTTAATCTAGTGGCCCTCCTCTTCAAAGATGAGGGGGGTTTAGCTAAGCATCCCTTGAGTTGTTATCCTCAAGGGGTGTTTAGCATGTGAGAAAATGCGAGAAAGGGAGAGAAAAATGAGATAAAGTCACACCGACGGGAAAGCTGACAGCTTTGGCGCCAATCTTATTGATTGATGGATTGATTGATTTTACAGAGCTTGATTGAGGCTTATATACTGCTTAGAGTCAAGGAAATTACAAAAAAGTATGAAACAACAAAATTACATTGAGAGCAATTTTGGTACAAAACCATAAAAAGTAGCTCAAGGCGGTCAACACAAAGAACAGTATAGTCGCGAATTTCGCAACCTCGCGAAATCTATGCAATTTCACTTTCCCTTCTCAGATGAATCTAATTGCCTTCCCCGACGAAAGCATGCGCTCGAAGTTCTGGCCGTTCTTCAGATTAATCGACTCGATGATAATGGTGTAATCGCTTGCAAACTACAAAATTATCCACAAAACATGATTAGTAGTATAGCCGAGACCTTATAACACTGGTTATTTAAGTTGATTAGCACACAAAAGTGCCTTCAAACCCGTAATTTAACATGACTCAAAAACAAAGACTATTTTGGCACTAATCACTCTTAACCGACACATTGCTAAATCTTTAGCAATGACAAAAAAGAAGGAAGAGCAGACAGGTTATGCTTATGCAAAAGGAATGGTATTTTCAAAAGTGTATGGATAAGTAATGCCCTACCCTCGCAGAATGATCGAGACCCCGCACAACAACCGGGCCAGAGAATAAATGCCATACAAGACCGTTTCGTAAGAGTATCCATCCCAAGGGAATCGACCTGAAACTTCCACCAAAATCTAAGTGTTTAGTGTGACCAAGCCAACAATAACCGCTAAACTCGCTTCTCCCCCAACTCGCTACCGCCAAGTCCCAGCACTGTCAATTCAACCCAACAACTGGGTTCCACTCTTATTTCATATTGCATCGCAGTAATGCAGCCGTCGAGAAATCACTTCACCAAAGTCCGTGTAACGAGGGTCCACCGATGACTGCCAACCAACTAAGGCTTAGGGTATTAAGTCATGAGGATCTTTCGACCACTAACTCCTCGGGTTTCACCCCGGACTTCGAATGAATTCGAAAATACAGCACCTACAACTCGCTAAATCTCACCCATCCACCCATGTAGCGAAAGCATTAAGCCTGGGTGGGCTCCAACCGGGCCTTGTTTAGGGCACTAGGTTTTAAAGACTTTCACCGTAAACCCCTCGGACTGTGCTCGGGTTTCATGGTAAAGCGTCGCGACTTTTCTCTTTCTTTCTTTTTCTTTTCTTTGTTTTTTCTTTTAGAAGACTCTACTGGCCTTCTTTTCTCGGGAACCATAATCTTTGCAGCGGTCAATGAAACTAGGGTAGGCTTGTACTCAGAAGGGAGTTATGCAAGCCAAGTTATTACGTAAAACCGGAGGCATGTTAGGTGGCTAGCTAAAGGTGGAAGAAAAAGATTGAATACCAGGAGACTTCAACTGACCATCCACTTAATCATGCATGGAACTAATCTAGCATCAATGGCATTGGGCAGTGTTTCAATTTTTCAACTTGCAGGTTAGGCAAAACCACACAAAAATGGGGACAAAATTGTTGCAAATGAGTTAAGAAACTGAGCTATCTAATATGTATACAAAGAAAATACTAAATTTTCTCGCCTTTTCAAAACAACTTTCAAAAAGGAGCAAAAGCAAGCCATACTAAACATACAAAATGGGCTTTTTCTTTAAACATGTAGTAGACTCAAAAGTGTAAAAAATGATATCAGTATAAAATCATTTCCTTCACTTATCCTTTCCTCACCAAGCGTACATTGAACTGAATGGGGTGTGGATCGGGAAAGAAGTGGAGGAAGTGCTACCTTCTCGCCTGTCAATAGTCGTTGAAGAGGCCGCCTACTGATATCGGGTCGAGGTGCCACAGTGGAGGTCGCAACCGCTAGGACATCAAGGAGTCCGCAGGGGCTAGTGCGGAGGGGGTACCCTGGCCTCATTGAGTAGGAGCAGGTTTTACCCGAGCAGTGTACATATGGAGATCGTAGGGAGGCCCAGCACTCTCAATCGCATGAGGATGGCTCGATTCTCAGGCGTAGTATAGAAGCCGGGTTCGAGCTTCATGGTAGCTCGCATGGTCATCTCGTCCGCGAGGGCCGCACGGGCGGCCGTAAATGATGCCGGCGTAGGAGAACGCGGCGGGATCGCGATCCAGCGGCGGTCGAAAAGTCCCCGGCGGAACAGTGATATGCCGCGAGGTGCGGGCGCTCGGCGTAGCAACGCCTCGTAGGGGCGGTATCGGGCAAATTCCGGAAAAGACGCAGGCGCCGAGCCGCCAGATCGGAAGTTTGGTAGGAGATGCTGGCATATGGTGCCAGCCCGAGGCTCCCTAATATGCTCCACCGGGAGGGGAAGGCTCAACAAGAATACCTACGTACCGGTCCTCGGGGCCGGGCCTCGGGAGGCGGAAGGTGATAAGAGCGGGCATGTCGCCACCGATCGACGGCAGGATGCCTCACAAATACGACAACGCTCCACCCAGGCTCATCGTGGAAGCCGCATGCTCTAGCACCTGGCATAGAAGTCTCAGGAATAAAGATGTGTGGACTCAGCTCGAGGTAGACTATTACGATGGACCTTGTCCTCGAAATGGAACAAGGAAGTCATAATATGCTCCGTCATCGAACCGTAAGCCCCTGAGATGCGACATGTGGCCTCCAAGATGGCCCATCTCCTTCCAACTATATGTCGAGCGGAAAAAGATTAGATCGCTGCACGTGATCTATAAGACGCGATGCGCCGGGCGGAGCTTCGCCTCCCCTCAACGTAATCGCCCCGCTGTAGTGTCCCCGAGAGAAGACTCGACCATTTCCCCGTCGAGGATGGGGCCACCGCCTATAAGCTACTAAGCTCGCGTGACCACCGGGCAGATTGAATACCGCTATGTCTGAGGTCTTGCATCCCCGGCCAATCGTCGATATGGAGAAATGAAGACAGCCTGCTTACCTGTGCTTGATGTCATCGTGTGGTAGAACTCGATGACCACTCGAGGGTAGAAAAACCGACGATGACAAAAGGATCCAACTCTGACACCCTCCAGAGTTCTGTGATCCACGCTGAGATCCATTGTACAACTCTAGAGTGCACAAGGACCCCACCTAAAAGAAGAGAAGTGAACACATGCAATACCACAGCCACTTTCAATTATATAAAAGTCCCACCACATATATAGACAGACCCACAAACGCTCAATACAACATCGTGAGCACTTAAGAGTATTTCCGCGAATCTCTGGGTTACAAACATAGACGCCAACAGTCCAACAAAACAGCCAAAGACATATAGGTGGGATGAAGTATCGTACTGCCGCAGATAGAGCGTTGTTGAATCTGGCAGGTAAACCTACGAGCCGCCTGCTGCACCTAGGGAACAGATATATTAAAAACAATAAATGTGAGAAAAGAATCTCAAAGTGAGGGCATAATTCTATATGGAAATAATGTTTTTGTTTTCGAAAATTCATTCTCTCAAGATCCTGTCCATCCCCTTGTAATGTCTCTGCTTATAAATGCCATGAAAAACCTAACTTACCAAAGTTTCCAACACTATGAAGTCATGCTCAAAAAAGTTGAACTCGACATCATTTTCAAGAACCTTAAAACCTGAATCTGTTTCACAACATACAATTGAGCATAAATATATGTAACCATCATGTCGTAAAAAATAACCATGAAAATACCACAACTATAAATATGGAAAAGCTTATACTTAATCGTGAGACCAACAATGTAATCGTGACATATCTTGAGAAAACCGTATTATATAATTCATCATATACCACCTGCAAACCCGACCACGACATCGCGCATACCAACCGCCGGTAATCCGACTCACGACCGTGGAATTAATATATGCAACAAATCTCGACATCGTGGCATACCAACCGCTTCAGAATCCGACCTCACGACCGCGGAAATAATATATAACCAAACTCACGACATCGCATACCAACCGTCTGTAATCCGACCACGATTAATATATAACAAATCTCGACATGTCATTGGCATACCAGCGGGTGGTGTCAGGCCTCACGGTAGTGGAAATAATATATGGCAAACTCCGCGACGCCATTGGCATACCCGGCCGTCGGTAATCAGGCCGTGTATTAATTAATATATAACAAATCTCTCGACGTGGCATGCCAGTCATTGTCAGGCCACTCCTGGCAGATGGAATTAATATATAGCAAATATCTTGACATGCGTGGCATACTGGCTTAGTCAGGTAATCGGAGCCTCCACGGTAGTGTAATTAATATATATTCATTATTTTTTACTCACGAAGTACTTTTCAAACGACCTTTGTATCATAATCATTTCCCATGAGACCTCGAAATCTTTTCTAAAACAATGAGTTTTCAAAGCGGTTTTAAAACCTCGATCCATGTACCCAAAATATTCCAAATACCACCGGACTCATCCAGGAACTTAGTAAAACTTAAATATTTAAAATGATGACAAAACTCACATGAAATGATATTCGTTTATATGGAATGATAATCACATTTGCATACAACTAACCATTTGATCAAACGGTATATATGTAAATGTTTAATCACCATAGATATATCACCATCATATCGAAATCATTTAAACGTATAAACCACTCACCGTCCATGAACAACGCCAAAACTTCGAATATTTAAAAATGTTGACAAAATTCACATGAAATGATAACTTGTTTTTATAAAAGCAGCGTTTTCATTTATGCAACCAACGAATCGATCAAATAAGTTATATATGAAATAACTAACCCTTGAATATATATCATAATAATACTGAAAAATTCTAAAAGCAGTAGACCACTCCTGGTATAGATGCTTTCGATTATGTTCCTGTAGGATCGTCTCGGCTCGGCGTGAGTGCGCAATATAAATGAAATACGGCAGGCTCGATAAGCGGACAACAACGTGGGGATGCCGAAGTATGAGTAATTTTAGAACTATAGAGCCATCGGTGGACTCAAGCTGGTCGATTACGAAGTGTGCCCTATGGGCGGAGTACCTGAATTGGGGCTTTTCTTCGAAATTGAGCGAATCCACGATAATTCCTAAAAACATCAATTTCACTAATCAGCCAATTTTGTCCAATTTGACCAATTGGTACTCTGCTTCGATCCAGGCTTCTCGGTAATTACGAAACAACCTAAAAATGGAAACTGTAACCAAGCGATGTCCAAAATTTACAAACCACATATCAATGGAAAGCCCGAGACCGGAAAACATCGGTAGCCTCACCTTGGTCCAAAGGTTCTTTGTGTTGGCGAGGAAAACTCAGATCTCAACCAGTCAGCCCGAATTTGTTTTGCCATATCTTTCAAACGGTGATGAATGTGGAGAAAGGACCACGGAAATGACGGAGGGTCGAAAATGGTGGAAAGGAGTATGAGGTGGCCTGAAGTGGCGGAAGACCGGCGAAATCACAAAAATGGGTGTGGCTTGGTGCGACCACGAGTCGGGTTCCAGATCCATATCCGTAGCGTCCGGCGATTGCGTGAAATTTTACGACCGACATCGTCCGGTGGTGGCGCACCTCATGGTCCGACGCGTGTATAGTAACAGTGGCCGGTGGTGCCTCGTTTGGTTCAATCTTCCACGGTATGAATGGTGAAATATTGACGCTTCGGATCCTTGAAGTTTTGGAAACTGCAGGGTTTTGGAGTTCAAAATGGTGTTTTGGGGGCTAGGAGTTTCATTTGGCATCAGTTATGTTTATAGGCCTAGGGTCGCTTCGGGTAAGAATTTGAAGACGAGTTTGGACCTTTGTTAAAGAAACTATTTCTTTGTTTGAAATTACCCCCGGGGTTATAACTTTTTATCAGTAAGTCGGTTGGAAGCGTTCGACAGTCTAACGATTTCATTATAGGCAGAGGCCTACGAAATGGTGTCTTGAAGTAAACCCGAAAATTATTCATCCTTGAAAAAAAGTCAACTTTGAAATTGACCGATTGTTGGTCAGGCTGAGTCAAACTAGTCAAACTTAGTCAAACGTGTTCTGAGCTTGTATTATTTAGTGCAGGGTCGCTCACAGAGACGAGGTGTCATAGACGGCTCGGGGAGTACCTACCCAACTGGAGCATTGAGTCTCGGGCTCAGGTCTTGAAAAATTTGGGATATCATAATAAACCTCTGTGCAGATCCACTCTCCCCTGCTGTCCGGCTGCTGGGACAGGGTTGTAGTGGAAATATGGCCGCTTGATGATAGAGGCCAGGGACCCAGTCCGGATGGGGAGCTCCCGGCAATGCCACGATGGGGTGGTGGCTTGTGGCTCTGGTCGACACCAGAGGACTCCCGGAGTGGGCGAGAGTCGGAGCTCTCTTGGACGGTGGGGCCCTCTAGGATGGCCTAGGATGTGATGGAAGGGTGTAGTGGGGCCCGACCACGGTGTGGTACCTCGCGAGTGGGCGTGTACGGGGTGGGAAGGTATAGGGCAGCGGAAGGAGGAACACGGTGGGATTTGCCACAGGCCGACGAGTAGTCGTCGGCGGCGGCGGGAAGCGAGATCTTGGGCGTGACGGCGACGGGAAGCGGTAGGTTGGAGCCGCCGGCAGGGGAAGGGGAGGAAAGGCACACCCGAGGTCGGAAAGCACTTCCTTCGCGTGTTTTCACCATGCTAGAGCCAGAGAAGGAGAAGAAATGGAGAGAAGAGGGGCTTGAGCGGAAGCAGGGGATGTGAAATGAAAAGGAGAGAAAAAAAAAGGGGTTTTATATAGGGAGGGGGACAAATGAAAGGTCTTGGCCAGTGTGGCCTTAAGTGCCCATTGTGGTGATTCGGAAAAAAAAAGGAAAGTAATGGTGGGTGCGGGGAAAGCGAAGGGTTTGCGGCGGACAGAATGAAAGACGGGAGATGAAACGGTCACGGCCTACTTGAAATTCATGACTGCGAAGTACGACGAGTTCTGAAAATTTCTCGACTGGAAAATTTCAGCGGAAAAACAACACCCCTGACCCCTCTGACACACATAAATAGAAAACCAAAAATTGTGAGAAAACAAACTCGTAAATGAAAAAAAAAAAAATTCAAAGAAAAACAAGCTAGCAAGAGAATCAAATCTCACAAAAAACGAAGCGAAAGTAAAGAAACCAAAATTGCGGCAACAAAATTTTAGGGCTTGAGATGCGAAGCCACTTGCCTTCTGTAAAACGATTTTTAGCAATCATGGAGGAATTCGAGAGGATCTCCTCATATCGGGTTAAAAGTGTTACCTTGCATATGGCTTCAGCCTTTGCCCATTAACCTTGAATACCCTGTAGTCTTTGGGATTGAATAGGTCCATTGATCCATTAAGATAGACCTCTTGGATGGTGAATGGGCCAGTCCATCTTGATTTAAGCTTGCTCGGAAAGAGGTGGAGCTTAGAGTCGTAGAGCAACACTTGGTTTCCTTGTTTGAAATGTTTGCGAGCTATTAGTTAATCATGCCACCTCTTCAGCTTATCTTTTTCAATTTTTGAGTTGAAGTAGGCATCATTCCTCACTTCTTTTAGCTCGTTGATATCGAGGAGCCTATTGAGACCAGCTCTGCCCATATCTAGGTTCAATTTCATGCGCCCACCATGCCTTGTACCGATCTCCCACGAGGCGGTGACATGCTTTGCCGTAAACTAGGCGATGGGGAGACATGCACAGGAATGGTCTTGTAGAACATTACGTATGCCCACAAAGAGTCCGGCTGACTTGAGAGACCATTCCTTTCGGTTAGAGTTCTACTTTCATCGGTATTGTCTTGATATCTCGTTGGCTAGCTGACTGGTCCCTTTGGTGCGGGTGGTATGGGGTGGTACTTCGCTTGACACCATTACTTAGTGAGGAGGCTCTCGAAAGGTTTGTTGCGAGAAATGCGAACCTCCATAACTAATTATGGCACAGGGACCCTAAATCTGGAGAATATATTCTCTTTCAGAATTTAGTACCACCACGTAGTGCAGCTGCATGGGAACTGCTTGACCCACTTGGACACATAGTGACTCCACGAATGTAAAGGTATACAGAGAGGAAGGGAATGGTCTCATGAAATCGATCCCCCATACGTCGAATAAGTCAACTACCAAAATCGGGTTTAAAGGCATCATGTGACGGCAAGAAATCTTCCCCAACCTTTGGCATTTTTCGCATTCCCTGCACATGGTATGGACATCCTTGAAAAGAGAGGGCGGTGGAATCGGATGCGACACCTCGAAATCACGGTTTTAAGGGGTAAAATGGCCTCCACAGCCATTCTCACTTGGTGGTAGGTATTCCCCTATTGCTTTGCCCGGGCACACACCTCACGATTATCTTATCGGCCTGATGTTGTCTGAAGAGGGTTCTTCCTAATAATAGGAATTGAATTTTGCGAAGAATTTCTTGTCTTGTGCTTTCCAATCTGTGGTAGCTCCTGTCATTCTGCGATTTGCAATGTGGGCATACCAAGGTGCCTTATCAACCAGGAGCAGTGACTCCTCAGGGAACTCATCATTGATTGGAGGGTTGTGAGTGTTGTGTGTGATTGTTAATCTTGATAGGTGATCGACAACAACATTTTCCACGCCCCTTTTTCCTTGATTTGCGGGTTAAACTCTTGCGGCCCGGGAGAACCCATCGATAAATAGCCTTAGCATTTTGTTTGGTGAGTAAAGTATTTCAGGTTGAATGATCCATGAATATTGTATGTGACTGACCAAATAAGCTCGAAATTTGTCTAAGGCATAGACCGCTACCGGCGACTCCTTTTATGGTTGTGTATTCCTACGTGCCTCATTCGGTGTCTTGCTGCGCCAATAGACCACGTAAGGCTTTCCTTTATCCCCTTTTTCGAAAAGCTGCCAATGCTAGATCAAACATCGCACATCACCTCGAAGAAATTAGCGCCGGTTTGGGCTCTCATTATTGGTGTAGTGGTGCGAATAGGCTGGCTCCCTCAGCTCTTTATGCGTCGCACCCCGAATAAATTTGGCATCTTTTCAATGGAGTTTGTAGAGAGGCAGCAATTTTGAGGAAGTCCATGATGAACCTCTGTAGAACCCTACATGCCCCGAATTGTCTTAGTCTTGACATTTTTTTTTAGGGAGGCGCGATTTAGTAGTCGATTTTTCATATCAACTTTGATCCTTTTACGAAATAATATCCCGATGCAATTCACGGCGACATAAATGACATTTTCTAGTTGATGCGGAGGTTTTCTCCTATACACCTATGCGGGGCGAGTTTCGGAGTTGATTAGGCATTCTTCAAAGCTCTCCATAGGCGTAATGTCATCGTACGAACCTCCATGTACGCTCTGCAAATCACTGAAATGCGAGCATACATCGTTGAAATGTAGCGGGCATTACACAGGCCAAAGGCATTCTCTGTATGCATATGTGCGAATGGGCATATGAAGATGATGCTCACGGTCTTAACAATTTCAATTTAAGAAAGTATCTTGAATAGCCATCGAGGAAATTGTAGAAGGGGTGACCCCGAAAATCCTCTCGGCGATCCATGAAGGGTAGAGGAAGTGATCCTTCCTTGTTGCTTCATTTGGCCTTACATAATCAATACATACCCTCGACTGTGAGTAAGGTGGGTGGGCGTCTCCTCTCTTTCGTTATGCCTGTGGTTACCCCCGATTTCTTAGGCACCACTTGGGTTGAGACACCAGTCTTTATCGATATGGGGTAGATGATACCAACATGCGGCAGCTTTAGGACTTACGCCACTAGCTAACTGCGTATTGGGTTGATCTTCTACGTGGCGCCTTCACGACTTTGCCTCCTCCTCACAGGTAGATGTGATGGAGTGCAAGCTAGCTAGGCTAATACCACTTGGTCAGTAATCTTCCACCACAGGGCTTGCTTGTTCTCCACGAGGATGTGGAAGCGAATACCTTCTGTGTGAAGTGTTGGCGGGGATGAAATGATAGCCGGACCTTTGCTCCTGCTCTTGCTCTTTCAAATAGGCATATTTCAACTCCACGGGCAAAGGAGTTTAAGCTCGGTCACGGGGCTCACTTGTTCACTACTCAATCATGAATGAATTTTTTTTTTTTTCTCCGTGCCCTTTACCTGAGATTTCATCTACAGGCTTCCTGCTTTGCCCTTCTAAATACTCGGTAATTCTTGATTAGCATCACGCATTCCTGGCCCGGTCGGCTGTTCCTCGAGTTGTCGTGATCTGAAACTTGTTACAGACCATCTTCACGGCAGCATGTGGCTTTTACTCAGTGGAAGATGTTGAGTTCTAGGGTCATGTTTAGAAGGTAGGTTGCATAACACCATTTTGGAAGTTGATAATCTCATTAGTGGCGAATGGTCTCCCGAGATGATAGGTATAATTGGCCTATTTAGCTGCTTCGGTTACGTGTCGAGTACAACGAAATCTCTTGGATAGTAAATTTGTCCACTTAATATTAGGATATCTTCATTTGGCCCTTTGGTATCTTGATTGATCTATCTACATAAAACGAGTGTGATGGAAGTGGGCTTTTAGTTATATTTGTTTGCTTGTACATCGAATAGGGAGGAGATTCACACTTGCACCAGTCACAGCAGTGCACTTTTCCCACCTGAGTGCCTCGATAATGCGAGATGGTTAGACTGACGGGATCTTTATACTTCGGAGTCTTGCATTGGATGATATGACATTCGGTTAGGAAGGCCTTCTTATGACGTCGACCCTCTTTCCTTTATTACCTGAGTCCTTGAAAATTTGCATAGGTGGGGACTTTTTTTTATCATGTAAAGCAAGAGGATGTTGACCTTTACTTGCCTCAGCACTTATAACATTTTAGCCTGATTAATGGCCTTCTTTTAGCTTTTGAGTGGCGAGGGAAAAGGTGGGGTGTGCTATTTTCACTTTGTGATGCAGCGATGCCACCTCCTCTGGTTCAGTCTCTTTAGCTTCTTGGCCTTGTTCTACTGCTTTGGGTGCTGGATTTTTTAGCTCTTTGCCACTTCTCAATGTGATGATTGCCTTAACTTCATCCATCCTAGAATTTGGCTCATTGGAGGAGCTCACTTCATGCAATCCCTTGAGATTTGGTTGTGTCTGAGAGGGGAATTTCCCCTTTTCCTGCACTGTTGCTGGTTGGATAGCCTTGAATTGAATCTTTGCGGGTTGTCATATTTTTGGGAAATTTGACTGCGGTGTCGTGCTTTTGAAATTTACGAGTGTAGGTTAACTCGTTTTCTTATTGGAGTGTGCTCCACCATGTCGATTCTTTGATTAGCACAGGCATTCAACGCCTTTGTTCCTCCACAAAGTTACCTACCACCTTGCTCAAGTTCATAATAACTGTTGTTTGGAGATGAAGATGGTGGTGGCTATTATAGTAAACTAAGGATTCATCTTCTTGTGCGAGTAGGAGGCACATAGGGAGGAGGTTTTGGTTTCCAGGAGAGGTTTGGATGGTTCCTCCATTTGGGGTTGTAGGTATTGTTGTATGGGGTTGTGGTGGTGAAACTGTATTGGCCAGTACATTGACTTGTTCGACCCGCAAAGTCTGTGAAGAACACTTGGCGATGCTCTCCCTTGGTGCTCAGTGGGTGGCCGGTTGAAGCATAGTTGGTTAGGCATAGATGCCTCGATCGTACTTCGTACCTCATGTGTTGATTCCTCATTTCAGCTCTTCCGACCTCTAGCGAGGTGGACGGCTTTGCTTTCATCTCATGTCCTCTGGTGCGAGTCACATTGCCTCCACTTTGATTTGGTGTTGGCCTCATCACGTACATCTCCCTGGGATTTGGCTCGTCCCAAGCTTTGGAGGTTTAAGCCTGGTCGAGGAAGTCCATGAAGCCATTTGGATTCTTGCTTAGGAAGTCCCCTCCATGGTCTCGATAATTTAGCTATGGCGGAGGACATTCCATCATAGAAGTGGTTGACTGACATCCATGTATCAAAGCCATGGTGTGGGCATGCACTGATGGTTTCCATATATCCCTCCCAGCATTGGTAAAACTTCTCATTATCATGGGCTGCAAATGTATAAATTTGCCTCTTCAAACTATTGGTCCTGTGTGCACCGAAGAACTTTTTCAAAAACTCTGCCTGCAGTTCTACCCAATTCCGAATGGTTCTTGGCCTTAGAGAATCAAGCCAAATTTTGGCTTTGTCTTTGAGGGTTAAGGGAAAGGCCTTGGCTTAAGCAAATCCAGCGCCGATTGCACCCTCCTTAAAAGTTGTACCAAACTGCATAACTCTCGGATGTGTGTGTATGGATTCTCATTTTCCATACCATGGAAGGTTGGGAGCAGGGCACGAATAAGGCACAGTGACTACATCTTCTGCGAGTATAATGTGAGGTGCGCTCACCCTTGGTGGGTGTATATGGTCCCTCATTGACATGTAGGCATTAGGGTTTTCTTGGTACCCCTCACTTGACTTGCTCCTGGTGGAGCTCCATTTGATTCTTATGTGTGACTTCACACCTGTTCTTGTGGAGCGATTCTCTCCCCAACTTTGCTACTTGTTCTATCCGGTGTTGCGTAAAGTCACAGGAACCTGACACAAAGCAATGAGGAAACCAAAAACAAGGCTACTAAAGGGTTATAGTTGGTTAAACTTAAAAGCGAAGAAACCTTTGGGTATGCCTGATATAAAAGTCGATTTCCTATGATGAGCGTAAATGGGGAATAATGGTAAAATAAAAAAAGGAATGAGAATTCGCAGTAGCAGGATGTGGATCACAAGTTGATAGCTTCTCACTAACCTGGCGACACCATCACGTAGCGACGCCATTTGATTCGTGCCATAATAGGTCTATTGGAATCAACAATATTTATATCCTGGGATTCCTGCTGGCGGTATGAGCTCTTTGCAGTATAGTGGTCTAGGGTTAAACTCAGGGATGGGTTTTCTTCATGCGAAATGAGTCACAGTTGACTGAAAATGGTGTTTCCACTTTGGATTTGGGGTTTCTTGTAAAAATAGTGAGGTTGATGGCTTGAAAAAACCCGTAACTGTAGAGCAATAAAGTGTAAAAGAACTCCTTGAAGTTTCGGGCCACTGGGCTTAGGGTTCTAAGGTAACTATAATGTCCTCGGGTTCTTTTCCTCGCGTTGGGGAGGATGATCTAGTCATTTGAGCAGGATCTATGTTTAGCCATAGACTAAACCTTAAGTTTTCTCTGGTATCTGGCATTTGTGCTTCATTAATGTTTGAGACGATTAAAATTGGCCCATGGATCTGTCTGCGGAGCAAATAAATGGCAACTAAGTGAGCATCAAGGGATCTGGCAATAAGTATCCACTTGAGCATGAAAACACAGAAATGCGCCTTTCAGGGTGCATCATAGGGATTCAAACCTAACGTGAGATGCAGAAACATAAATGATAATAAATGTCTGTGTTGGTAATAGGAGGACAGTGTTTTACATTAAAACTTTAACCAAGTGGCCCTCCTTTTCAAAGATGAGGGGGGTTTAGCCAAGCATCCCTTGAGTTGTCATCCTCAAGGGGTGTTGCGGTGAAAATGCGATAAAGGGAGAGAAAATGAGAGAAGAATCCTGCCGTGGGAAAGGTGAAAGCTTTAGCGCCAATTTTGTGATTGTTAGGATTGATTGATTTTATAGAGCTTGATTAAGGCTTATATCTCTGACTCGAGTCAAAATTACAAAAGTATGAACAAACAAAATTACATTGAGAAAGCGATTTTGAAATTAAGCAAGCGATCGAGTGGTCGACCAGTAACGGGCAAAAATTGCGAAAAATTCACGCGGAGTTGCGAGAATCTCTGAGGTTGCGAAAATTTGCAACTTGCAAAATCTACAATAACTCTTTTCCATACGTATTTAGCTCAATTGCCTTCTTATTGTACATACAACCGAGTTCGTCTTGGATTCTTAATATTTACAGAAGATTGACTCGAAAGGTAATGAATTGTAATTGGCTTGCAAAACTACAAAAATATCCACAAAATATGGTCGATGATATAGTTGGGACATGGTGTATCAATTGGGTTATTTAAGTTGATTAGTACTCAAAAAGTGCTCAAAACTTGCAATGAATAGGGCTCAAAACAGCACTATTTGGGCACTAATCAAGCTACGCGACATGAGTAATCAGATTGCTGAGAACCTCGTTATCTGTGTCTCCCACAACCTTTACCGGTGTAATCCTATCCCTAGGCCACTGATTGTTGTTAGTAGCAGCATCCTCCAGGATTTCATATGCTTGGTCGTCAGTTTTTCATTAATGCACCTCACATTTGAGGCATCCCATCCTTTGATGCAGTCGCGTCCTGACAGATTTATAGAGAAAGTATGGACTTGCATCCATAGTGGCCTTTGTGGTGTGGACACCTCCTTAGAAGTTCATGAAATCTCTCGCATGCTTCAGCTAAGTTCTCTCCCTCCAATTGTCTAAAAGTATTGATCTCTTGCACTAGTTGTGCAATTTTTGCAGGCGGGAAGAACTTTGTCAGGAACTTTTGCACTAAATCGTTCCATGAAGTAATGGAATCATATGCAAGTGTTTAGCTCTATCACCTAGTGAGAGCGGAAACAATCTCAGTCTGAGCACCTCTTCAGTCACCCCATTGTACTTGATCGTGTCACATACTTCGATGAAGTTGGTTAAGTGCATATTCGGATTCTCACTTGGTAATCCGTGGAATAGAATGTTCTGAAGCATATGCAAGATCACCACTTTTAGCTCAAAGTTGTTTGCCTTAATGGGTGGTCTTCGAATAGCAGACTAGACAACTGTAGGTGGTAAGGCGAACTCTTCTAGCAACATCCACAATAACCTTCACTGTAGTCACACACACAAACACAAAGACCATATTACAAGCACTTATTTAGTTAAAAAATATATATAAAAATATAAATATAAAATTAAATTAAAATCCAGAGTAATATCTAATTGCGTTATTGTAAATATTAACACGAAAAGTAATCCCCGAACAATGTCTTATTAAAAGAGCTGATATTAGCGGAAAGCATGATGTATGATTTGTATAACTAGGTATCTTGCGCATATGTCTTGTAGTCTGCGTGTCGTATCAAGTAGTATAGTGTACTGAAATGCGGATGCTCGATCCACGAGGAGAAGTGCTTGACCTATTTGGAATTGGCGCATGATATTATCTGGACTCAAACTCTTAATGAGTGTCTAACTAATGTATCAAATTAAAACTAAATTTAATTAACTTGTGAGATCACTTGTTTTGTGAAAATTAAGGTTTTGCCTCCCCCTGCCTCATTTGATGGATGTTTTCCTAGAGGAATTACTATTCGGCCTATTAATGATTTATATGGGGTGATGGGTACTTGCCAGATACCCTCATCGAGGTTTAGCATCGCCCCATCTAGCCGGTAAAGTTGGGTACACATCTCTACCCGGAGCCCTATCACTAAGCTTAAATGCTCAAACCCTGTCGCCACGCTCCGGAATGGGATATCTCTGATGAGTCGATTCTTGAGGTTGCTCTACTCTGGGAGTCCTTGTCTCTCGATCTCGGATACCCAGTAAGATCATGCCAATGTTGGCCAAACATGCCATGAAAATAAACCCACGGATGTAGAACAATCGTGCAAATCACGAATAAAGCTGAATAATATGATTTAGAAGCCTTAATCACGTCTATTTGAAATAGGGTTGACAAAACCACAGAAATAGTCTAGAACATATCAAATTTAATCTGACATGGTTACATAAATCATGAATAGTTTTGAGAAAGAGGAATCTGGCTTATAGTCTTTTCGATCTCTCGAGTTTACCAACATGTTCACACCTCTACGTCACATCGTTTTTCGATAAGCTCCAAAATTAGGTCTCCCGTGCTTTTTATAATTTTGAAGCAGAAATCGCGGGAATGTCATGACGTCGCGACGTTAGGTCGCTCTTTGACTTTTACGGTGACCGGGGCGTGTGGCGTTGCGGCGTCATGTATTTGGAACATCGCGGCGTTGGCATGTCACGGCGTTGCTCTTAGTTTTCCTTCTTCTTCTTTGCGATTCGAAAAAACTTAAGAAACACCTATTCACTGCTTGATGCACACAAAGATCAAAAATAAGATATTGGACAATAACGCACTTATTAAGATATAAAATAGAGCATAAAATGTAGTAAGGACGTGGGTATGACATGAGCGTTTTAGACACTCATCAGTGGTCAATTTGTTAGGAATAAACAAAAAATCTAAACTAAGTCTTCTGAATCAAGGCGGTGATAGCGAGCTGACCACTAAGATGGGCGAGTCATATTGACACAGTGCGGAGTAAAGCGATAAATCTAACAAACCCTCCCTTAAACTGATAAGCAATTTGAAGTTAGATTTTCTTTGGTACTGAACAAACTCCAAGTAGCTCTCTCAACCTTATGAACACTTCAAGCTTCAAGGCTTAGTCATAATGTTTGCTAACCGGTCCTTCGATCCACAGTACTCAAATTTAACAACTCCATCATTTGTTAAATCATGAAGAAAATGAAATCTAACATCAATGTGTTTACTTCTACCATGCATAACTAGATTCTTTGATGATTTAGTTGTGGAGTTGTTGTCACAAAAAATATCAATGCACTTATCTTGTTTATATTAAGCTTTGAGAATCCAGCCCATCACTTTTTGGCATGCACAAAAGCGTGCTATGAATTACGCACAGTGGTAGAGGCGTGACCACTAGTTGTTTCTTTGAAGACTATACTACTACACTTGAACTACTATTTTGATCTTCAATAGCTCCCACGTAATCGCTATTTGAGTAGACTACCAACTTCTCTTCTCCACCTTTTTTGTAAAAAAATCCCCAACTATGTAGTTCCTTTTAAGTAATGGTAAACCCTTTTCCTGTTTGCTTGATGTAGCTCGATTAGCCTTTCATGAATACATTGATTAGAAGCTCACCACATAAGCTAAATGTCGGGTCTTGTGGCGTCATATACATAAGACCCAACCATTTGTTGTAAGTAGTTGCATCAACACAACACCACCTTCATCTTTCAAGTTTAAGAGCACAGTACAATTGGATTTTTACACAGTAATACGTTCCATAAGCCCAGAAGGTAGAGAGGGCCTTCTGGCCCGAGACTTCTTAAATTTTGACATTGGTGGGCCCATTTCTATCATAAATTCATTATAATAGCAAAACTGTAAAACTACCAACGTAGTGGTGTTTAAATGTTCCTGTACATAAAATTCCTGAGTCCCATTTGCTTGTACTTACATAAGCAAAATTTTACATTTACATTTCAAAACAAAGTCAAAAACCTACATCAGGTGGACTCCTAATGTTGTGTTAGCCTTGACGAATGCAGAATGTCTCTGACGACCTCTTCGATTACCTACGAGGATGAGGCTCAGTCTTCAGGCGCATAAGCTTAATTAGAAAACGAGATAACATATGACGCTACATCAGTGGTCTGATACAATATACATATATCAAATTTTCACATCTCAGTGATTCATAATAAATCTTGTAGCGAAGGTACGTGGGTACACTCTGAGAATAGGCCCGAAATATGCCTTAGCATCAGTGATTATTTTGTTTCTATAATTATTTCCATATATCATCTTATTCGGATACTGACATATAAGTATTTACTGCGTAGTGTAATAATGAATGAGAGGGACACATCCGCGATGGGTACCAATGCAATACGGTCTTGAAGACGAGAGGTCTTAGAAACCTGAAGCAGAGGCGTGCTGCCCACGTGAGTGTCGTAGCATTGAATAGAGACTTGACTGCCCTCGTAACAAAAGTGTCGTAGCACTAACGAAGTCTTGTTAGCAGCGAAGTCTTAACCGCGATCGGAGGTGCTTATTGTTCCTTGTTGGTCTTAGGCATACATACAATTATATGTATTACTGAGCTTGTTATATTGTTCTTAATCACATTCTTGTATTTACATAACGCTAACAAATAAGGGCGAGAAACAAAGTCTGCCCTTCGCTTCGCCGAGGCGGCGAGGTTCAAAACATTTTTCATATAACTTGTGTACGGGTATGAGTCCTTTCATTCACTTGTTAGGATCCTACATTAATCCAAGTAATGGTTTCCAAAACTAATAGAAGACAGGAATAAAAATAGGACTTCAGGTTCACCTAGGCAAAGACCTTCGCTAAAGGCGGCGACCCTACCGCTGGCGGCGAAGCTAGAAATTTTTGGCTTTGGGGTTCGCCTAGGCGACAGGACCTTAGGATCGCCCAGCGAGACCACGCTGAGCACGAACCTTCGCCTGGGTGAGCACTCCCCCGCACGGCGAAGAAGCGTCGGAATTTGGAAGGCGAGAATGGGGCATGCTTACTTTTTCTTTGAAATCTTCCATCGAAGCAAAACAGACTCAAAACCTGACCACAAAGCCGACTTAAACCAACCAAAAATACTTTTATAATGAGAGTTAGGGTTTTTCCTAACCCAAACATAGACAAAGAGGAAGTTAGGATAGTTTCCTAACAAAAGTTCCATACTAGATTTCCATACCAAAGTTCCATTATAGATTTCCATACCAAAGTTCCATACCTTCATCTTCTTGAAACCTTCAAAACCTAGCTTTCTTTTTCCTTCTCTTCTTCCTTCCTTGAGTAAAGAAAGCTAAAACAATGGAGAGAATTCCACCAAGAATGGCTTCTCCTCCAAACCGTAACCCTAGCCTCCTTAAGCCAAAATGGGTAATGTTTATCCTAAGACATTTGGTGTCTTAAGGAGTTTAGCCTCATATGTTTGCATTTTAGTCCATCTTCTTCATTCTATTTGCACTTCAAGTTATCAAAATTCTATATTGGCATATAATCTTCTTAACTTATGTCCTTTGAGTCCTGAATTTGTCAAATTGCCATTTTACCCCTTTTTGACACTTAACACTTAATTTTCCAAAAAATAAAAATTTGAGTTTTATTATATCACTAAACTGTAATAAACTACTAGTGTATAATTTGGGGTGTTACATTACCTGATTACAATGCTCCATGCCAAACCTTCTAAGCACTTCATTGGCATATTTCTTCTGCTTGATGAAAATTCCTTCATTGCTTTGCACCACTTCAACATCGAGAAAGTATTTCATTCTCTCAAGGTCAGACATTTCAAACTCTTGTTTCATTGACTTTTTGAAATTTTCGAACATTGCTTCATCATTCCATGTGAAATGAGATCATCAACATACACACTCACCATAAGTAACTTCCCTCCTTTTGCTTTTGTAAATAATGTGTGTTCATTTGGATATCTTTCAAAACCTTCTTTCATGAAGTAGAACTCAATTTTACTGTACCAAGCTCAAGAAGCTTGTTTGAGTCCGTATAGGGCCTTCTTGAGTCTATAAACTTTGTCTTCTGCTCCCTTCACTTCATAGCCTTGAGGTTGCTCAATGAAAACTGCCTCATTCAATTCTTCATGCAAGAAGGTGCTTTTCACATCGAGTTTGTACAAACTCCAACCTTTACACGCAATCATAGCTAGAATCATTCGAATGGTATCCCAACGAGCTACAAGTGAAAAAACTTCGATGTAGTTTAGTCCAAATTGTTGGGAGTATCCCTTGGCGACAAGGCTTGCTTTGAATTTATCCACTTCCCCATTCTCATTTAGCTTGGTCTTAAATACCCATTTTACTCCTATTTTCTTTGCTCCGGCTGGAAGTGTAGTGAGCTCGATCCCAAGTCCCATTCTTTTCAACAAATTTGACTTCCAAGTCCATTGCCTCTCTCCACTTTGGGCTTTTGATAGATTCTTCAAAAGACATAGGATCATTAGAAACTAAACATTAGCAAATTATTTTCTTCTTTTTCAAATAATCCCTCACCACTTACATAATCTTCCATCCAAGTTGGTGCCCTTCTAACTTTCCCTTGACTTAGACTTAGAGGCTTGTGTTCAACTTTCTCACTTGATGACGAACAAGAACCATTGGCATATGTTGTTTTTGTGACTCGAATTTGGTTTTGGGCTTATGTCCGACTCGAAGGCTTGCGTTAGGACTTTTGTGAAAAGGAAAAGTTGAGAAAAAAATTAGGAATATGTTGTGGTAACAGAGGAGTATAGACCTTTCTGCTAGGGTATTTTTGTTTTATAAACACATTAAAGTTTATTCCCTATAAGCCGCACTTTGTAATTCCTCTTAGATTCGTAGTAAAACTTTCTCCTCTGGTTGTGGTTTTTTTCCGTAAGGGTTTTACATAAATTTGGTGTTTTTATTTATTTTCGTATTTCTTTTTTGTGCCATTGATCATAACATCATCATTTTCAACTTGCTCTTCTTCTTCTTCATGCTCTTGCATCTTATCTTCATCTCCCCATTCAAGAATGGCACAACTATCTCCTGCATTTGCTTTACTCCAATCACATTGCTTGTCTTCTTCAAACACCACGTCTCTACTTATAATAACCCTTTTTTAAACAGGATCATACATTCTATAGGCTTTAGATTCCTAACTTAAACCTAAAAAGACACATTGTTGACTTTTATCATCAAGTTTTTGCCTATTTTTATCGGGGTTGTGCGCATGTACGTGCGATTGAACACCTGGGTGTTCAGGTGAGGGTTTGAGGCCACTCAGTGCTTCTTACGGCGTCTAGTGGGGGTGTAGCAAGTAGGAGTCGGTAGTATTAGGCAGGCTCGACTCGGCTCGGTTTTAAAGGAGTAGGCAGGCTTGTTCACTGAGCACTGTTCTGGTGACGGCCCAGGGTTTGAGGTGCTCGGGCTCATTTCGTTTAACTTACGAGCTTTTGTTCACGAACTTAGTTTACAGGCACGTTTACGAACTGGTGCGAGCGTTCACGAGCTGGATTAACGAGCTTGTTCACGAGCACAGTTAGCAGCTTGCTCACGGAGTCTATTCACGAGCACGTTCCACGAGGCTTATTTATGGTGAAACGAGTGAGTTTGAGGTACTCGGGCTCATTTCGTTTAACCTGACCTCAGTGATGTTTGGGAATTAAAGAAAATGTTTATCTAAAATGTGACATCACAGCTAAATTAAAGATAAGGCGATAAAGTTGATTAACTTGATTGAAGTTCAAGTTAAAATATTCATCATGTTCATTTGTAGGAAAAATTTGTTGTGCATCAAGCCTTCTCCGTGTTCACGAGCACATTCACGGAAAGCGGTTCCGCGAGCTGGTTAAGCGAGTTTGCTTTCGCGAGCTGATGGCGCGTTCACGGTGACGGCGAGTTTAAGGGGTGCTTTCGGGCTTGGCTCATTACAACTTCTGAGCCTGAAATGATGTTCGGGCTCGACTCGTTTAACAATCGCGAGTTTGACGAAACTTCTAGCAGTAGAGCAGTAGAAGCGACTCATGAGTAGCTCGGCTCGATTCTGACCACACTCTTCTTATCCTTTACCTGAGAGCTAAGACATTGGTTGAGCAAATTAGGCTTGATCTAGTTGGCGACCCGCCTAAATTCTTTAGGAATGACTACTCAGTTAACATGCATGTACCGTGTTCATGATCGTCCCGTTTCTTTCTCTCCTGACCCCGTTTATTTGGTGTAGGGTGAGATATTTGTCTAGAAATACCATTTGAGTTGCAATACTCATGAAATTCTAAAGAGGTAAACTCTCCTCCTTGGTCAGTTCGATGACTAAATCACGAAAAAACGAATAAAAACCTAAATCTATATGGAATAACCACTTTATTGAGATTTTTGCAAATAATTTTGGCTTTTCTTTTAAGCCAAATTTGTAAATAACACCGTTGTGGACAAAAGTGCCCATAGGGATTTATATTTTGATATTTATTCATTTTGTATATTATGTTGTAGTAAGTGAGCATTCCAACCTAGATCTCTCTTAACCCCTTCTCACCATTGGGAATTTAGTTATAATGTGGGAAATTGGCAAAATAACAAGAATTTATCTTTACACTTTCAAAGGTATTTTTGTCTCAAATATGGTATTTTCAAGATTAATTTTACAACAGGTTGATTTTGAAAATAACTTATGAATTTGCTTGTAAAACAATTTCTCTTTAAAAGTTTCTATCTTTTTCAATATATTTTCAACCTTGGATTAATATTTCCTTTACATAAGGTATTTTAAATGTGATATTTTCAAGATTAATTTTACAATAAGTTGATTTGCAAATAACTTATAGATTTATAAAAACAATTTCTCTTTAAAGTTTCTATCATGTTTAATATATTTTCAACGGATTAATATGAAATCTTTGGTGAAATTTCTTCTCACTTTCTACAACGCCCTTTTATGAGCTGATGCCACCTCAGCTACTCTCAGAGATCCGGTGTCACCCCGGTGAGGAGGTAACATGGGTGTAGCCCTTGATCCTGCATGCTCTACTCTGTCAAGAAAGTTCCACAAAGAACCAATTTTGATTACTTCAAGGAATACTATTACGAAAATTTTGTTTCAAATCATATATATATATAATACTATAATACAAATAAGAATATTTTTAAAAAAATAAGTACTAATCAAAAGTTTTTTATATTAAAAATGTTTTAGAATAGCATTATGAAAGGAACTCTTACAATGTGTTCAATGATGTGGTGTCTTGTTCCAAAATGCTTTTAGTAAAAATATTTTTGAAAAAATTAACTTATAAAAGTGTTCTTCTTAAGATAATATTATAACTAATTTTTCCAAATGCTAAAAATATATATATTTTTCCAAAATTTTAAAATATTTTTCTAGAATTTTGCTAAATGTTAGATTTTTCTTAAACTAGAAATACTTTCTAAAAGCTTTAATGCCAAATAAATTTTCTATATTAGTAAAAATATTTTTCTTTATATATATATATATATATATATATATATATATATATATATATATATATATATATATATATATATATATATATATATATATATTAAATCACTTTAATTTTTTAAGACAATAGTATAGCTAAATTTTCAAAATTTTATTAGCTAAATTTTCAAAATTTTATTAAATGCTTGATTTTTCTTACATTAGAAACACTTTCCAAAAGCATTAACAAATGAATTTTCTAAATTCATAAAAAAAATCTTCCGAAATGCTTTTATAATAGAAATACTTTCCAGAAGTACCACAGAATCAACTTTCTAAATTCATAAAATACTTTTTAAGATTGTATCATATACCCTTTTTTTTTTGTTAGAAAACACAAAACATTAAAAGATTAATCACTAAGCTTCTACAATAATTTCCAAAAATAAGATTATATGTCAATTAAGATTCCAATATCTATATCTAATCGAATTTCATGTAATCCCAATGTGTTAAAATATCTCACGATAATCTAAACCAATATGAGGAAGATGTTTTTACAGATTTCTTGTTTTGGTGTGAATAATCATGGTATGAAATAATTTCCATTTCGGTTAATTTTTCAACATTGTACTATGAAATCAATAAGATAATATTCTCCCCTATTTTTAATTGGAAAAAGTATATATCAATTAGACATTCATCACCGATTCAAGCTACCAAAATAAAAAATAATTAGGATTATGTCAATATGTTATCATAATTAGCGAATGTTGTTATATCTCACATCGGATAGAGGAGAAGCTTATGCTGAAATATAAGTATGAGGCTAGCAATCCCAGTAGATACGTTTTAAAGTCGGGAGGCGTACGGGCGAGCGGAATGATATTTATATGGTTGGATTGGTAGATTGGCCAGCCCGGAGGAACTTTAAGCAGCGTCGATCGAGGTTGAGAAGAGGCTGTCACGCACATACGATATTAGGAAATTACTCACCTTATCAGATATGAGATGTGACAAATATATTATCTTAATAATCAATATATGATAATACATTGACTAGTTATAATAGTACATTGATGGAATTTTAATTATTTTTTATAAAAGTAGCCTGAATCCCAGTCTAATCACGTGGTTTTGTTATTTTCAGGTGGTAACTACCTACTTTTTCCCCTTTTTTTTTTTTTTTTTCTTTCCCTCATGTGCCTCAAAGATGGCAATCAATGCTGAAATAATTAATGTCCAAATCTGACCCAAATCTTCAAAAATCCATTGGAATTGGAATAAATCTGTCTCCCCCACCCCGTCTCCCTCTCTCTCATTTCTCTCTCTCTCTCTCTATCTTTCTTGTTTCCTTGTGAAACGTGGTCTAATTTCACACCATCTCCACCTTCCCTTCCACCACCTTCATGTGAAAAAGAGAAGGAAGGGCTGCAGTATTACTCTTTTTCTTTACTTGTTCTTGCTTATTCTTTTTCCATTTCCGTTGAAGATGATCAGTGGCAAGGATATATACGATGTTCTCGCGGCGATCGTGCCGCTCTACGTGGCCATGATTCTGGCGTACGGCTCCGTCCGGTGGTGGAGGATCTTCACGCCGGAGCAGTGCGCCGGGATCAACCGGTTCGTGGCGGTGTTCGCCGTCCCATTAACATGTCGTTTTCATTTCATTTCCATGAACAACATATACAAAATGAATTACAAGTTCATAGCGGCGGATTCGTTGCAGAAGGTAGTGATCCTGGCGGCGCTGTTTTTATGGCAGCTGTTCGCGAAAAACGGCAGCCTGGAGTGGATGATCACTCTCTTCTCCCTCTCAACTCTGCCTAATACTCTGGTGATGGGGATTCCTCTCTTGAAGGCCATGTATGGAGATTTCTCCGGCAGCCTGATGGTTCAGATCGTGGTGTTGCAGAGCGTGATTTGGTATACTCTCATGTTGATTATGTTTGAATATAGAGGCGCTAAGCTTCTGATAACGGAGCAGTTCCCGGAGACGGCCGGATCGATCACGTCTTTCCGGGTGGATTCCGACGTGGTGTCGCTGAACGGGCGGGAGCCGCTGGAGACCGACGCCGAGATCGGCGACGACGGGAAGCTTCACGTCGTGGTGCGGCGGTCGTCGTCGTCTTCCGTCGTTTCTTCTTCGGTTTATAAGAAGTCTCATGGGTTTAATTCCATTTCCATGACTCCTCGGGCTTCGAATTTGACCGGAGTTGAGATTTATTCGATTCAGTCTTCGCGGGAGCCGACGCCGAGGGCGTCGAGTTTTAACCAGTCGGATTTTTACGCCATGTTTGCTAGTAAGACCGCCAGTCCCCGGCATGGAAGCGGCGGCGGCGGGGAAGTGTTTTCGTTGCAGTCGTCGAAGGGGCCGACTCCGAGGGCGTCGAATTTTGAGGAGGAGATGATGAAGGTGGGGAAGAAGGGGGGAGGGAGGAGTATGAGCGGAGAGCTCTTTCATGGCGGTATGCTTTCTTCGTATCCTCCTCCAAATCCTATGTTTTCAGGGTCTACAAGTGGGGTTCCGAAGAGGAAAGAAGGCGGCGGCGGCGGCGGCGGCGGTGGTGGTGGTGCAATGCCTAATAAGGAGCTTCACATGTTTGTTTGGGCTCCAGCGCGTCTCCGGTGTCGGAAGGCCACAAAGCACGCCGTTAACAGGGCGGCGTCGGCGGATTTCGGCGTCATTGATTCGTCTAAGGCGGTTCTCCAGCAAGAAATCGCCGCTTCAAGAGGTACACAGAATCTTAAAGGCTGTTTGTTTTCTGTTTTTGAAAAATGGTTTTTAAAAACACTTGTTTTTGAAAAACTGTTTTCAATAATAGTTTTAAAAAATACAAAGCCAAGGTTACGGCTTTTAAAAATGGTTTCTCACTTTGAAAACAAAAAGAATAAAGAAAATAGGAGAATGCCTTTGGTTTCCTGAAAAACAGAAGACACAAAAGAATAAGACATTTTAAGAGAATATCAAAATAATATTTTATGTGTTTTCAAAAACCATGCTCAATAACAATTTAAAAAATATGAACTAAACAAACCAACAAAGAATACCATTTCAGGCTCTATATGATTTCGATTTTTTAAAAACTGATTTTTGTTCTCAAAAATAAAAAAAAACCAGGGAAACAGAGAACACTTTTAAAAAACTATGAATAATTTTTAAAAAACACCAAATAATGTTCTTTGTATTCTCAAAACCTGTTCTCAAAGAACAGGCCAGTGTTTCCGTGATATCTATATTTTTTCATAACAAAAAGAAAAAAAAACAGTTTTCAAAAACAATAAGAGCATACTTATTTTCTTCTTTACTAAACTAGAATGTGAAAGTAGTATGACGATCATAACGTTCTTTGGTGAGTAGGAATGCTTGATTTTGGAGACACACTCACTCCTAGAGTGAACGGAGAGGTGGATATGGAGTGAGATCGGCGGGACTGATGACGAATTCCATATTAGAGTGAAGAAGTCCGATGTGCCAACGGAGAAGAAGCAGCAGATGCCGCCGGCAAGTGTCATGACCAGGCTGATACTGATCATGGTGTGGAGGAAATTGATCAGAAATCCCAACACATATGCTAGTCTTATAGGCTTGATATGGTCTTTGATATCATTCAGGTAACCCTAATATCCAATTCTTTTTTCCTTATTTTCTTGTGATTAATCTCTAAATTAATACTGAAACCATTGATTAATTTGCAGATGGAACATCAAAATGCCAACAATTGTGAGTGGATCGATCTCAATTCTATCTGATGCAGGTCTTGGAATGGCCATGTTCAGTCTAGGTACTAGTTCTTGATCATTGATTTATTTTCTAAACCCTAGATGTTGAAAGAGGTTAAGAAATGTCAATTTTCTTGCTGGCCAAACAGGTTTGTTCATGGCTTTACAACCAAAGATGATAGCCTGTGGGAAATCTGTGGCTGCCTTTTCTATGGCTGTCAGATTCTTGACAGGCCCAGCTGTGATTGCTGCCACCTCTATCGCCATTGGTATGCGAGGAGTTCTCCTACATGTCGCAATTGTTCAAGTACGTTCACACTTCTGATATCATATTAAATTAATAATTTAATTGATACCCTAACCATACTTTTTTTTTCTCCATCACAGGCGGCCCTCCCCCAAGGGATTGTCCCCTTTGTGTTTGCAAAGGAGTACAATGTCCATGCGGACATACTTAGCACTGCGTAAGTTATCTTACATATTTAAAAAATTAAGTATATTTATGTATCGAATATTTTTCCCGAAAATGACGAAAATGATGAAAATTTTGCAGGGTTATATTTGGGATGCTGGTGGCATTATATGATAACAATAATCTATTATCTTGCTGTAGGCTCTGGGCTTGAGAGATTATATATAATTATATATAAGCTGAAGTACTTCAAGTCGAGCTTAGGTGGACAGTGAGGATTTGAAAAAATGGGCGTGGGTTCAAATTGCCTTACATGTACAAATCCCTATGCTTCTCTTTCTCTCTCTCCATGTGATCATCGGAGTTTTTTGCTTTCTTGTTTTGGTAGTTTAGCTGGATAGAGATTGACAGACAAAGCAAGGGAAAAATGCAGAGATATTGTTTTATTTTATGCCTCAATTATTATTATTATTCTAATATCAATGTATTTTTTGTCTTACCTTTATAACCAAGTAACAAATATTTTGCTTCTACCAAATTCATTTGGTTTTATTGATTCATTCGTCTCGAATAATTTGAGATTATATTCAAATTTATTTTATGGAACTGGATCTAATGAATAATTAAATAATACATTAGGGTTTTGATTCTTAATATAATATTAACTTGGATGTGGTAAGTATTGAGTTTGAATTTGGTGTCTCTAATATTAATTAACTTTCTTATAAGTATCAAACAATACTTAATTAATTAACATAGTAGTCTAAGCATGGGAAATCCGACTCACTCCACTTTTTGGACCTTCCAACTATCATACCATGTAAAAACTTTCCTTTCTTTTTGGAAATTATCATCACATAATTAAATTGGTTGTAGCATCTTCCAATGGTTCCACCCTGAAACCTACTGTTCCTTATCCCTCCTCTTTACTATTTGAGTCGAGTTTTAAGGACATTAAATTCAATAGTTTTTATATTAAAAATAACTTTAATTACAATGTAGTAAACTATCTCCAATGAGACACAATTCTGAGACCCTTCCCCTTCTTATGCCATGTCTTTTTGAAACATTTAATGTTTTACCAAATGAGTTAGGTGTAAGCCTCTCGGATGCATGAGCCAACAAATTAACGAGTCTCATTACATAGAACTTTGTGTCGATGGAGCGAGATGATAAAATGGTGACGGAGGGCAATTGTCGAGTGGGAACGGATAGTCGCCCGCTGCTTGAACAAGCCATAATGCATCAAGACACCTTTGTAGGGCAATTACATAAATTCGGTGGGGCCCGAGTGTGCCTGAGTCACTATGTATGGGTGTATTTGGGGTATGAGGGTTTCGGATAATGTAATAAATGTTTATTTAATTATTCCATTATGTCTCCTCAGCATAGGTTGATGTCTCTAGGAGAAAACTCGAAAAAGGCTTAAATAAATCTTTAGGGAGGGGGAGGGGGGGTGGTGAGTAGTTGATGAAAAGGGAGGCGCACACTCTGGCCTTAGGGCACGGACGGGAACATGAATGGCAACGACAAGAGGATCCATGGGCTCCAAGACATGCAAGCCTCCTTCTTTTTATGTTGGCATGGGTGCATGACAAAAGCCTGTGCATGCGGATGTAAGGCTATGGGCTCAATGCCATGGCTTGGTTGCCTTGGAAAATCAAGCAACAGAGCATTGCTAAGGGCGATACATGGATTGGGAGCAGGACATGACATAAGGGTTTCGTTGCCTTAGGAAGGCTTGGTGGCCTCGATCAATTCTGGTGGTGCATGTCTCAAATAGCAAGACACATTGATGTCAGACAAAGACATAGTCCATATGATTGAAGGCGAGTGACGCAGTGAAGAAGCGACCTGAGACTCGAGTGGCGACCCGAGGAAGGCCCTGAGGCGACATGAGTCCGCAAGGAAGGAATTCGGATGGAGAAGCAGTTGGCGGCGAAGCGACCAGTGGACGCGATTGCCTTGATTCTGGCATGCTCCGTGGCGGTGCACCACTTCCCCAAATCAAAAATTCGTGGGGGCATGTGAAACCACCCATGAAAGGGTGTGTGGGTTATGAAGTGGTAGTGGGCGGTTGGGACGATTGCAGGCACCCGTTTTTAGGCTCACATGTGAATCGGAAGGTCATAGAAGCCTATATAATGGAAGAAGAGGGAGAGGAGGTATTGGGAAGAAGATTGTTGTAAAGCCTCTTGCTCACAGTTCTATTTTGTAAATCTTTAAGGCACTACACTTTTTATAGTTAGTCTATTGAGTGAGATTAATGAGACATGGCGAGTTCCATTGAATTGTTTTGCCTTTGTGATTCTTAATATATGAGTGGGATTTCTCGGAAGGCTAACTAAATAGGACTTAGCGCCACACACTAACACTTACCAAAAAGAAAATTGTGGCTTGTGCGTGTGGGTGTGACAGGTGGTATCAGAGTGAGAAACCAAGTCAGGAGAAATCTTGATGTGTTCGTGTGGGTTGATCATGCTATGAACGAGTTGAATGTTCAAAGAGGGCTGATGGAAAAGCAAGTCCAGAACATAGAGGAGAAACTTGTTCTCTTGAAGGCCGGACTCTTAGTAGTAAAGAAGGACTTCAAGCAATCCCTACGGACCTTGCAAGAGGATGTGTCGAGTCTTGAAGGTTGTTCTAAGGATCCTCGAGCCGAGGCCCTCGAAGGTATGAGTCAGGAACCCGAGGCTTCGATGAGACACAGAGTGCAAAGGAACTAAAGAACTTTTTATGGGACATGGAGCAGTTCTTCAAGGCTGCTCATGTTGCAGATGAGGAGAAAGTTTCGATCATTAGTATGTATTTGTCGGGTGATGTGAACTCGTGGTGGAGAACAAAACTTGAAGGGGTTGCGGAGTCAGGAAGGCCCTAGATCACCACTTGGGAGACTGCGAGTGGGAACTCGGACGATTCCTCCACAGCCGTGTGGCATGGGTGGCTCGAGGAGTCTTTGAGGAAGGCTCGAACGGACGGGGGACCTTGGCATTGAATATATCGAGAATTTGGTTATGATGTTGGATATTAAAAATATGTCCAAAGAGGACAAATTGTTTAACTTTGTATGCGGATTACGAGGTTGTGCACGAGGCCAGAGTTAAGGAGGTAAAATTGAAAGACACATCACTTATAATGGCTGCGGCCAGTTGCTTGGTGGATACAATGGTGGGATCCACTTCGTGAGTAGAAACACAGACGGAGGATCGAAGCCTGCAAGGCCATAGGGAAGGCCGGATCGAATTCCGAGGGGAAAAGGGTGGCATGGCTGCGGGTCCTGGAGTTGGGGACGTAGCCTCTTACTCGAGAGAACATGCGATAGGCATCCAAGCTAGGTTTGATGTTTTATATGTCAATGACCCATCGAGCCAAAGATTGTGCTAGAATGGAGAAGTTATCCGCCCTTTAGAATACAAAGGAGGAAGACTTAGACTCAGATGACCTGTCACCATAACTCCATCCTCTGCAAGTGGTGACCACCCTTCACACTCCTACTTTTTTTTATCAACTGATGTATTTGTTTGTTCATTTGAATGGGATAGGTGTGGAGGCGATGGTTGACATGAGATCAACCCATAGTTGCTTGGAAACCTTGGTGGTTGCCAAACAGAATCTGAGAATAAAACCTCATGCTTGTGCAATCATACCCTTAAATGGTACGGACCAACAAGTTAATGGCATTATATGGGTTGTCCCCGATCGGATAGACATCGGGCCAGATAGTGAAATGATGGTCTTTGTATCTGTGGGATTTTGAGTTGATCCTTAGGATGGATTTCCTCATGGGAGCAGAAGTTGGTATCCTACTGATGAGCTTAAAAGTCATCTATTTTTAGTCCATTTTTCTGTTTGATTTTAATGTAAAAAGGAATAATTGAATGCGAGAAATATGAAAAACTCACCAAATTTGTTATTTGCGGGAAGTATAAAGAAAGAAAATCTGCAGTGGAAAAATACGTGCTTGGCGGAGTAAAAATAGAAAATAGTGAGCGAAATGAAACAGCCAGCTAGCTAATGTTGCGAGTTTTGGGGTTTTACGGTCCGATTATGAGGTCGCGACATCGGAAGATGAAATTTGATGAGGTCGCGACGGGGGATCTAAGATAGGCGGCGAGGATTGGCGAAGCGAGAAGAAGTGATGTCGCAGCAAGGTTGATGTCGCGACAGAATCAGTCGCAACATGAGACTTAGTCGGTTGAAAGGCGTAAAAAGGTGAGCCCATTGTCGCGGCGTGAGATTGATGTCGACGCCGGGAACCAGTTGAAGCCTCGGAGACTAAGGCTGATGTCCCGAAGCCAGTCGATGTCGCGACACCACGAGACCGATTGAAACTGCGAGCCATGAAATGATGTCGTGAAAGAGATATTGAAGTCGCGGCGTCGAGTGCTGATTGAGACACGTGAGTCATGAGGGCGATGTCGCGACGAGAGATTGATGTCGCGGCGTGAAGCGATCAATGGAAGCTTAGCAAGTTCGTAGGCGTGTTGCGACCGCCAAAGAACAACGATTGAAAGATAAAAGTGGCGTGAATTGAAGCATCACGTGTCCGGTTGATGTCACGAAAAATGGTTGTTATTTGCGACGCATAAGAAAACTCGGTTGAACTTTACAAGAATAGGAGTTGTTGTGCGACCCGCAGTTGATGTCAGCGACATCGAAGAAACCGATTGAAACCTGCGGATCCACAAAGTGCGATGTCGCGACAAAGAGATTGATGTCGCGACACGCGAGAACAAGTTGAATGCTGCGAAGACTTGAGGCGAGTCGCGGCGTGAGATTGATTTGTGACATCGGAATACGATTGAAGGATCACGAGAATATTGGGCGAGGTGTGACGAGATAAGCGATGTGGCGACATCGGGGAGAGACCCAGTGAGGCTGAAGCATAAGGCGAGAGATTGCGACGTGAGATCGAGGTCACGACATCGGAATCATGGTTGAAACCTGCGAGGCGAAGTGATGTCGCGGCGTGAGATTGATGTCGCGACATCGAGAACCTGGTTGAAGGCTACGAGAAGACTTAAGGCGATGCGTGAGAGATGGAGTGTCGCGACATGGATGTGTCGCGACAAAGGGAGTTGAAGTCGCGACTGAACATTAACATGGGCGAAACCCGCGGAAATCCTGAAAGCGCATTGGGATTAGGGCCCGGCGAAACCACATAAATCTTATGACTACCCATTTCGTAAAAGTAGCTTGACGTCTGGGCGATGCGAGGTGGCGAAGGCTCATTTTCTTTTAGTTTTCTTTTCTTTTCTTTTCTTTTCTTTTCTTCAATGTTGATAGTTAGAGATTAGATTAGATTTATCGTTTTATTTTTCGTTTTATTTTAGGCGGATGTTATCTTTTGACGAAGTGAGATCTGAAATTAATTCTTTTCAAATTACTACAGATGTTTGAAGTTCAGACAAAATTTCTAGAATTCGGCTCCTCCAGTTTCATAATGCAGTTATTCTTATGATCAGAGGAATACTGCAGTGTGTAATTCAGTAATCGAGGAACCCAGCTTCCATTAAGTGAATCTTGTGTCGAAATTATCTTTCTTGTAGTTGTTTCAATGAGTGCGAATTTCGAGTTTATGAATTACTTTCGGTTATGGGTTTAATGTTTTTGATCTGAATATCAGTTTCTTATACTAGTATTAAGAATTGTTTCATTGCTCTGATTTCAAGGAGGTCCTCTGAGTGACACAGAGATGACAATCCTGGGAGTTATGAATATTTCTTTGAAGGTATATTAACCTGCTATTAGAGATCTAATGAGCTTTATTGAGTTGCTTGATAAATCCTCTTTCTCACTTGAAATCGAATGAGTTGAATGAGTTATCAATTTAAGCAATGAGAGAGTTCACCTCGGTCGAATAGTGAAGCCAATCCGTGTTAATTGAGATCTAATCGAGGAGGAGGTGATCACATTCTAATTTGAAGGAAGAGTAACTGGAAGTTGTATATCATGGCAATGGAGTAGCAGGAGCTAGATTGTCTCAGTCCATAAAATGGGTATGAAGTATTCATGAAAGAAAAATACCGAATTAGGAAGTCCATGTAAGTAGTTATCTAATTCTTGTATTCGAAGGGTCGGGTAAAATTAGATAATGAAATGTGAGGGTAATGGGAATCGGTTGAACTACTAAGCATGAATGATTTCGACACGAAATACCTGAGCAAAATTAACAAGTTGCGAAATTGATACTTCTAGTAGCATTGATCTTAATGTGTTCTCTAAGCGATAATTGTCGGCGTCCATTTATTTTCTTAACTAGTCTTTATTCATTATTCTTTGGATTTCAGTTTATTTGATTGTTCATTTTTTTATATAATAGTATGTTCTGACTTCTTAATTTGAAACATCATATCATGTTATAGTTCAAATAGTATGGAGCTTGAGTAGTCGGGGGTAGTTGATGCAGAATTCTTGAGATCTCTGTGGGATCGATATACGGACTTAAATCGATTTATTTGCGTCGGCCTGTGCACTTGCAGTATATTTGGGCCAAAACCAGAATTTAAAATGATTTACTCTTGTACATGTGTTTTGGTTCAGTCAACACCTACCGTACCTATGAGCATTGGCATTCTTAGAGCAAGGAACTCCTTATACAGTCAATACCTTGTGAGAAGGAGATGTGGCTGGTTCATACTCGAATTTGACAAGGATGGGTACCTCTGATAAAGATCTTTAGAATTAAGCCCCGAGAAGACCACACGAAGATATTCTTTGAGCAAGCCTTTGGTTTAGTGCGAGAGAAAGCGACAAAAATATTTGGTTCAAGAGCAGTGAGCGGAGGAAGCTAGTTGATCGACATAGGCGTCGCTTCATTGGGAATTGGGTTTATGGCCCTTGTTGATGCATGATCCAGCAAACTAACGGAGGAGTCTCATGGTTATGTCTTGCACCCATGAGAATTTTCATGTCATAGGCAGATGATAAAGCGAAATTTGCTCCCACGGGGCCCGATTCTTGAATGCTACGAGGGACGGACCAGCCTTCTGAAGCAAGGTTTGTGATCGTAGACACACGGAGACGTTAGCATAAATTAGGGAACCAAAAGGTAGATTCACGTTCCCTTTATGTATGGGTTTATTTGGGTATGAGGGTTTCAGATAATTTAATAAATGTTTATTTAATTATTCCATTATGTCTCCTCATCATAGGTTGATGTCTCATGTAGAAAACTCAAAAAAGGCTTAAATAGCTCTTTACCGGGTGGGGGGTGGTTTGATGGGGTGGGTGGGTGGGTGTGGTGGTGAGTAGTTGATGAAAAGGGGGGCCATGGCCATGCCTTACGCTCATGTAGCCTTAGAAGGCGTGGTCAAGCACACGGTGTGACGGTAAGAGGATCCATGGGCTCCACGACCTCACGAAGCCACCTTCTTTTACATCTTGACCGCGGGGCATGACAAAAGCTGGCCATGCGAGAAGTAAGGCCATGGGCGCAATGTCATGGCTTGGTTGCCTTGGAAAATCAAGGAATAAAACATTACTAGGGGCAGGACATGGATTGCGAGAAGGACATGTCATAAGGGCTTTGTTGCCTCAGGAATGTGTGGTGGTCTTGATGGTGGTGCATGGCTCAGACAGTAAGCATGTTAATGTCTTGTCGAACCTTGGGAGGAAGGGAGTCAAATAGAGACACAGTCGATATGATTGAAGGCAGAGTGACACTCATGAAGGCAACACAAGTCTTAAGTGGCAGCCAAGAGAAGGCCATAAGGGTTGCATGAGTCACAAGGAAGGAACTCAGATGGAGGCAACAGTTGGCAACGGTTGACAACGGTTGCAAGCATGCTCCATGAACGATTGCATCACTTCCCCAAATCACAAATTCGCGGGGGCATGTGAAACCACCCATGAAAGGGTGTGTGGGTTGGGAAGTCATGTTAGTGGGCAATTGGGGGGCGATCACCCAAACTGACCCACGTTTAGGGCTCACATGTAAATCGGAAGGCCATAAAAGCCTATCTTATGGAAGAATGGGGAGAGGGAGGTATTGGGGGAGAAGCCATTGCAAAGCCTCTTGCTCTAGTTCCTATTTTGTAAGTGTTGAGGCACTACACTTTCTGTAGTTAGTTTGTTGAGTAAGATTAATGAGACCTGGTGGATTCCATTGAATTGTTAGTGCCTTTGTCATTCTTAATGTAGAAGTGGGATTTCTCGAAAGACTGGCTAAGTAGGACTTACACCACACTCACTTAGCGAAAAGAAAATTGTGGCCTATGCGAGTGGGTGTGACACTAGGCATGATGGGCAAATTCAATAGTTTTTTTTTTTTTTTTTGACAACTAAGCACTTTTATTACAATATAATAAATTGTTCTGAGTCTCAAACCTAGGACCCCTTTTCATCCTGGATGTCTAGCTTTTTTAAACTGCAAATTCAATAGTTAATTTAGATGAAAAGTGGGCTCTTTTTTTCAAAAGGAAAGTCAAAGAATAGATAGACAAGTAGGGGTTTAGTAAATGTTCTTTTGCATTGGGATATGCTTTTGAGTTGAAAAGTATTGAATAAATAGTGTGAAAAGAGAAGGTTATCTTCAATGAACAAGGGTATCTAAGGGTATTCTCTAAAATGTATGGTTGAAACATGGAGTGAGATTGATTTTTTATATATATATATATATATATATATATATATATATATATATATATATTTCAATGCATCGTGCCATAATTGATATAATAATGGTGTTCAAGACAAAATGCCCTTTGTCTATTCCATTGTAAATGATTCTATCACCATGCAATGTATATCCTAAATTATTATCTTCTTATATGAGACAAAAAGTGGATAAAATCATGTTACCATCCTCAAAAAAAAAAAAAAAATCTTTGATTTAAAAACAAACAAACCTTGGATTTTTTAAAGTCTAGCAATCTCAATCACATCTATTGACTAATTTATATTATTTTCAAAAGATGAGGTTAACAAAATCGATATCTATCGAATGAGATAATTAAGTTATTGAAATATGTATGATGAATTTCGAGACCATTAAGAAAAATATCATTTTTAAAACTTGTTAATAAAAGTGACACTTACTAGATAAATATCTTGTACTAAGCAAACAAATGAATGGAACAAATATAAGAATATAAATAAATGAGATTAAGAGACAAACAATGAGACTAAAAATTGTATATCAAACGATAATTTTTCAATATATGGCACCCAAAAAATGCCACCAAATTAAAAAAAAAAAAAAAAACTTTTGTTAATGATCCACATAGAAGACAACTAGAATCATGCATGGTACTTCACATAGAAGTCTTGTTTTAATTTATAAGAAAAGTTAGTTTTTATTAATAAAATTTTCAGATATTAATATTATTACTTTTTTGTCTACTTTGATTCTTTCACAAGGACGGTCCAAGAGTAATTAAATAAGTCAACAATTAATATGACCTTTTTTGGGGGAAAAAACCTCTGACAAGTCTGGAAAAACTAGCAAATAAAAAACAAAAATTTATGTCTGCAAAAATATCTCAAGACACCAGACAACCAATCAGGCCATATTCTGAAGACTCCATTAAATTTCTTTTTCTTTCTTTTTCTTTTTTTCCTGTCTAGAGTAAATACTAAGAATAAATTTACAAAAAAAAATTATTAAAAAAGAAGTGATACTGAATATGTGAATTGGAAGGACACTTGGGACCAGGAGATTTATATAGATCCCAAATCCACCAAATCCCAAGCAGATCAATATGGATTAGGGCAACCATCAAATTCAAATAATTCTATCATCAATTGAATCTCAAGACAAACACCTACCTTCTCTGGCACACTAGGATATAATATTATCATCATAACATTTCATGTGTTTATGTTCCTCACAAGGTTCATCCCTCCATTTTCTCAATAATTAAAAAAAAATTCACAAATAGTTGTTTTGAAAAATGTTGGATTTGGGTTTTAGTATTTCATGTAATTTAAAAAAAAAATTATGCAAGAAATTCTTCTTATATATGTAAGTAAAAGTAATTGGTTTTTAAAAATTAAATAAATTATACTAACTGTCCATCTTACCTAATTCAAGTGATAAAACACTTATCGTTTCAAATTGATGAATGGCATAAGAAGGAGAGGGTTCTATGTTCCAGTCTCAATGAAGACAATTTACTACTTTAAAACTAAAATGTATTAAAAAAAAATTATACTAAATGTGACTTGTGTTCAAAAGTTGGTCTAAATATTTTAAAATTGTGTTGATTTCTAATAATTCATTTTCAATGCTATAAATATTGGCTGCCTTCTATCTAAATATCATTTGACTTAAAATAAAGTATATCTATGTTGATAAGAAAAGTTAATACATATATAATATCAATAAATGCTTGTTTTCCTATTTGATGCGGGATCAAATACAACCGTTTATTGATCATATCTTACACAGGATCATAAGATTTTCATATTAATTAAAGTTGAAGATTAACTTTGATACTATTTATGCTTGATCCTTTTCAATCCTATGGATATCGATTTTTCAAAATCTAAAAAAATCTTTATAATTTTAAAATGCATTAGCATGTACGTGATAAAGTCATCGCTTTACCAATTTCTTCTAATTCATAATGTCAAAAAATCTTTACAGGGTGAAGGATTTTTGAAAATAAAATTTCAAAAATATAACATTTCATCAATTTTTATATCAATTTGATAAAAATACCCTAATTATTCTTTTGAAAATAAAAATAAACATTTGTTATTAAAAAAAAACATATGTAAATATATAAGATAATAAAGGGTATTTTAGTACAAAGGAGGTTATTTTTAAAAAAAAAACAAGAAAAGAGTTAGATTTACAAAATATAAAATTATTTAAGGTTATTTAACAAAATATTTCTAAAACAATATTACATTAAAAATTGTCATGATGCCAAATATATATGCTTTGAGAGCACATTAATTATTTTATTTATTTATTCATTCATAATTATAAAAGAGTAGTCATTGAACCTCTGAGGATAGCTCAATAGGTCTAATGTCTTACGATTTGATCTAATAATTATCAATTCAAGTTGTAAGAACCAATTTTGTTCGTCTGATCTCCAGGGCATTGGCTGCGTAATGTGAACTTGCAAAAGACGATTCGACCATTTGTCTTAAATAGCCTCTCCAGATGATTAAGTCGACAATGGAGGAAGAAGAAAGATATTGAGATAGTTGGAGTGCGTATATTTTTACATGGGGATCTTCCCGATTTATAGGGTTTGGTTAGAATCTACGATGCTTAATTTACAGGAATAGCCTTATATGTTTTTAAGCATTAAGGATTATCTCTTTTATGGGATAAGATATGTTTTTCGATTATCGAGGATTATCATTTTAAGGGATAATATATGTTTTCCTTATTAATGGTTATTCTTAAAATAAATGATTTAGAAATTAGAAAGTCGGGGGATAAATGCTCCCTACTTTGCGTATTTTTATATAATTTACCGTATCTTTGTGAGATGGCCAGGTTGGGGAGTGCCGAGGCGCAGACGGGTTAGAATTTGAGTGCATCGATGGGTTCGCAGCGTGTTTTTAATACGATGTTGTCTTGGGTCATTTCGTGAGGTGGTAGCAGGTGAGGTATGGCGTCGGGCGCATTGAATAATAGGTGCGGGCTGATGAATAATAGGTTTGATTTAAAAATCCGCGATATCCACATAAATGTTTTTAAGCTTGAAAGGATCTTAGCGATTAATTGAGATAATGCGTCATCGTTTGAATGTAAATCGGTTAAAATGTAAATTGGTTCGAATATTACCCGTTATAAAAAAATATATAGAATAGTAGTCTCACGTGGCCACACAAAAGAGAGAGTTTTGTTTTGTAGTAAACGTATAATAGATTGGTGGGAAAGTACTTGGAAGTGCACATGTAAAAGGTGGAGTGGGGGCCACTCTGAAACATGTCTCTAATAAACAAAGGAGTTTGGGGGGGAATTTCTGTAAGGGCAAGAGCAGACACCCATGCATCAAGAAGACAGCAAGAGCAGTGACCATGTGGGGACACCCTTTTCTCCAAATCTTTATTCTTTTTTCAGAATTGTATTAATTTTATGTGGGTGATCGATGAATTAGTCAATCAGATTCCAATCCTCCAATTCCCAATGCCATCGCCTCCTTCTAAATCTCTCCCTCATAATCTTTTGCCAGTCTGAAACTTTGATCTCTGATGAGGTGGGCTTGGCTAAGCAATTTAGGACACCCCAAAAATAACTAAATAAATAAATCCAATCCTATAGGGTTCTTGACTGAATCCACCCTTATATACCTTAATCCACCATACCATTCTGAGCTGAGATTTAATCCTACTTAAGCTCTTTGTAAATGAAACTTAATCCCATATTGTTGTGGAGAATTCTCGGTCTGAGAAGTGCATCGTTGAAACTAGGTTGGAACGTCAAGTGTCTCATTGCCCGAGTGAAAGGTTAAGGTTCCTGTATAAAGGATTTGAACTTAATCTATCGAGATCTTTTTTTAGGGTTATGCGCTCGAAAAGAAAGCAAAATCAAGGTCGACATGTGAGAAATTGTGTGCACGTTACTGTAGCCCTGAATCGGATAATATCAAGTGAAGAGTTTGATAGTTTCAAATGATATCAGAGTCTGATCTTTAGTTGAAAGTGTTCTAACAAGGATGTTAGGCCCCGAGGGAGTGGTGTAGTGTCTTCTTTGTAAAACCGAAAAAAATTCGATTCTTTGAAAAATGGTAAAGCAGTGGTGGCCAGCGATAATCACAGGTTTGAAAGCGCAGGAATTTACAGATGCCGGATAATGACGGGAAGCATGGGTTGGAATGTCGTCTCATGGAAATCTAATTACCCTGATCGAATTTCGTCGAGCTTCTGAGATAATCGAGTACGCGTTTTAAGTTATCAGTGACATAATGAGTGGTGTTACATGACCATTGCCAAACTGCGAAGTGGCGCGACTTGTGAGGGTTGCACATGGCATGAGAGCCATGTGGTGTGGCAATTCTTAAGCAATGCGTGTCCCGATGTGACCGCGTAGTGACAATCAGTAAAAAGGAAAAGATCCCAGTATTTCATGTTAAGGCATTGTGTTAGGTGGAGAGATAAGTCAGCCAAAAGGGAAATGCAAAGGGGTGACCATGGAGGCCATGTGTCCATCTCTGAGAAAGAAAATCCAAGTCTTTGGATAAGATAAAGAAAGAAAAGAATGAGGAAGGGACATGTGGCAAGGAAGAAGGTGGGACGAAATTTCCCACTTCAATCAAGTTGGATAGATTCGATGGGAGAGAAGGAAAAAGGAGGAAAAGAAAAGAAAGAAGAAGTGGGTGAAGATACACATTCTCTATAAGATCTGGAAATCGAAGTCGGTTTCATCGAATGACGACCAAGGTTCATCTATGGTAGAGCTTCGTGGGTACACAAGAGTGGGGTTTTCACAAGCATTTCAGGGAGACGGGGGTTCTCTCGTACTTTGGTTGTGCGAGTGCAGGCCCAGTTTCCCAATGGCGTAGGGGTTCTTCAGGGCCTTGGTGGCGAGTGTAGTTCGATCCCGAAATTTTGAGGCGAGCGTTGGGAACCCTTTGAATTTGTTTCGGATAGTTCGGGTTTGAATTTGGATTTATTGGATTGTGTGTGCTGTTTTTATGTGTCATTGCTAAAAAAAATGAATAACATGTTGGTTATGTGAAAATTATGTTAATATATGCTTATATGATGTATTAACGTGAGATACTTGATGGATGTGAATTATATGTAGAAAATAATTATCCATGATTTATTGGTGTTGCATGTAGTACTCATCATGCATGTAACATGAATTGACATGAAATGGCATTCTGCATTTCATATGCACTGGGACATCGCGTGAAACGGATGTGAGTGCATGACATGGTTTTTGAACAAAACGATTATATCGGAGGGTTGTCTAATAAAATATATCGAAATATGTCCAATAAATTGTATCGAAGAATGTCCAATAAAGTATATCGGAGGATGTCCAATAAATTATATCGAAGAGTTGTCCAACCAATCTTATCGGAGGATGTCCAATAAATTATATCGGGTTGTCGATGGTTTATGTCTGGAGATTGTCCAGTAGTTTTAAAAACAAAAATCTTTTTGAAAACGGAGTTTTCATACATAGCAAATGCATGAGTGAAATTCGTGAGGACTAGAGACATTAGGCGTGACATGTAGACATTCAGTAGGAATGCACATATTTTTTACTTGAATGTGTGTGTTTGTCTTATTGCATGTGCATTTAGGTGGGAGTAGTTCTTGTGGAAAATTCCTGCGGCGTACTCGCCCGTCATGGAAAGGAAATATTTTCGGGTATTGGAGGTACAGGGAATGAAACACATCAGATCTTAGTTGTGAAAAGGTCAGTGGGATTCATGTATTTTGTAAAATTTTTGGGCTGATTATCGGTTTTGTTAAATTTTGGATAGTTTATCCAGTTTTGTATATGTAAATGAAAAGTTTTGTAATAAAAACTTATTTAGACTTGTTCAATAATGTGTTGGAAAGTTTTCTCATATTTTATACTGCATGTATAACATGTATAGAGGTAGTAGTATTGAATTAAACGCATTGGGAGAGAGTTGGAGATGCAGGAAAGGAAAAAAAAATAGGCTACTGCATGTTTGGGTTGTGACAAGGGATTCCTAGTCGCGACGGGGAGGCGAGGAAAAGCGAGACAGGGCTCTTTGGCGGTTTTGGGTAGCGGCAGGGGATTTGCAGTTGCAGCCGAGGAGTTTTGCGGTTACGTGGCGTTGGCAGTGTCGTGTCAAGAACATGGTTATCATATTTTAAGCCAGTAAGCTGCCAACCTTGGCGGCTTTCCTTGTTGCGGCAGAGGGTTACAATTCTGTCGTGACTGTGTCGTGACAGAGGTTTTCTTGTCTCGGCAAGGGCGATCAAGACGAGGAGTTAGGTGTCGATATGTATTTTTAGGTCACGCGGCCAGGAGTTTGAATTACAGACCAGTTTATTCTTATCGCGACATAATATTTTTATGTCGCTGACCAGTGCGGCTAAGGCTTCGGAGAGGTTTCTTATCAGCGACAAATTATATTTTTAGGTCGCGATAGACTTTGGCCCCGAGCAAAGGGTTTTGTCGTGATAGGGTGTGGCGAGATCGAGGGCCTTGTGTTTGCCCTGAAAGGAAATTTGTGTCGTGGCGAGCTTGGTGAGAATTTAATGAATTTTATGTTGCGATAGAAATATTTTATGTCGCGACAGGATTCCATAGAGTGGTGTTGCGACCCAGTCGGCCATGGAAAGGAGACTTCTTTAATGCTTTGTAAAGGGTTTATGTTGTGATAGAGTTAGCCCAGTAAGATTTTCTATTGCGGCTGAGTGTTTTGGAGTCGCGACCGAGTTGGCAATGGTGGGAGAATTTTGTGTCCTGTGAATATTTCATGTCATGACAGAGGTGTTATAAGGTTATGAATTTGTATTTATAATGAAAATTATGTTGCGACATGGTTGTCCAGGCAGGGAAGATTTCTGTCGTGACATAATATTTTATGTCGCGACATAATTGGCCAAGGTAAGGAAAAATTATGTCATGACAGGGAATGGAGGCGGTAGAAGGTTTAGTGTTGAGACAAGACTTCTCGTGTCGCAATAGAGGTTGTCTTGATGAGGGGATTTTTGGGTCGCGACATAGGCTTTTAAGTCGTGATAGAGAATGGGCATGAAAGAAAATCCCATGTCGCGACAAAGTTTTTCTATGTCGCGATAGAGGGCAGAGGTAGCAAGGAGCTTTATGTTGCAACAGGACTTTTCAGTGTCGCGATAGAGAGATGTGTAGGTTGTGGAAACTAGGTCGCGATACAAAAATTTTAGGTATGACGAGTTTGCGTCGTAAGAAAGATCCATGTCGCGGCGGAGTTCATTTATTATGCCAATAGAAGCGGACACTATCACGAGTGTACTTGTCGTGACCAGGCGCGGCCCAGCGTGCGGCAGGTAGCTCGCCGCGCGCGCGACGAGAGCTCACATAGCTCACGATAAAAGCGGCCAGGCGCACCACGACAAGAGCGCGGCTACGCCCAGTGGGATTTTGCAGCTGTGGCGGAGCGTTCCACTAATCGCAGGCTTCTCCACGTGTTCAACGATTGCAGCATGTTGTGTGCACTATTGAAGCCGCGTTCGCCGGAAACTGTTCACATCGGGTTTCTAGTCCAGTGGGACCCAAAATAGTAAAAAAACAAAAAAAAAAACAAAAAAGGACTTGAAATCAACTGGGACTGCCTGCTTAGGGGTGTAGGCCCAGTGAAAGCAAAGCGGGGGCCGGCGGTGGGAGATTTATTGTGTGTAGCTGCAATGCTAAGCGAATGATGACCAAAGTTCAGGCAGTTTCAAGTGGTATCAAAGCTTAAATCTCCCGCCAGGTACTGGCGGGCGTTGAATCGCCAGGGAGATGGGGTGGATATGGTAGCTCCTCACATGGCTTTCGAGTGAAAGTTCGGGTCCGGCTATGGATGGCCAGACTCAACACTGAGCTTTCTGGTGTGGCTGACAAAAAATGAATCATTGGTGGGAAGCCGTGTATGCGTCGTATCTAATCTGGACAATATTAAGTGAAGAGTTGGGTCGTTTCAAGAATTGGTATCAAGCAATCTCTGTGTCGAATGTGACAACAATAAGGACGTTAGGGCCCTGAGGAGGTGGGAGGTGGGATTGTAGTATGCTACATTACTTGCACAATGAAAGGTTAAAGATTAAAGTATATGGATGACTTAGTTTATCTCTGAGACCTTTTCTTAAGAAGTGTAAGCCTAACAAAAAGCAAAATAAGTGAAGCTGGTGGAAGCCATGTATGCACTATACAAATTGAATCAGAACAATGTTAGGTAAAGAGTTTAGTCATTCTGGCTACAGATTTAGGGGTTTCCATTATTAACCGAATATCTAAAGGAAAGATCAGTTTATACCGATACTAACAAGATCATTTTATTAAAATTAATAAATTAACTCATTTTTTATTAAAGTTTATGTGTAATGAACCTAACTAATAAATTAGTTTATAGTTAAATTTTCTATTTAACTATAATGCTTAACAGTAAAATGAAACTTGAAGAACAAGTGAATTGATGTAAAAAAACTTGATGATAAACTTCAAATACTCATGTTGTAACTCAATATACAATTTGAATTGAAAGTTGTGGCAATTTAATTTTTTTACTTAATGCTAATAATACCTTTGTTTTGTATAATGTTTTAAAAAATAATATTAAAGTATTTAAAATTGTTTATTTTTCTAATATTTTATTTTATATATAACATCAGTTGTTTGTTATTTATAAATAAAAATCTTTTATCTTAACTTCTTAATGTATAAAGATAGATTAATTTAATATTTATTTATTTGATAATTTAACTTTATGATAAGGAAACTATTTATATAATTTTTTGTTTGACATTTTAACATATTATAAAATTTAAAATTTAAAATTAAAATTTATTATGATAATAATATTTTTTAAATAATTTTAAAGCCAAACCACCCCCTGAAATAAAAAATCCTCCTTAGCTCACTATATAATCTATTGAAAATTATGTTTTATTAAATTTTGAGAAAAATTAAATATCTGAGCCTTTAATTTCATATAATAAATATTTATTTTAATGAAAATCATAATTTTTTTAAATATAATATAAAGTAATTTGGTAAAATAAATTAACAACATAATATTTCATAATAATTTAATATATTATCGTAAATCTAAATAAAAGAATTATTCTATCAGTAATAAAATTTCAAATCAAAATCTCAAAAATATTATAAAAAAATTTATTTAAAAGGTAATTTTTTAACAAAATAGTTTAAATTTTAAATAATAAATATAAATATATTGAAAGATTTTAAGATATTTTATTTTAAAAATATAAATATTTATTTTATTTGAAATTTAATATAAATATGAAATTATGATAATTTTATAATAATACTATCAAATTGAATGATAATATATGTAAAAATTATAATTCAATTTAAGAAATAAATTTAATGCAAAAAGCTGTTATATAAATTGGGCCAATTTGAAATAAAATTTTGTAAACAAGAGTAATATATATATATATATAACTTATATATATATATATACTATATATATATATATATCTCTCTATATATATATATATATATATATATATATATCAAAATATATTATACTTTCATAGTTTAACTCTTACTTTTCAAAATTTAAATAACAGTGGGGGGCAATAGATTTAAAGATGAGGCAACTGGATGCTATAATTAAAAGATTTTAATGAATTTTATTTTGCAAAACTAAAATCACAAGGAAGTCATTTTTCCCTCAATAACCTTATTATTAGGTCGTAGAGATCCATATAAATGATATTATGATTTAGCAAGGTTAATTCATTTTAATTTTTATTAAATTTCATGAAAGATAAATTGCATTTAGGGATATAGATTTACTTTGGATTCTACTTTCTTCTAATTAAAATTGTAATAGTGCGCTAGCCTCATTCTTCCAAAAAAAACTACTTGTTTTGTCATTTATTCTTTTTACTTTTAATAAAAATAATTTATTAAATGCAGTTCTGAAAATTTTAATGTTTTTACTTACTTGATTTGTGAGTGAGTTCTTATAAGATGACTTAGAAAGTGGAGTTATTTAGAAATCTAATTTGTATTAAATAGCTTAAACTAAGGAATTATATTCATTTAAAAGTAATTTAATATAATGAATCAAAAATAAGGTTTAGTTTAATACCAAATTTACTTTCAAATGGACAAAAAATGGGTTTTTTATTTTAGATTTTGATTATATTAAAATAAAGAACAAATAATAAAATTGGTTCAAATGAAGAAAACAAATTACTTCTGAAATAAAAATATATAAATTTAAAGAAAAATTGTGTATAAATCCTGAACTTTTAAAACTGGTGGCTTTATCATAGACTTTAAGCTTTTCTTTTTAAATATACACCAATATCATATTTTCATAGTTGTGGCCACAGGATAACCTAGGACTCAACTCCGACTAGACCACTTCACTATGTGGCAAAGAAACAAAGTAGTTTTGTACAATGGGATGGCTTATCCCATCGGAATAAAACGACCCTTGTTTTTCTTAGCTCAAAAAAGGCGTCGTTTTGTAAAACATAACAATCCTGAATTTTTTGTCTTTGTTTTGTTTTGGAAATGTTTAGAGTATTTTCAGTGTAGAAGGTCATTTAGAAAATTGCTGGAAGTGTTGACAGATGTTTCTTTGGTCTTGGTAATGATCGACTTTGGCTTTGTGTTGTTTTTACTCATGAATTCTTTGAGATTTCTCTTTTTTAATGGTTTAATAACAGTGTTTTCTCAATTTTGTTTCTCAAGAAAGTGTAGGAAAATCATTTTGAGTCGGATTTGGTAGTGTGTGATCGAATCTCGCATCGGTCATAAAATGTGGGTCAAATCTTCCAGTCAGGGTTAAACACATCAGATGGTCTTTAGGGTTGAGAGCAGAAGGTGGGCTTGAGCATCGTTGTCTTTGTGAGAGTCGATGCGTGTGAGAGACTATCCGGTGCCCCTGAGTGGGTCAGTAAATCTTATTGTTAAGTGTAAGCCACTTAAGGTGAATCTTTGTTTCTGCAGCTTGATCGGTTTGAGGGGTATGGAATATCCCCGATCTTATCGGTTTACCGAAGTGGGGAATATAAGTATTCTAAGTTTGGAGGGATTCTCCCGCCACATCATCATGCCAATCTTTTAAGGTTGGGTTCTTTGAGGGTGAGTTTTCAGCTGTTGAGGCAGAAGTACCTAGCTAACCAGGTACTTTTCAGGAGCTTCTGGTGTGTAAATGTGGGTCGAAGTGAATCTTCCTCAAAGTGTGATCGCTTAAGTGAATGTTGTCATTGACACGTCAGGTTTCTTAAAGGGTATGAAATAGTGCGATTCATCGGTTTTAGCCATGAAGTGTAAGTAGTCTTTAGCTGAAGTTCTCTTAAAGCCTGCTCGGCCAGGTCTTTAGAGTTGGACTTCCAGATTAGGAGCTTGAGGCCACTGTCGAGTGTCTTTGTTTGGTTTAGGTTTTGTTTGCCCTTTGAATACATTATTGAAACATCTGTTCCCCTTGCTATTCCCCCTCTGGGCTTTTCTTCTACAGGTGAATACAATTGTTCTTTTTGTAAAGGAAACAAACACGGTAACATTTTTTTCTGTTTTTGATGTTTATCCCTTTTCTGAGTCCAAGCTGTGATTATTTCATGCTGTAAATAGAAAATAAATATTTGTTTTTCCTCTTTGGATTCTAGCCTTTTCTAAGTTGTATTCATCTCCATTTCAAGATTTCTCTAATCCACAATTTCAAAAAATAAGGAAAAGGAAAAAAAATTCAAGTTATGGTTTTTTATCTTTGAAAAATAATTTAATGCTATTTATCGTCAGTGAATCATTCAAAGAAATATAGCAAGAACAACAATGCAAACAAAAACTATATTATCTTTTTTAGTGATTTGTTTTTCTTTCCTTTTTATAATTTCTTTATATTTTCAATTTTACCAAATCGGATCAATATTAGATGCAGGAAAAAATTACGGGTTCAGTTCACTAGTTGAACGAGTTGAGCTAGTGATGTCATATATAGATAGTAATATATTATTAAAAACTAAAATAATTATAAATGGTTGACTAGTTCAACCACTTGACAGTTAAAACCCTTTGGTTTAAAAAAATGGTTTTTAACCTTTAGACGGATGGTTTTGTTATTGGTTCCACGGTCGATTAGGTCGAATCAGCCGGGTGGAGATGGGTTGCCAACATTGATATTTTTCATTAGCGAATCCGCCAGACATCGCTTACGTTTGCTTTCTTGGATCTTTGGTGGGTCGGCGCTTAAGTGTTTATTAGTTCACGCAGTTTCTATTTTCTATGTAGCCATGGTTTCTTCCCCTTCACTCCTTCACTTTGTTTTGGTGAATTCCAAAGTTACGGTTATCAGCTATACCCACAAAAACCATGATGGTGAGAGTGTGGCGTGACACGACACCCATTATCAAAGTGAGGAGTATCATTTTCATTTACTATAAACTTGCAAACTTTAACGATATCAAATCCATGTCTTAAACATTTAACTTGTGCATATTTTATGTAATGAGTGATTTACAAAATATATACTGAGCTCAAATCTGAGTGTTCGGCATTACAATATTTACGTTATTTAAAAACAAATACATATCTGAAAATATACCATGGGGTTTTCAATGGGCTAGTAATGTTGACTTTGTTGTTGATGCGGTTGTCATGTCCTACGGTTTCCCCTCTTTACACTTTTCTACGGATCGTTATAAAGTGTTAAACTTATAACTTAGTGGAATAATACTTGTGGGCGACCAGAGGATCATCCGCTAGACACATGCATATACTTATGTGAAATATAACATTTATATATACTTATCCATTTCTCATATCACTTTTCGCATGCGTATTGACCTTTATCATATTTCATATAGTTTTGGTGTTATCTTCCTTTACTTTGTAATTCAACATGTAGGTATGCTATCATCATAGCAGTCTTGTCTTCTCATATCATGTCATGGCATTTACATATTTTTGTCATTTGTCTTATGTTTCATGCTAAATACCTTCAGAAGTGAATCTGGAAAGAAGCTGTATGCACCGAAGTCTGCCATCTGGCCAAAAATATGAGATATTGATCTGTCTGTGTGAGCCCAAAACGAGGGCCTTCATAATGATCGAGTGGGACATAGATATCTATAAAGTGTATGTTCATGACCAGCTGTATAGGCATGTCTATCTGTCAAACCTACACTGGTCGTAAGAGAAGGCAATCGGAGTTTATTATTTTTCTTAACAATCTTTGAATTATTGAAAAGATGTCTAATATCCCGTGAATAGCTCGATATCGTATTTTCAATATTAATAACATTATGTGCATATATGTTATTCTGTAATATTCATAATAACATATAACATATGTGTCGCTTACGTTCGTTATTAAATAATCTCTTATAGCAATTCCTTTATTACTTTTCCATATAACAAAAACATACATTAGTAATTAGCCTTTTAGACTTTCATAACACATGTTATCATGATATATTACTGTGATGCGTTATTTCATATAACAATACATTTATATAACTATCTGATTTCAATTTCCATAACGATTATGCTTGAACAGAATTCCGAGACCGAGCTCCTGAGTGCGTTTTCAGAGCCTGAGGTTTTTAGCTTTTGCTCGCGAATTATTTAGAAAGTGATATCTAACTAAATATACCCATATGCTTAGTTTGTATGGTTTAGACATCATGTCGCTAGGCTTTTTTAATTTTGGAATATCAGATTAAACATTCTAAACTGCTCTTTTTGGACAATTTCGGGGCTTGATCACAAAAGTGTGGTCTCATCAATTTGATTTTTGTCGGGAATGTTAGAGACTTAATTTGAGGCCCCATAATTTCTTCATGAAAGAATTAGGAGGAATTCATCCCGAATGTCTGGATTTACAATACCGAAAAGGAATTTGAGATCAACTCATTTGGATGATATAACTCAAGTTATGGTTATGGTGGGATTATGTTCCAGTTGGGAGGAATTTGTTTGAAGAGACAGTTTCGAGGGCGAAGTGCTTACTTTGAAAATTTTTTTGGGTTCAATGGGGTCCAAATTTGGATACACTTATTTCATGGAAATTTGTTCTAATAGAAGTCTAATTTGTATAGAAATTTAAAGCACTCAATTTGGATGAATGAAACTCAACTTATGGCCTAAATACTAAAGCGTTAGAAACCCAGCGTATTAGAATTGATCAGAAAACGAGCCTCGCTAACAATTTACTTACATGGGTACCATGAGGTCCAAATTTTATCACACCTATTTTCGAGAATATTTGTTCTCTGAAGAAGTTTAGTTTACGCAAAAATTTGAGATAAACTCCAATCACAAGTTAGAGAGTGATGGCGAGAGTTATGGTAAGAAACAAAAAACTTGTGAGTTTTAAAAAAAAAAGCCGAACTGACATACCACTTAGACCCCTTGTTTTCTCTATGCAAATTTTTATCCATTGGGAATACAACCAAGCCAAACAAGGGACCTACTTGTAAAGAATATTGAACCTCCAGACAAGTAATCCATAAAATTCTAAATATAAAATCCATACAAAATCCATACCAGAGATTCTGGCATCACATATCCAGCCACCTTTTCCTTTTCTTTTCTGTGAACTTCTCTTCTTCCCTTCTTCTCCTCTTCTTCTTCCCTCTCTTTGCTTCTCTTCTCTGCTTTCTCTCTTCTCCTCTTCACAGATTTTGTACCCTATCAGGTTTCAGACCGAAAATGAGATAATTTTTATCTTTTTAAATTAATAAGGCCGTGTTGACGTATACAATTACCCTAATTCCCTTGCATTTGATTATTGTTCATTTGTATTCCTCAATTTAACTTATCAAGTCCTACTTTAATATTATCTTCTTGTATATGTGATATCGATTAAGTGAAATTACTAATTTTACCATAATGTCTTTATATACTAAATTATCTTTTAGGTTTATAAACGTAATTTTAAGAGATTATCAATAAAAATCAGAAACATCTAATAATTTTCGAGTCAAATAGTAACTAAAATGGAAATAAGCAAAACTGGAATTAATACAAAGTCAAGGTAGAATTGGTAAATTGTAAATTAAGGCACAAAATGACATAAGAATAGAAGATTGTATGCCAAAGTAGAAAACTAAATAAGTTAATTTGCAAATAATAGAGAGATGAGGGACCTAAATACAAAAATTGGAAAAGAATTTCAAAAAAATGAGTTAAGCCAATCATGACCTTAACTCTTAATTGAGGATAAGGACAAAATAATATCTCATTTTGGTCTTTGGGTGATAAGGGGAACCAGAAACCGGGATAAAGGTGAAAGAGAGAGAAAGAGAGAAAGAAAAAAGGAAGAGAGAAGGGAGAAGAAGAAAGAAATCAGCAGTATGGAATTGTTTGTATGAATTTTTTTATGGTTTTGTATGGATATGTATAGGGATACTTGTTTGGAGTTTGGAACGCTAAATCCTTGTTGGAATGATTGTTGGATTTGGTTGTGGTCCTCAATGAAGGAACAATTTATATAGAAAATGTTGGGTTTTTAGGAGATCTGTCAGTTTTTAAGCGTGTTTTGTTTGGCAATAACAGGCGTGATATGCCAAAATTGGAGTTAATTGCAGAATTTTGGGTAAAGCTAGACCACAGAGAAACTAGTCTGCTGAAATAGGTGTGTCTAATTTAGATCCCGAGTACCTAGAAAGTCGTCGAAGTGGCTTTGTTTCGAGATTGATCTGGTTCAATTCTATCTGAGTTTTGGAGTTCGGGAGGCAGTTTCGGTGTTTAGGCCATAAAGTTGAGTTTACTTATCCAAATTGAGTGATTCAAATTTCTGGGTAAACTAGGCTTCTAAGGAGAACAAATATTTGTGACTCAAAGTATATCAAATTTGGACCCCCTTGGATCTAAAATTCGTCAAAGAAGTAAGGGAATTGGTCCACTGAGTATGTCTCAAAATAGTCCTTGAATTGCGGTAATTAGATTATTTAAATTATACCTTGAGTATACGGTCCAAATGAGGTAGCTCAATTTTTGTACAAACTGAACATCTAGGAGAATAAATTTCATGAAGAAAGTATGATATTAATATGTCGCAATATTTCGAGAAAAATTTTCAAATATAAGACATAATTCGGCCACGTTCTTTGGAAGTATGCAAGGCGGTCGAAGATGTTAAGATATATCTCCCAAATTAAAATTCCAAATGACATAATGTTTGAACCATAGAAAACTTAAAGACATAGGGGTATATTGGGGTTAAAGAATATCACTTTTTCTCCTAAATGATCATGTTTACCACAAGATTCAAAATTGTAATTAGGAAAATGGACTTAGGAAGCTGCCTAAAAGCTAAATTCGAGGCGAGAATTGATTATAGAAACTAGTTAATATAAAGATTATATAATCATATTGTTATATGAAATAATGTTATAAGTAATAGGTGCGAAATAACATAATATTATGAAAGTTAAAGAGAATACACGTATAATTTTATTATATGAAAAATACGATTAAATGTTTATAAGAGATTGTTGATAATAAGATATCTCATAAGTATACATGATATAAGTGATGTGTGATATTATGAGATATCTTTCTAATATCTGGTGCCAAAGCATAATAAAGCGATTGTGCGCATGACCCGGTAGTTGGATAGATAGGCATGCACATAGGGATGCGATTCTTTGCAACATACGGGTTCCTGAATGTTTAGGCCTCGTTTGGATTGATGGCCACAGAGGGTCCGAAATCGGATCATTAGCCATGCATTTGAGTATCTGAGATAGAGATCTTGTATCTCTCATACAATATTAGTACCTTCGGTCAGAACATACGCTATTTCCCAGATCCACTTCTAAGGTTTATGCAAGCATGAAACATAAAAGCAAATGACAAGTATAATGCAATGGATGTATATATATATGACATGATATGAGAAGTATAAAGACCGCTATGTGATGATAGTATATGATTACAAGAATAATAAATAAAGTGTAAGATGACACGAAAAGTATATGAAATATGTTATGAAAAAGTAGACATGAGAAATGGATAAGTATATGTAAATGTTATATTTTTCATAAGTATATGCATGTATCTATAGTGAGATGATCCTTATTAGGGGTCGTCCACGAGTATTATTCCCACTAAGCTATAAGCTTAGCACGGGTGTTTCATTCGTGTAGGTACAGAAGAGGAAACCGAAGGATAGGACAATCCGCATCAGCAATCAAAGTCAACACATCACTAGGTACCCACTGAAAGACCATTTGGTCTAATGTATATGTATTTTTGTTTCTTTTGTAAGCAATGTAAATATTATAAATATTGAACACTTCCATATATGGAGTTTGTATATATTTTGTAATCCGCTGCTACAGAATATATTACAAGTTAAATTATTAACATTATATGAATGAACAATCTTAAAGTTTATACGTTTATAGTAAATAGGAAAAAAAAAATGACACCCTCCCTTGACACCGTGTGTCGAGTTGGGGGCGTCACACTTAACTCTTGTATTAATCCTGGATTTTTCTTATTTTATTTTTAGCATTATTTTATTTCGGAAACATATACATTTACTTTTATTATATCCTTAACATGTTATAAAACTGTCATGGTATAATTTGGGGTGTTACGTGTTGAAATGGACTGGCTCCTACTGGCTTTACCCTATATCGTGATACAGAGTACTGACACAAGGTGAAACCAAGCTAGGAGGTTGTCCTCAAAGCCTGATGTTTGCATTAATCCAATTTCACCTCCTCACCTGTTTCGGATTTTCCCTTGCTTGCAAATCTCACACCATTATGTTCCTCACCCGCACTGCTTCAACTTGGCCCTTTCCATCAATACGGTGAGCAACGTTGGTGAATAAACGAAAGAATCTGAAGACTTGCACAACAAAAATAAATATAAAAAATTGAAGAAAATTGAGAGTAAACTTATCACAAATGCCTTAAAAGTGATTTGGACAGACCCTTAGTGCAAGTCTGAAAGTCGATCGCTCCCCAAGGTTTACACATCCTTCTCCGGAATTGTGCACTCGCTGCAAGAGAACTGGAAATCTTCCAAATAGTTCCCATAAAGCTTTTCGAAGAACAAAGAAAAATCAAAATGAGTTTAGGGCAAAAATCTCCTTTTTCACACTCCCCTAGCAACCCCTTTCACCCCTTTATAAACATGGTGATCGACATTCTCACCTCAAAACGAATCAGCATAAAAATAAAGGAGAAAATTATGGGAGTGGGGTTGAGGAGAATGAGTCGGCTCTAGGGTTTAGAGAGAAAAAAGGGGATTTGAAATGGTATTAAAAAACTTAGTCAAATAAAGAGTTAGTTAGTTGGAAAATTGAGAAAATGAAAAGGAAATAAATAAAAAAATTAATCCAAACCTCAAAAATATGGGGACCTAACTATTGAAATTTCCAACAATCCCCCACAAATGACAAGCAGTGAATAAGAAGTTCTGGTTTAAAGTAGGGTCAAGTGCTTAAGTGCCAATGTCTTCCAATTGAATTGACACATAGTGAGAAGAAGCAACAAACAAAGTCACTAAGTGAACTACTCTTGAACTTAGTGTAGCTTGTTTGAGATCCGCACAACACACATATGGCCCTTGGACTTGAAAGATCTCCACGATACAAACAATAGCGCTATTATAAGGCCATGTGCATACCTCAAGACTCATGAGTGCTCTAGAAAAAAAATCCAAAGTCTTTCATAGGAGACGACCAAACCCCCATACTCAAGTAGGTGGATACATCAAGTGCGTCTCTATAGCACGAAAACATAAGGCTATCGATCCATTAAGAATAATTGTATGCTTAGCCTCATAAACCAAATGAAGCCATCAAGTCCGTCTCATAGGACCACCCAAAATGAGCTATAACTTCATACAAGAGCCAGTAGCTCAATCATAAGCAATTCACAGGGATGGGAAAAAAATTATAAGGATTATAGAGGCTTTGTTTGACCTCAAACAAGGTGTCCACCATATTTCTCCTCAAACACAGGGCTTAAGACCCATCCCCTTAGAGGAATCTAAAACTAGTCTCCTGGAGAGACCCTTAGTTAGAGAGTTAGTCAAATTTCTTTCGGATTTCACATAATCCAACGAAATAACACCATACCTCAGCATTTGTTTAACGAATGTCCCTTCTCGTACCATTATAGACACTGTTCTTAGCACTCAATAGGTCACAAGAATCACAATGCAGAGACTGGAAAATCTACTCTTACCCTATAAATGTGCATCCGTAAGAATACTTTGGGCCACTCGCTTCCACCTGCTCAATTAAAGAGCAATGAACTCGCACTCCATAGTAAAGCCGCAATGCTGTTTCTAGCAGACTTCCAAGAAATTGCTCCCCTACCAAGGGTAAAGACATAGCCACTAGTAGAACTTACTTCATCATTATCAGTCACCCTATTTTCATCACAATATCCTTCCAACACAACAGGAAACTTACAAAAATGCAACCCCTAATCCATGGTACCTTTCAAGTATTTGAGTAAACAATAAAGAGGCACTCCAATATGTTCACTACTAGGATTATGAGTATAACAACTCAATCTACTAACAACATAGGCTATGTGAAGAGGAGTAGCTCATGAGAAACATCACACTACCTAAGATTTTTGCATATTCAGATTAAGACACGCTTTCACATTTATTTTTCTTAAGGTGTATGCTAGGATCATAGGGAGTTTTTACTAGCAACACATCAAAACAATTGAGTCTTTTCAATATTTTCTCTATATAATGAGATTGACATAATAAACCATGCTCTAGCTGTTGGCCAACCTCTAAGAATCACATTAGCTTCTCCCAAATCTTTCATATCAAACTGGGTAGACAAAAAGCTCTTGGTTTCATTGATCACATTAAGACTAGAACCAAAGATTAGCATGTCATCCACATAACGACATACAATAACACAATCTGTTCCAAACGTTTTTGAATAGAGACATGAGTCAGAAGCATTTACAACATATCCATTAGTAACAAAAAATGTGATCAAACTTCTCATACCATTGTTTTGGAGCTTGTTTAAGACCATACAATGACTTTTTAAGTTTCCACACCTTATTCTCTTGACCTGGAAACACAAAATCTTCAGGTTGCTCCATATATATCTCCTCCTCTAAGTCACCATTTAAAAATGTTGTTTTTACATCTATTTGATGCACTACTAAGTTATAAATGGCGCCTAAGCCAACTGTGAGTCCTAAATTGTTTCCAATTTTAGTGACAGAAGAATAAGTATCAAAATAGTCAATGTCCTTCTTTTGGGCATAACTTACTACCATGAGCCTAGCCTTGAAATTTTCAATGGTGCCATCAGGCCTCAATTTCTTTCTAAAGATCCACTTACATTTAATAGGTATACACCCTGTTACCCCAAGGGTACCTCTAGTTTAGGTTTTAATGATAACAAACTAAGGTTATTGGTTACTACTGGTTAACATTGAGTTGAGTGATAAGTTAAAATTGATCAAACATCAAACGAAGATAATACAAGCTAAAGATGACAGTGATGAAGTTGATCAAGCACTTGGAAGTGAAGTTCACTCAAATCAAAGAACCAAGATGACAAGTAACTAAGATTCCAGCTTAAGCATCAAGTGAAGATTTGTTATCTTAGGAATCCTTGTAAGGTGAATGCATTGGTGCACTTTAGGATATCATCATTTATCATGCATCACTCACAAACTTAGTTTTCAAAACCAAAATTGCATATCTTTTGAAAACTTGAGTTTAAGCATAAAACCTTAGACTTGATAATCCTAAAATAAGCTTCAATGTTTATCTAAGGTTTCAAAGTGTTTGAAATGAACAAAACATAATTTTGAACATTTAAAGGATAACCGCTCATGGTTTATCGGCTGAATCGACCATCGTGTCGACATGTGGTAGACTACTGTCATTCTGGCCAGGGTATACCGGGATGAAATGTTTAATCTGGTTGGTGTAAACCGGATGAAAAGGTCGATCGATTGGAACCGAAAGAGTGGTGAAAATCGACCGGTTGGATGTAATAGCTCATCCAAAGACCATTAGAGGAAACGGTCGACCGGTTGAGTGCAATAGTTGACTAGTTGAGTGCAACGATCATATTTCAACAGTAACATTCTACGTACAATGGCTAGTATACAAGAACGCTTCCACTTCATTGGCAACTTCTAAATGTGTTAATCAGTCTCTACTCTATATATGTGAAAGTGAGGGGGATCACTAAATGGATATGAGACTGATTGTATATTCTCTCAACCATCATTTCTTTTGATAATCAATTCTCAAAGTGAGATTCTTAGTGCATTCATTACATGAGCATATTGTCGAGTGCACCTTTGCATTGATCAAAAGCTTGAGTTGTATTTTGAAATATCTTGAGAGCTTGAGAGAGTGTCTCATTGTGCTTAAGTGAGAAAGCTTCAAGTGTGCATACCTTGACGGAATTGTAAAGAGCCCATTAGAGCCAAAATCTAAGTGTAAACAACAAGCTCGGGATTGGAACTTTGAACTTCAAGTGTGTATAGCTTGAAGAGGTGCCCATCGAGCCATAACCACGTAAAGAAGCTCGATCGGGAGCTTTGAACTTCAAGTGTGTATAGCTTTCTGAAGAGGTACCCATTGAGCCATAATCCAAGTGTAAAGAAAGAAGCTCAGTCAGTTTAGTGGAACTCTCATTGGTCAGGTCGAGGAGAAGCGGACGCAAGCAACCAGACGAACCACTATAAACTGGTTTCGCTTTCTCTTATCCTTATTTCTTTACTTTATCATATTAATAAATTAGAAGATTTATTATTGTTATGCAAAAAGGTTAGATTGCTAAGTTTGTCGGGGGAACTTTCACACCCCTTAGGCAACTCTTCTAGGTCCCAAGTATGATTTATCGATATAGAATCTAACTTACTTTTTATAGCATCTTTCCAAAAGCTAGCATCTATTGAAGTTATTGCCTCTTTATAAGATTTAGGGTCTTCCTCAATCAAAAAGGCAAATACCACTTGTTCATTAAGCTTATCTGAATTTTAAATCAAACAAGTAGTAATGAAATCTGGTCCAAAAACCTTTTCAGTTCTTTGTCTTACCTTTCTAGCTCAACAACGTGTCGGCTCTTAGAGGAAGAACTCATACCTTCCCCAACCCTAAGACCCGATGGGATGTCGCTACAAGGTCAAGCACTTTCAGATCTAGACTCTTAACCTTTTCTTCTCGAGTCGACACTCAGACTGCTTTTCTCATTCATACGTACAATTTCGTAATAACAAAAAAAAAAATTTTTTACATATACATTATACATACCACCATAGTGGTATCTATTATACTTTATACACATATACTGAAGTCCCTTTACCAGACTATTACAATTTCACTATTAAAACTATACATATATTCCGGGTCCAATGAAAATCAAATATCGCTTAACAAATGGGAGGCTGAAAGACTCATCTCGAGACAAGATATGTCAACATGTAGATGTCCTATCCTCTCGCCTCCGCTTCGCACTCCACACGCATTAAACCCGTGCTGCTTTACGCTTAGTGGAAAACATATACACGGGACCCACCAATAACATTGATCACGCAGTTTATTCAAATGTTTATATGTCTTTAATTGCTTTCCGTGATTTTCATCTTTCGCCATGACTTATTACATTCTATGTACTATTACATATATCATTTCTTATCCCGTACCTATATCATAACTCCTTTAATGTATACTACAGCTCCATGCTATACTATCTATTTCTTTACATATTGTTTCTCTTACTATATATTTTCTTATACGATCTTGTATTGTCATATACTTTGCATTTACGTTTTCACTCTGACTATAGAATTGGCATTCACAACAGATTCGAGAGGGAACCTCATCCTGTTTGTCATTCAATAGCAATGTGATTTCGACTTTAACAGTAAGATTCACTTTGACTATAGAATTGACATTCACGATAGATTCGAGAGGGAATCTCGTTATGTTTGTCATTCAGTAGCAATGTGATTTCATATTTAACAGTATGATTCACTTTGACTATATAATTGACATTCACGACAGATTCGAGAGGGAATCTCGTCATGTTTTCATTCAAAGAGTAATGTGATTTCTCATTTATTATTTCAATATACTTTTACTTCATCTTCAGATCACATATTGTAATTCCTATATTTTCATCTGTATTTTTCATATACTATAATTTCTTATGATTTTCATATACTGTGTTTTCATATACTTTTACTTTTCATATGCTTTTCATACTTTATTTTATCATATACATTTCGTGTCATTAACACTTTATTTCTTGTACTTCAGAGTATATTTTTCATCACATAAAGAATAAGCATGTCATATCATGTCACGTACTTTTACTTTCTATTTTCGAATCATGTGCATATACTGGTTATTTGTTTTATGTTTCATGCCCGTATAAACCTTATAAGGGATAAAGGAAACCATATGGGCCCGAGAAATGCATCATCAGGACGAGACAATGACCATCTATAGCGACCGGGCAAGGCCGTTATCATCAGGACAGACAATGACCATCTATAAGGGCCTCGAAAAGCACCGTAATGACCCAAACTGGCCAACTCGATCAATATAAGTTGCAGACTTGTTTTTCCCTAATAAAGATACCCATCATCCCCTCTACCGTGCTCTAAATGCATAACCATTTTATTGTTATTTTCTCAGACATATCTCACTCTGAACATGAATAACTATTGTTATTATGTATGCAGATGAGATATACACTATTATTTATTCTCGTTTGTAATACCTTCTCACATATTTCTTAAATTTTTTGTATTGCTGTTCTATATTTTTGCACACGTATATTCATAACTTCTATCATTTAGTTTTGTCTTCGTATCATATATGTAATCTTTATCATATATCATGAATGCATCTACGTACTTTTGTATTCATATATATTTATTCACTCATATCCCTTATATCCTTACGATCATATCCTTTTATATGCTTTTCTATCATGATTTAGCTATTCATGTACTTTCTTCTATCATGTATGCTTTACTCATTCATGTGTTCCTATCATGTTCCATCTATTCGTTTATATATGACAATCATATATTCATATCATATACTCTTATATATCCATATCCAAGGGTCATCTACTTGTAACATCTTAGATCTTGTTAACTTATACCTCATGTACTTTATCGACTATCACATCTTATGACATATACCTATACATTCCTATACTTGTATCGCTTTTCAGATTTTTATCGACCGTCTCATCTCCCGTAGGAGCATTTAACGCAGCACTTGATACCTGTGAGGTAATTTTCTGTATCTATACTCCTTACATATCAAATCTACATACAACAAGTATTTCTCGTTTCATATCTACATCCTTTTCACCATATGTATTCCAATTAATCCTTAACTAAGCCGACATTAGCACACTTGGTACAACAATCCACTTCCAACATTTTTTTTTCCAAACGCCACAAAGAGAATACAGCGATCGCATCAATGAGCTTCCATAGAACAATGTCATAACGTAGCCCTAACGTAAGGATTTACTAGTTGCAAGTCGCGAAAAATCAACAACTTGCAAAGACTCAGAAGAGTTGAAGAAGAGTCATCGTCTTTATCAGTTTCGTACTAAAAGTCAATATTATATCAATCTATATATGGATAGACTTAGACTCAAAGTGGCTTTCCATAGAGTCCAAGAATACCCATAACTGAAAGTCCCAACTAAGGAGTTATGCAAGCTGTAAGCCAAGAAAAATCAGCAACTTGCAAAGACTACAGTATGCAGATGTTTCACTATCTTTTGTCATTTTCGGACTTATTATAAGCTTAATATTGTATCAAGATATATATGTATGGATTCTAGACTCAAAGGGCTTTCCATAGAGTCCAAGAACACCCAAACTGAGTTCTGACGCATGTGAGAGTGCGATCCCGGTTAGAGGTTTTGGGGTTACGCAGGGCTATGCAATCGCGTGAAACCCACGCACCTCCAGATACCGTAGGATGCAGGCTACGTAATCATGGAAACCTAATGCACCAGATAATTAGGGTTGCAAATTTGAGCCCGCCCACGCAATAGCGTGCCTAACACCAGCCATATTCGGCGCCTCCTGGCACACGCCCTTCAATTTTGACTGAACCATCCCTGAACAAATCTTGTCCACGGCCACAATATCCTCCAATCGAGGCCACAAACATGCCACAAACACGGCACCAAACCATCCTACAATCAATCCCAAATCACTCCCAAAAGTAGAATAAAACCAAATCAAATCCAGTACAAATTCTACAATCCATCCTCAAAGGGGAAGATTCCATACTCCTAACAAGTAATCACACTCTAACACCTCAAAACCCTGAAATTTCAAGGAGGAATTTTGCTATAAAAGTCCACAAATTCACACTCAACCCATAATCCAAACATCCATAATAAAACCATACAAACTCTTAGTTTTCATACTCAAACCATGCTAATTCTCTCACAAAACTAGACTTCCTTACCAAAAATCATAGAAATCCTTACATTTGGGCCCATACCTTTATTTCTCCTTCTCTTCTTTCTTCTTCTTTCTTCTTCTTCCTTTCTCCTCTTCCTCGTCTCTCACGTTGGAGTTTCAATGTGAGACCAAATGAGATATTTTTGGTCTCTGAATTCTTTATATTAAATTTTTCCTTTATTGCAATAAGGTCCTCCAACTCTTGGACCATTCAGATATCAACTTTATGTTATTTCTACAATAGCATACCCTCTTCTTCTATTATGACTTCCATATCCTTTTGGACAATTACAATTTGTCCTTGTGTCTTGTAAATTCTGTGTTTCTCAATTTCCATGTTTCTCGCTTTAAATTACGAAAATTCAAATTATGCTTCACAAAGGTTCCTAACATGCCGAAACGATTAGGTATATTTCAAGTGTTACGTAACTAGAAAAGAAAATGGCACACACTAACATTAGAGGAGGTGAATCATCGTATTACTATTTTTCTTACAAACAGATGCTCAAAACTCAACATCCTAGATCTTAAATAAATGGTCTTTATTGATGCAATCTATGCAGTATACTTGGTAGTTAAACAATAAACATAGTACTATATAAGTAGTCCATGTAAGTTTTCAGAGAAATCAACCTGTAAGTGCACCTCACATTTTAGAAATTTAAACAGGTTTCACAAACTCATATGGTGCCAACCTTACAGGAATCCCATTGAGAATTATAAAAGTGAACACTTCCCCTATTATTATAAGAATCCAAAGCTCCACAAGCATAATATTTCCATCATATTTTTAAGGGTTCTATTTTTCCTTTCAAGAATTATTATGTCAGAGTTTTGGGGGCACTGTATTCCCTCCTCTATCAAACCTAACCCTTTTAATTTTCCTATCCAATTTATTTTTACACTTCTATTTTATATTTCAAGAACATTTCTTTAGCCTCATCTTTCGTCATTAGGAGATAAACTCTGGTATATCTAGAAAAGTCATCAATAAAGGTCAAATAATATTTTTTACCTTCCTTACTAATAGTGTTCTTGAAATCAGCTAAGTCCATATGAATTAATTCTAAAGTTATGTTTTCCTATTCTCAATAGATTTAAAAGGGTTTTTTTTGGCATATTTTGCTTCCACGCAAATAGTACATTTAGAAAACTCATTCACATTCATAGCAGAAATCAAGTTCGGTTTTTTAAGTCTCTTAAAGCTATATTTACATGACCAAGTCTACTGATTAGTACTCAAAAAGTGCTATTTTGAACCCTGTTTATTTAAGGTTTTGAGCACTTTTCGTGTACTAATCAGCGTAATTAACCCGATTTTCACATTAAGGTCCCTACTATTCTAATCGGACAAGATTTCGTATTAATTTCAGAAGCTATGAGCCATTATGCCAAAATTGTTGAGTTGATCCAAGCACGAAGAATTGAAGCTAAATCAAAGATCATAGACAGAGACTATAAGGAAAGAAGAGTAGAAAATGCAAGAAATTTGGCAGATTGCTAGACGCATCCTACGAGTTAATCGCTTCATGTCTCCAAACAACCAATTATTCACCCCTCCAAAGACCTGCTCACCCGCTTGACGCTTTTATGTGTTTGTTATATTTTTTGGTTTTTTTCCCATTTTTTCCCTTCTAATACCTTATGATCTTGGTTTTCTTGTAATTTTCCTCAATTGTTGGGCTATAAGCCTCTGGCCAGCATAAACTTTCAATCAATAAATTTAAGGCAGGCTTCACCCGCTTTTTCCGCTTCGCTTTCTTTCTCTCCATTTTCCCTCATTTTCGTGGCCTGGGTAGCCAAACACCGAGGGATAACAACCTGAGGAAGAGCGGCCAAACCCTTCCTCCCTTGAAGTAGAAGGCCGCCTGGTGCATGATCCGAGGCCACTGAGGTCCCCGTTTTTCACGCAGTAGTCACCGTCTGTTCTCCTTTAACTCCGGTTTAGATCCCTTCTCGATTCATGTTGAATGATTAGTACTCTGGTAATCTTTTTATGCCTGCCTGATGCTTATCACTGTGCATCTAATGATGTCTAATAGTTATCATTTATTACCCATTGTAATGTGAGTCAAGGAGACTCATTTTTCACTATCGGTGACCACTAATGCTCAGTGAATACCATTTTTTAAAAGGATAATTATTTTGGGTTAGGTGTTTTAACTAAATGAAGATCCGGTTCGGGAGATGACTATAGGTCATCCTCCCCAACACGAGGAAAATGACCCCTAAACCCTCGCTGCTCCTAGATCCCAAGCCCAAGATCCCGATACTTAAAGGAGACCCTTTATTATTTTCTTCTTTTACCTCGCTTATTTCCGCTTTCACCATTAAAATCCTCGCTTTTTATCACCACCTTAAAATCCAAACCAAATTCACCATTTTCGCCTTCACTATAAATCATTCAGACGAAGAAACCCATCCCCGTGTTCTAATCTCTAGAGTCACCATATCGCAAAGAGCCTCCGCTTCAGCAGAGGATTTGTGGATATAAATTTGTTGATTCCGATGATACCTACCGTGGCACGAATCAAAATGGCGTCGTTGCTTCGGATGGTGCCTGGGCACATTTGATCTAGTTGTAACACTTGATCCCCACCGCCAAGTACTCAGAATTTCTTTATACTTTACTATCGGTTTTTCTTTTGTTTCATTTCAAAAAAAAAAAAAGTCAAGTAAGTGTGACTGCTTTTAGGTTGCCCTGTTCACAAGTAGAATCCATTTTCACGGATTAGAAACTGTATAAGTGTGCTACTCAAAGTCAATCTCCTCAGAACTGGACTCAACTTGAACAACTAAATGGAACACCTAGAGGGAGAGCAATACAACAAGACTCATGGAGGGAAGCCCTAGGAGGATACATGTCACCTAGGACTATAGAAACCTGTACGTGCATCCGCAACCTCGGGAGAAATCCAACCCATCTAGTCCATGAGGGACTATAGAAACTAATGGATGGCACCCCTATGCAAGGTTTTTCAACTAACGACCATGTGGAAATGATTTCAACCCTATTGGGGAACCACACAAATTCTCATGGGGAACCAAGACCTTCTACGCATGCACTCCTCCATATCCACAAGAGCCTCTTCGTCTTCAAACAACCACCACGCCACCTCCCCAACCAGCAAGCAATTTCGACCTACCAAGCTAGTGGGTGACTTCAGGAAGAGCAGATGATTCAATGCCCAATTAAGTCAAAGGATTCATACTGTGGAGAACTCCCTGGACCAAAAATTAGATGGGCTTCAAAGTGACATTGATAAGAAATTTGACAACTTGCAGTATTCAAATTCAAAGCTTGCCAGTCAGCAACATGCTCATCAAGAGGGGGAAAATCCAGAAGGAGAGTGCTTGACTGACACCATGGTGGAGAATAGTGTCACAAAGAGGCCATTCCAATCTTCATATTTGTGCTGTCGTTTGTCCATGGAGAAGAAAGAAGAACCTCCCTCACTGAAAGTATGAAGACAAAGGGAGCAAGTGAGCAGCGCTAACACCACGAAGATAATTTACCCCGCCCTCATCGACTCAAGCATATCACACTGGGCAGCAAACTCAAACCCTGAAAAACCTACCACAAAGGCCACCCCATCACTACCTATGTCGCAAAATCCAGAAATTAGTGGCCAATGTACAAACTTTGCCACTACATCAAAAAACATTAGTGAGTCACTCACAATCGCATGGCATAGTGTGGATGGCTCGGGTGCCGTTCGCATAATGAGCACTTAACTCAAAGTATTTCTAAGCTCTTATTAGTTCCAAAGAATTCTCCAAAGGCTTAAGAGGTCTGTTTGGGGAGCAATACCCCCACTTTTTGTTTTAATTTTTCTTGTTTTATTTTATTTTATTTTGATTTCTTTAATTTTTCTTAGATTTTCTCTAATTTTTAGTTAATCTTTGTTTTTAGCTTAATTTTCAATTTTCTGAAATTTTTCTTAATTTTTTATGTGTTTAATTTGCAGTTTTTGACAAATTTTTTGATAAGTACATTTAAACAAAAAAAATTCTATAGCGCAAAAATTCGCATACTACGCAAAATTTTATGTTTGCTCTCGTCCCATTTTGTTTTACCATAACTTCTTTTTCATCCGAACTCCGTTTGAATTCATCATTGGAAATATTAGAGAGTATAGAATCTTTTACCCAATCAGAGTAATCAATTTTTGAAATTTTTATGAAGGTGAAATTTTCAAAATTTCTAATTTGGCCATTTTTTCCTCTTTCTTCTTCTAACTCGCTCATTTGTGCTTCAAACTGAGTGAATAAGGTGTCGATGGAAAGCTTCATGGGTCTCCATCCAAACAACGAAAATCACATCAATCCGAGCCCCATTGCGACAATGAGATATTTGTCAGGAGAGTTACAAGGGAATCAGCTTTTGTATTTATGTTTTATTATTATTTTGAGTGCCCATTTTGTAATGTTCAATGGCTTGTCGTTTTCCTTTTGTAGTCGTTATACTATACCTTACTTTTTCAAAATCGGACCCATTTTGCACTCCAAATTTTTTTTTTGTGTTTCATTTATCTCCCGCAGCTTTGAAAAATCAAACCTTGTCCAATTCCTATTAATGTTAGATTGGTTCCATGCCCACTTCATGGAAAGTGGATGATTAGCAAATTCCTTTAAGGATTTCAATCTTTTCTTCCACCTTAGCTAACCACACACAAAGGTACACATTAGGTTTCTTCACAACCGAAAAACCCGCTCTAGCCTCCCAAGCCTTAAAATAATCCACCTTAGTTTCAATGACCACCTTTACAGTTAAGGACCCCCATGAATAGCGCCAATGTGTCTTCAAAAAAAGAAACGAAAAGAAAAAGAAAAATGAGAAAATTGCAACGCCCGCTCCGAAACCCGAAAGACCCAGCCCGAGGGGCATATATTAAAGCCTTCAGAAGCTCCTGCGTCTCTAAGCCACCGGTTGGGAGCCACCGACTAGTGCTTGCTACGGGTGGATGGGTGGAGCTGAAAGCAAGTCAGAGGTGCCGGGTCTCGAAATCATTTGAAGTCCTGGGTGAAACTTCATGAGTTTCCATGGCTTAAATATCCTTATGACTTGGTGCCCTAAGCCTTAATTGGTCAGAGTCACTCCAGATCCCCTGCTACATGATTCTCGTGAGGCTCGCATTCCTCAAAGATTGCACCCTACAAAAAAAAAAAAAGAGTTGTGGAATGAGTGGGTCTTGATCTACTTAGGTTGGTTAACAGGTTAGGTCAGCGGCAATAGCCCGGCCGGGGGAGTGCGCTTGCGCTTTATCATGGAGAACCGATCAAACAAACACTTAGATTTCGTGGAAGCCATGCCGACCCCACTCGAGACGGGAGGCTCTTGATACTCAATTTTATATGGCATTCATTCTCAAGAGAAGTTATCAAGGGCTCATGATTCTTACCTAGGGTTAGCATTACTCATTCACAACCTTTTTGAAATATATTTTTTTGTGAACATAATTTTGATTTTGTTTAGTATGCTCTTTCTTTCTTTCTTTCTTTCATTGCTTAGGGACTAGCAATGTGTAGGTTAAAAAGGACAGATTCAAAAATGGGCTATTTTCAACCCTATTTATTAAGGTTTTTGAGCACTTTCGTACTAATTAGCATAATTAACTGATTGCAAGATAAGGTCTCGCTATTCTACTCGACGATTATGGGCTAATTTAAGGCGCTTTATAGCTAATTATGCCAAACTCAATAGAATGATCGCTAATCAAGAATTCGGAAAGTTAAACTCAAAGATTGCATCGTGAGACCGTATGAAAGAAGAGTAGAAAATGCAAGAAATTTAAGGTGATTTCGAATTTGCATCCTATGAGCACTGCTCATGTCTCCAACCGCACTATTCACCCAGTCCAAAGACTATTCACCCGCTTTTGACTTTTATGTTTTTTGTTATATTTTTGGTTTTCTTTCCCATTTTATCCTCTAATACCTTTCCGATCTTGGTTTTTGTAATTTTCCCTGCTCGAGGCATACATAAGCCCCGCTCCGTACAAACTTTCAATCAATTAATAAATTTAGGGCGCAGAAGCTTTTAGCCCGCTTTTCTTCTTTCTCTCCCTTTTCCCTCATTTTCAAGACTGGTGTACCAAAGACCCTCCGAGGACAACAACCCCTGAGGATGAGCTACAAAACCCTTCCTCTCAAGTGTGGCGCCGCCGCGCAGTGATCTCTGGCACACTGGAGGTCCTCGCCACGCCAGTAGTCACCGCTGTCCAGGTTCTCCTTTAATCGGTTTAGATCCTTCATTCATGTTGAACCCGCTTTCGCATTTCGTAATCTTTAAAGTCACTGGAGCTATCACTGATCTCGTGATGTTCATTAGTTATCATTTATTACCTATTGTAATGTGGAGTCAAGAGACTCATTTTTCATCAAGCCGATGACCACCGATGCTCGAATACTATATTTTTTAAAAGGATACTATTTTGGGTTAGGTGTTTTAGCTAAATGAAGCATCCTGCTCGAAGACGACTATAGGTCATCCTCCCCAACACGAGGAAATGACCCCGAAATCTCACTGCCCTAGATCCTAAGCTTCCAAGACTCAAAATCTCATGAGACCTCTTTTATTATTTTTCTTCTTTACCCCGCTTATTTTTCGCCACATTAAACTCTGCTTATCACCACCTTAAAAATCTAAAACCAAATTCACCATTTTCGCCTTCACCAAATCATTTGTAAATGAAGAAAAACCCATCCCCGTGTTCAACCTCAGTTACCATATCAAGTAAATAGCTCCGCTACTAAGCAAAGAGATTTAGGATATAAATTTGTTGATTCACACATCACTGCAATAATCATCTACCATGCCATACATCAACAAACTTAGCTATGTAAGCAAAAGCAGAAGAAGAGCTACCATTTTTTATTCTAGAAGTAATGCTTGATAAAAAGAGGCCTTCAGTCAAATATCCCTTCCCCACATATTCCCCATTTCTAGTCAACACTACTTTATCGCCTCCAACACAATTTCTTTCATCCCGCTTTACAATATGCACTAGAAACTAAGTTTTATACTGAGAAGGAACATAAGCAACATTATCTAAAGCTGTTTTCCAAAAGTGAGTGTATGAGTATCTCCCTACTGAGACGCTAGCAACAGTTTGGTTGCCCATGTAGACACATTCCTCTTCAACAATAGCTTCAAAGTCTTGAAACAAGTCCTTATCATGCATAATGTGTCTAGAAGTTTCAGTGTTCAAAGATCAATCAACCTTGTTCTCATTTGATTTAAGTTTTAACCACCATTTCAGAATAATTATGTCATTTGTTTCTACAATGTTCGCCACATGATTTCTAAGCTTTTACCACTAGGTTTTCTATATGCCTTTTTGTTGTCCATGACGTTTGTAGCATTGGTGAGCCTTGTGAACAGATGACCAATTATGTCAATCTTGTTGCCACCTTTGTTGTTGCGATTTTGCTTTTTGCGATCCCATTGATTTTGGCCTTTAGGACCTTTCTTGGATGTTTCCCTAGCTGAAAAATCACTAGCAACAACAAGGTTAGCTTTAGCACTCAGATTAGGAAGAGTTTTGCTTATCCTTGGAGGCGATTAGCCTTCAGCACGCATATGGCTAATTAGTTCCCCGTAGGGTCAAATCCTTTTCAGGTTTGAGTTGGTTCTGTATTCACCAAAGATGGTGGGAACTTCTTCAATAAGACATTTGCTTGCAAGATTTCACACATGTTCATTCCTTCACTAAGCACATCAACTATCAAGTTCTCATATAAATGCACTAGCTCCATAATAGGTTTATCATCTACCATCTAGAACTACAGACATTTTCCCACAACATATTTTCTTTTCCCTACATCATCAACACCATACTTCTTTTCCAACAAGTTCCAAATCTCTTTAGCATATTTTTTTTAGAGACAAACAAATAAAAAAGAGTGTTAGTCATGTGGTTCAGAAGGTGCCCTCCAACTATTTTGTTGTCTTTATCATATTTTGTCCTTAATTCCCCATCCACTCTCTTGGCATGAGCAGTCGGAGGTGTAGTGACTGGTTTAGCATATGGGACAGTGGAGGTTCCAGAGGAATTAGTTTGAATGGAAGGGGAATCAGAAAACAATGCATAATCAACCTCAAGTTGTTCAAAGAAAATCTGTAATTTTTGGGACCAATGTTTATAGTTAGTTCCATCTAATGGTTCCAGTTTTGATAAGTTGGGTAAGGCTTTGTTTAAAGAAATAGCCATGAAGGAAACAAAAGGAAATAGCTTTTAAATCTGTTGGTGAATCAACGAAAGAATCTGAAGACTTGCACAACAGAAACAAATATAAAAAATTATAGAAAATAGAGAGTAAACTTATCAATAGTTGTGCCGTGGAGACCATTGCCTTAAAAGCGATTTCGGCCGACCCTCGGTGCAAGTTTGAAAAGTTGATCTCTCCCCAAGGTTTACACAACCTTCTCGGAAAGCGTGCACTCGCTGTAAGAGAATTGGAAATCTTCCAAACAGTAACCCATAAAATTTTTCAAAGAACAGAGCAAATGCAAAATGAGTTTAGGACAAAACTCTCCTTTTTTTCACACTCCCTAGCTACCCCCTTCACCCCTTTATAAACAAATGTAGATCAGATTTATTCTCACCCTCAAAACGAATCAACAAAAAAATAGAAGAGAAAATTATGGGAGTAGGGTTGAGGAGAATGAGTCGACTCTAGGGTTTAGAGAGAAAATAAGAGATTTGAATGGTATTAAAAAAACTCAATCAAATAAAGAGCCCCTTAATTGGAAAATGAGAAATGAAAAGTGAATAAAATAAAATTAATTCAAACCTCAAAATACAGTTGACATTTCCAACAATCAGCAAGTGCTCAAGTTGAGGATTTTGTCCCTAGAGGGTGGGTATTCAGGTTCTCTTCCGGATGATTTTCGCTTCTAGATAGAGAATCCATTGGTTCGGACTTGCTATGCTGAATTGAACCCTTGACTGCTGCAAGAAATAAGCTGCAAGGGTCTCCACAAGCCTGAATTTTTAAAAAGACATGTTGCTTTGTATGATGTGGATAAGTGTATCCAATTGTACAAAACGACATCGTTTTTGGTTGTCGGGTCTAGCTTTCGAGTCAGGTTCAGGTTATTCGAGGTTAGAACTATAACAAATTTGAAAGTTGGTATATTTAAAAAGCAAGTTTTTAAGTTCGGGATACAAAGTCACCAATTTTAAAAGTTCAAGTTTATACAGTAATTTCCCCAATTTTAAAATCCAATTACCAAAATTTGCCTTTTTACTTATCAAATTCAACGTCAATTCTTTTCTAAAAATATTCATACACAATATATAAGCTAAAATAACATTTTATATTAACTAATTAATCATATAATCGGCTTAGATATACACGCATGACAGATCTCTCTTAACTTAACTAATACCCAAAGCTCCAAACCCCGATAACGTAACTATATTCGCAAGTAGTAGCCACTGCCTGCTGGCCCCTCTCATCTCATGCACTACCCTGATATAATACGCTTAAAAGATATTCTCAGATGCCTTTATTTCCATACACCTCATGATCGGACCAAATTAGGCCTTGATGGAGACAGAGAAATTGAATTAGGTTGAGATACCTTAATCCAACCCTAGGACCATAGTCATTTGTGGGCCGACTCATGGGCTTGGGCTTCCAAATCCCCAGACTATGGGCCAATTCAACAATAACTTCCTGTCTTAGTCATTCCAAGCCCATTAATTCTCAAAGTCTACTGGCTCTTGTTTTTTAATAACTTCCTCTTGCTTTTCATTAAAAGCTCTTATCTACTCCACTGGGGCATTGATTTCACATTTGCATACTTATAATGTACCGTATAATTTATCATGTTCAACTCTCTTCTATAATTTATAATTGACCTAATATTGAATAAAACTTTTATTCTGAATAATGCTTAATAGGATTAAGTATTTAATTATTTGTTTTTTCTAATATATATTTGCTTAATATGTGTGTGTGTGTGTTTTTTTTATTTAATTATCATAAAACGTTCATATTTGAATATGTAGTTTCTCTTAATAGAAAAAATATTAAAAAAAGTATTAAAAAATTTCCAAAAACCAAATCTCAGGAATTTTCTATTCAACCAAAAATTTAAAAAATTCAGTGATAAGTTATGAAAAAATTAAAAAACAAATGCCAAGTGTAAGAGCTTATTGGAACAAGACTCAAGTGTAAGAGAAAATGAAGATCAGTTGAAGTTTCAAAGACTGATCTTGGCTTTGAATCCCCTTCATAAAATATTTTAAAAAACATTTAGGGGGGCACATGCCCCTTTTATTAAGAGATTGAAGAGAGAGGATACAGAACCACAATAATTTGAGTTTTCTTTCTCTAACCCTTACTCTTCCTATTATTTATCATTCTCTTTTTGAATTTGTAGTGATTTATTATAAAAAATAAAAACTCGCTCGACTCAAATTGCAGCGATAAAGTAAGGCCTCTTGAGATCCATATATTCGAATTCAACCCTTATAAAGTAACATCTTACTACAACATAATATACAAAGTGAATATATGTCAAAAAAATAAAAACCCAATTCACCATTCCTTCCCTATTTTGGATTATATAGTTAATTTGATTAATCTCATATTTTTAATATGATTGCATGCATGTTGCACTTCTTAGCAAGGAATAAAAAATCGGATATATTGGCTTATATATCGTCGAAATATCGAATATCGACCGGTATCAATACAATTTTGCCAATCGAGCCTATGGCCAAAAATCGTAAATCGCTGATATTTCAATGAAATATCGGAAATTTTCATATTTCGCGAAATATCGGTATATATCTTACATGCCAAGACGTATGTAATTTTTGGTAAATATTAAGAAAATATCCGTAAATATCGTAAGACATTCCAGAAAATATCGAAATACAGCAGATATATCGACCGTGCCTACCTTTAACTTCTTGACTAGAAATCTAGCGTCTTATCTATCTTTATGCTTTGATCCAAAGGTCCAGACATTTTATCCGCTTTTTTAAAAAGATCCAAAGTTAAGTATGATATAATCCAACGCTTAATTTTAAATTAAAGCTTGATCTAAATCTAAGTTTATTGGATTTTCGAATTGATATAATACTTATCCAAAACCGTTGATTTTAAATTTGAAGCTTGATCTAACTATCCAGAATGATTTCTAATGGATATATGATGATTCAACTACGACTCAACCAAAATCAAATCCAATCTTGCTATAATTGGGGAATCACAAAGGTTTTTTGACAATCTAATGACTATTTTGACTCCAAAAAACTCTATAAGTACCCCTAAAATCATACAATTTCTTTACAAACTCATCCATATACATCCAAGCTCCATTTGACTCCCAAATTATTTTTTCTTTGTGATTTATCTCAATATTTTGAAAATCTTGTTATGAATATTGTCTTCATCAAGATGAGATCTCTTCATCAAATAATATAATAGAGCCACATCTATTCTCTCATTTTTAGCTTTAAACGAATATTATCAGAATGTAATTTCGATAAAATTATAACGACATCGATTCAACAAGTGTATATTTGTTTATTTACGATTTTTTATACCAACAAGATTACTAATTTCAAGATTTCCTTTAAGCATTCTTCTTTACCGACATTTTTGTCAAAATATCCATCAATATTTCACCGATATTTCCAATATATCTATAAAATCCAAGACGAGAGAACCAGAATTACCGATATTATTTGCCCATCATTTGCTTAAGAGATGTGGTGAGCTATGGATGATTTTTAGTGGTTATGGCCAACTTCTTAACTACCACAAAACGTTAAGCATAGAAATTCCTTTTATTTGCAAAGAGAAAGAGAAAGAGAAAGAGAAAGGGAAAGACACTAAGGGCTTTTTTTCATTTCTATTTTTGAAAAATATTTTTAAGAATAATTTTTGTAAACAAAACGAACATCATTTTTGTGTTTTCTGAAAATTATTTTTATTCTCTGAATTTAATGTTTTGTGTTCTTTATGTTTTTCATAATAAAAAGAAAAACTGAGAATCAAACGAATTATCCATGTTTTCCTTATTTTTGAGAAAAGAAAATAGTTTTTAAAAACGGTAATCAAACAGAACCTAATTAAGTCTTTGTATGGATTTAACTTAGTAATAATGTACCGAGTAATAATATTAGATGGAAAGATTCCCATATTTACTTGTCTATATTTCTTTTACAATGCTTTTGAAGAATTATGGTAATAAGATTCCCATATTTATTTTTTATTTCTACCCTATTTTCTTAACAATCAAATGATTTGAAATTGCATTTATTATTCTTACATCTAATCCATCACTTTTAAGGGCATTTCCTTGCAAATAAGACACTATATTTGGAGATTTATTGAGGAATATTTAACATCATTATTAAGGATTTTTTGAATTTGTTTTTTCTTTTAATTTTCTATTATTTGACCCTTAATTTTTTTATTTGTAACATTTTATTTTTCTTCGTTACCAAACATTAAATTGTCTTTTCATAATTTTCGAAATAAAGATTTGAAAATTATTACCTGCATTATTGTTGATTTAGTGACATTTGCCATATATAGATTGGATCCTAGTAGAAAATTATACTCCACTATTATATAAAGAACAATTTAATATTAAATGCTTATACTCTTAAAAATAATTTTTAGAAACTTGAAAAATTACTTTAAACAATTATTTGATGAATTATTTACAAATGATTATAAACTAACATTAGATTTTACAAAACAAGAGTGTTTTCTTTAATAGTAGTTTTTAAGACAATTAACTATTAAGATTGTGTTTGCCAATATTTTTAGTGAAAGTATTTTTATTAAAAATTTAGTGTTTTAGGTACTGCCCATCAAGTTCTTTCTTTAGAAAACATTATAAAAGTAAGTTTTGTTCTACTATATTTTTTTTTTAAAATTGTGAAAAATAAATTTTGTCGAATATTTATTTTTGTAAAAAAAATACTTCTTATATTAATAGTGTTTCCCATAGCCAAAATCAAATAGACCTTCAGGCGGACATAGACAGGGTAGAGTCCAGGGTGGTTCAACCGTTCAAGTATTAGTGGAGATAAATTAGTAAATAAATGTCAATATATATATAAAACCTTTTAAAATAAATACTTTCAAAACAAAAGTTCTTATTAAAATTATTACTAAACAAACCTTAAAATTATTACTAAAGAAACCTCCAATATTTTTATTGGAATGGGTTCCTTTTTTTTTTTTTATAACCAAACACTTTAATTATAATATAGTCAATTCTTTTTATTGGGACTCGAACTTGGGACTCAGGATCCCTCCTCTCCTTATGCTCTACCTATTTAAATTTTGAACGTTCTACCATATAAACTAAGCATGATGGGCATCTGAATGGCTTTTTGATTTGGCTTTTAGTTCATAAAGAAAAATGATTTGTTTGGTTTCTATTTTTTAAAACTATTCTTGAGAACGGTTTTTGAAAATACAGACTCATTTTGTTGTTTTCTTAATTTTCTCCTTATTATTTAAATTTAGTGTTTTTTATGTTCTCTATGTGTGGACCCTGCATTTTTTTCTATTAATGCTTTTTTCACTAAAAAGGTGAAACTCTTTTTATATTTTGAAAAACCATTTTTAGAAAACGGTTTAGAGTCGCCACTTATTTTTGTTTTATTTTAAAATGAAAAACAAAATAAGAAATAAATACCCTAAATGTGACTCTTGATAAGAAAATGCGAGTTTGGGAAAAACCGAGTTTAGGTCTGAGGATCATGTTACTTATCAGGAATATACGATAAAAACGCAACACCCCTCTAAGTGTGACGCCCCCCTATAAGTGTGACGCCCCCAACTTGGAACCAGGTGTCAAGCGAGGGTGTTATTTTATTTTTTTTACTATAAACTTATAAACTTTAAGCTTGTTCATTCATATAATGTTAAACATTTAACTCAGATTTATATTCCCAGAAAGTAAATGACATACAAATATATACAAGCTACATACATGGAAGTGTTCAACATTTACACATTTACATTGCTTTACAAAAAGAAAATAAATACATATACCATAGACCAAATGCTCTTCCAAAGGTACCTAGGCGACAAGGTCGACTTCTGATTGCTAATGATTGTCCCCGTCCTCCTGTTTCCTCTTCCATCTCACACCCGATGAAACACTCTTGCTAAGCTTATAGCTTAAAGGGGGAATAATACTAGGACGAATCCCTAATAAGGATCATTTCACTTTAGACATGCATATACTTACTTACAAATATAACATTTAATACGCTTATACATTTCTCATATCTACTTTTCATAACATGTTTAATTTCTTATCATATTTCATATATTTTTCGTGTCATCTTACACTTTACTCTTGTCAGAATCAAGATATTATCACTACATAGCGTTGTTATGTTTCATATCATGTCATATATTATATACACCTCATTTACGTGTACTTGCTCATTTGCTTTGATGCTTCACGATTTGATAAAACTTTAATGCGACACGGAATAATCAGATGTGCACTAAAATATCACTGTATTTGGAGACAAAGGATCTCATCTCGTATGACCCAAACATGACCATTATAATGATCCAAACATAATCTATGTCATCGACCTAAACGAGGTCTCGATATCTATAAATTATATGCCGCAAAGAATCAGGATCCCCTTATGTACGCCATCTATCCAACTACCCAGAATAAGTGCATAATTAGTTTTATTATGTTTTCTAATAATCTTTAGGTATCGTAAAAGATATCTCATATACATGAATAACTATTGATATCATATACTTATGAGATATCTATTATCAAATAATCTCTTATAAGCATTTCTAATCAGATTTTTTCATATCACAAAATTATACATGTATTATCTTTAACTTTCATAACACATGTTATCATGATCATATTATTATGATGCATTATTTCATATAACAATACAATTATATAACATTTATACAATTTCAGTTTCCATAACCAATTCTGTCTAAACAGTTCGAGGCAACTCCCAAGTCCATTTTCGACTACAATTTTTTACCCTGTAAACGGAATTGTTATAGAAAGTGATCTTCTAACTCAATATACCCCTATGTCTTAAGTTTCTTATGGTTCAAACATCATGTCATTTGAACTTTTAATTTGGGAAATATGGTTCAAACATTCAAAACTCGCATCGGACAGCTTCAGAACTAATTGAATTTGCGGTCCTATATTTGGAAAATTTTTCCGGAAATGTTAGAGACATAATTTGTAAAACCTTGAAAATTAGTAATTTTTCAAGAAAAAAATGCCAAAAGAATAATAATAATAATAATCATAATTGCTCAGTGGAAGGTTAAAATTCTCTATATCTCGATGACGAAACTAACTACGCCGCAACGGCCTCGCTAAATCTAAATGATCCGTGGTGCTCGCTGAATTCAGACAATCGGAATTTTTTACGAAGTTTCCGAAAGGATAAGTTTGTTACGATTTTGGGGTAATTGTGATTTTTACTTAAAATCTCAAGCTGCGAATCTAATACTTAAGTTCATGTAAAATAAATTGAATTGAAAAAAAAAATTGTTTCGAGGAAGAAACGGACCCGAATGAGAGATAGACACATGGTTAAAATAATAATAATAATAAATAAATAAATAAATAAATAAATAAATAAAAACAAAAACAAAAAAACAAAAGGTAGAAGGCGCTTGTAGAAGGAGAGGACAGAGGAGAGAGATAGAAATAGTTGTGACACCCCAAACCCGAGGGTCCCTTCGGGCCAACCCGTCCCGCGAAATTCCTGGTATGGATTTCCTGGGGAACCCGATACCAATAATCGTTATATCCCATTTATCTGGGAGCCATATTCACAAAATTCCAAGCAGAGTCCCACGTTCGAGAGTTCTACCCAACATACAACTCCGTATAATGCAAGAGTAATCATAACCCATCAAAGGTCTCAACAGAAGTACTATTGACCTCATAGGGTCTACTTATCCATATCCCTAATATACATCCTTTACCGGGATTCATTCATTCACATTTAAATCTAAAATATGAAAATAAAACGCTTAATTACAGTCCGTAAGAGTCTGATCACGCCTCTACCACTACATACCCGACTACTTATACAATAGTCCCAAAAGAATTTAATTACAATTCTTTTATAAAAAATACTTTTTACAAAAGTAATATCAAGGTCACACATTGACCTCCTTCATAATCACGGCCTCACTGGAGGAACCGTTCTCCCGTACACACCCCCCTATACCTAAAAGGGGTCCCACGACTACGAGTAAATGCCCGCAGAAAATTTTTCCTACAAGGGCTACTCCCCGCCTAAATGCACATGCAAAGACATACATAAAACCTCAAATCATATTCCACATAAATAATGCAATCGTATATGGAATATTCTGTGTCATGCATAAGATGAGACTCGTCATGCCCCACAACCTGAGTCTCGATTGACTACCTCACACCTGCAATGCCAAGTGTGAAACACCAGTTGTTGGTGTTTCACCCAATGACTTAAACCATTAGACAACCCTCCAATTTTAATTTATCAAATCCCGTGTGTTATTCATTTGTGGGCCACGGATTTCCAGGTTCTCACCGCAAGACGCCACACACCTATTCAACATTTTAATAGCTTTCATCGACCGCTTTATTGCCTAAACCATACCGTTTTTCACCTTAAGGGAGGTATCTATCCCTACTGGCTTCACCCATTTACACACGTACTTCTTACGCCATGCACCGTGGAGTTCCCAATTTCGACGCTTTCGTCTCATTTTGCATCGGTACCACCATCGAACACTAAACACAGTGTCGATTTAACCATGTCCTCATGACTTACATCGAACACCAACACAATGTCGATTTACCATGGTCGAACACCAAACACAATGTCGACCCCAACCATGCACTCACACCTAACTCGATGCAATGTGACCGTGCATATGAAATGCAATCATGTCATTTTATGTTATGTCATGCTACATGCAACATTTATAAATTCCGGATAATTATATTTCCTACATATAATTTTCATTCATCACAATTTTCATGTTAATACATCACGCAAGCACGTATTAACATGATTTTTTACACACAACCGCATATTATTTATTTTTTTCCAGCAATACACAACACACAAAATGACCCAAATCTTGGACCTATATAAAATAGACACTTCTATTCCTTCTACTCGCTCATCACCACCATCGTGGATACCAAAACACACACCACAAACTCAAGACATCAAATTTTCGGATAAAGCCAAACTCAACCCACTCCGGGATCATCCAAAACAGCTCAAATTCTTTCCCGATCGTCTGAAACAAATCTTAAAATTCAACCCAAACTGCTCGAAAATGTACCTAAATTCACCGATTGTTCAAAAATAGTCTCAAATTTTAAATTTACACTCATGACCAAAATTTGGGACTAAAATTTACGGCCTCTCACAACCTCTAAGCAAATCTCAAGCCATTAAATGGCCTTTAGATTAGAAATAACCTAAGTAGGAAAATTCCCTACCTCGTGGAGTTTGACGAAACAACAAGATGTGGTGACCCACTGCAGCCTCACGTGGACCGACTTTCCTTTGGCTCCGATGAAACCTACGATCCGATTTCCGTAGATCTTAGAGAAAATCGAAGAAAATAAAAAAACAAATTTCTCTCTCTCTGCTCTCGCCTCCCTCTCTGCCGAAACTGCCTCCTGCCCTTTTGTTTTGTTTTGTTTTGTTTATTTATTTATTTATTATTATTATTTTAACCATGTCTTTATCTCTCATTCGGGTCCGTTTCTACCCCAAAACAACTTTTTTTTTTTCAGTTTAATTTATTTTACATGAACTTAATTCAAGTCATTTCCTGATTTCTGAGATTTTCGTAAAATCTGGCCCTTGAGTCATCAAGACTTATCACCTGTAAACCGTAAAAAATTCGATTGTCTCAAAATTCGACGAAACTTTTCTGGGTCACTAGATTTCGCAAGACAAATTTAACTACAAATTCATTCTCGCCTCTCGATATCTATAGAATTTCTGCGCTCTCAATCATTCCTCGCAAATTATTATTTATTATTATTATTCTTTTGCTATTTTTTTTAAACACTAATTTTCCGTTTTGTTATTTCTTCCCTCTTAATTTAATTTTCCTACTACACACCTATTAGCATACACTATAATGCATGATCTAGACCCATGCCCATCGGCCCTCGGTACTCATGTACCTAGACTCTTGATACCTAGTTGTGATGAGCTAGTATCATGACCATATTTATGGATACCCACATTCGAGCTCCCTAGGTAATCGTTACCTAAGCTCTGATACCAAGTTGTGACACCCTGGATTTAGGGAGTCACATAATTTGACCATAATTTCTTCATGAAAGTTGTTCTCCCAGATGTCTAGTTTGTATAGAAATTTGAATCACATCATTTGACCCAAGATAACTAAAGGCGATTAAACAAATCGGAATTTTTCCGCTTCGTGGAACTGCTTTTGAGATAGATTTCATGAATTAAATTGTTCCTTTACTGATGAATTTTATAGGTCCAATGTCCAAATTTGGATATGCTTAATTCCGTAAGATTGTTTCTGTAAGCTCCAATACCAAGAAATTTGAATCCTCACTCGGGATGAGGAACTCAACTTTATGGCCTAAATACCAAAACTCGTTCGGAACTCCAAAATCGTATCGAATTGACCCGATAATGACTCACTTTGATGAATTTTTTGGGTACACTGGGGTTCAAATTTGCATACAACTATTTCAAGAAGATTTGTTCTTCTAGAATTTAGTTTACCCAGAAATTTGAATCACTCAATTTGGATGAGTGATGGCCAAGTTATGACCAAAACAAAAATATGGGTTTAAAAAAAACAGACAGCATCTCCCTTAAAACCCAACATTTTCTCTATACAAATTTTTCCTCCATTGAGGATCACAACCAAACCAAACAAGGATTCTACACAAAAAGAAGTATTCCAAACCTTCAAACAAGTATCCCTATACATATCTATACAAAAATCTATACATTTGCCTTTCCTTCTTCCTTATTCTTCTTCTTCTTCCTTTCTCATTCTTCTCTCTTCTCTTCTGTCTCCTTCTCTTCTTCTCTTCTAACTGGATGCCCTAACTTCCCTCATACCAAAAGATATTTTTGGCTTTAAGATAAGGCTATGTTTGGCCTTATCACATTTTGGCTAACTTTATTTTCCTTTTTCATTTTAGTCCTTCCACTTCATTCTATTTGAAAATCTAACTTATTATATTTCCAACTTAAGATATAAATTTTTGTGTTAAGGACCTTTGTTCCGAATTGGTAAATTTGTACTTACCTTGCTTCCCTGGATTAATCTCGAGTTTTTCTTTTTTTATTTTTCTCACTTGGCATTTAAATTTTGAAAAATTATACATTTACTTTTATTATACCCTAATCATGTTATAAACTCGCACAGATAATTTTTGCTGCTACACTAAGTCCCTAAAGTCGTAGTCTTTACTAAACAAACTAGCGAAAATACTAGCTACTAATCAACTAATGAATACCGAAAACAAAAACAATAACAATACAAAACATGCAAGACATATATAACAAATAATCAAGAGTAGTCATACGAAAAATGTATAATTGCACGGCGTAATCGAAAAGCGCTATCGATATAAATCACGTTAATACACAACAATATGTATTATCACATTCAATTAAAAATTGGTTATACATCATAAATCAAATTTTATTTTTGCTAAAATAATACATGAGATGTCAAGCCCCACCTGTGCCTAATTTATATGTTACAATAAATCACTCCATAAGATTCTATTTGATAGGAACTATAGAATTAATCATTTGTTTGAAATTTTTGAAAATTGATTTCAAATTTAAGGTTTGAAAATTAGAAGTTTGAAATTTTGGAAATTAAGAATTTTGAAACTAATTTGAAGTTTGAGAATTTTGAATTAAGATTTTTGGAAATTGGATTTTGAAATTAAGAACTTGAATTTTATAAATTTAAGATTTAGAATTTAGAAATTTGGAGATTTGAATTTTGAAATATGACACTTTGAAATTTAAAAGTGGGGAATTGTAAATCTGAAATTGAAATTTCAAATTGGGGAAAGAATGAAATTGAAAAATTGAATTTTAGAAATGAGAAATTAGAATTTGAAATTGAAAATTGGACACTTGAATTTTAAAAATTGAAAAATGAAAATTTTAAACTTGAATTTTTGAAGACTTAGTTTTAAAATTGAAAATTTGAATTTTAGAAAATGAGAAATTATGAATTTGAGAAAAATTACATGCAGAAATAATTTGAATTGAAAGAGCCTTACAAGGACAAGCACAAATGGTTTAACTCAAAATGACCTACTTGGGGTTGGGGCTTCAAAGTATATGATGTTTTGAGTTTTTTTACTAAGTCCTAATGGGGCTGCAAATGACTTAATGAGCTAGTCTAAATGAAGTTAAACCTAATGACGGCGTGGGTCATGGAGGATTGAACCGATAAGGTAATCATGAGTCAAAGATCAAGGATAAAAGAATAAGGAATGTTCATGCCCACCAAAGCCTGGCTTATTTATTCAGAATCAATACCATAAAATTTCATTTTATTGAAACATGAAACTGATAATGTTATTTTAAAACAAGAAAATCAATCTATTAAAATAAAAGTTATATATATATATATATATATATAGGAAGCTTGCAAAGAAAATTGAGCACTAAGAAGTTTTGGAAAGTTAATTATGATTAATTACAAGATAAAAGCAAGTCAAATTATTCCAAGGAAAGAATTGTAGAGGAAAATAATAATAAATTAATATTTATTTTCAGTTAGAGAAGACAAATTCAATTTTAATAACAAAATCCTGATGAAGACTCCACCAGTTTTACCTGGACCCAAACAAGCTTTTTCTTTTTCCTTTATACAGTCCAGTTCCCTTGAGCTTGCTTCTCTCCCCAGGTGGTTCTTTACTCCCCCCAAAACCCTAAATCACGGCTACTCCTTCTCCCCCCTTTTTTGCCTTCCTCCAAAAAAACAACTCCCCCCTAAAAAGATCCCCTCTCAAGACATTCATCTTTCCTTTTATATCTTGCTCTCACTCTTGTCCTAGAAATCAAGATCATTCCATGCTCCCACATGTCTTTAGTATATGAGTCGAGAAAAATTAAAATACTAAAATAATAAAAAATAAAAAAGACACATTAAAAAAGTTACCAGACGTATGCTCATCACGATAAGAAAAGGAACCAAATATGTTATGTCTTCTCCTTGTTTTTCCGAACTGTCAAGCTGGCGGGAATGTCGCTTGGCGCTTGACCGACCAAGACCCATCCTTTTTTTTTTTTACTGGTGGTAAGGTGTAGGTGGTGTAAGGTGGTGTGAGATCTTTTTTTTGTGTAGACTTCTTCCTAAGAGACGTGAACCTCTGAGCCTATAAGAATAGGACTTTGATTCATTTATGGGGTTCTTTTTCTTTTTTTTTTTTATGTGAGAACTATAAAATGAGAGATAACAAAGGTTTTCTAGGTAAAATCTTCAACATTCGAATCATCCAAACAATCACAGACAAGGTATTCATATTGTGAAAACTGAATACAAATTTCATCATAATGATCTGTTTTAAGCTTGAAGCATTGAAGACATCATCAAATCCTACACTTCAACAAGTAAGTATCATTTTACTCGCCGCAAAACCTGGAAGCCTTACACATTGGGTATCGTAGCCTGCATGGTGCTCTTTCAGGTTTTTTATTAAACCGTAGAGAAAACATACTTAAACTTTTCTGGACTTTTTTATGTCCGTTATTGATGCAAATTTGGTATTGATAAAGACCTGGCTGAGAGCTTTCTAACGATATTTTTTTTTGTAATTTTCGGGAGTTAATATCAATTATAGTGATTTTTAAAGTTTTTGGATTTTTCTCTCAGCATTTTCCAACGCAAATACAGTTTATTCCAATCCATGACTTTAAGTTTCTATTTAATCTATCCCACTCTATAATCTATGTTCAATCAAATATGAGATGGATAATGTGGCTACCAAGAAGATCTCGATCGCGCCCAAGTGTCGTGATATGATCGTACACGTGGTGTCGATGCCGACCGCTGACTAGATTATCATTGGTCGATGATTGATGTGTTGACTAGGGATGACACTTTTATTTCCGTGACATGTGCTGGATTAGATGACACAATGCTGGACCTATGATATGGTCAAGTGAATGCGTTGGACCTATGATGTACCACGGCGCCATAACTTGGATCGGGTCCTGGTCCCACCACAATTCAAACTTCATTTTTGATGATTTTTTTTTTAAAATTTTCATTTTTAAATTCTCTTAATAAATGGCACCATTTAAAAACTTTGAAAGTTCATTCTCCTGTATTTTATAAAATTATGAATTTAAAATTAGTGTGACTTAGTGCATATCGACAAAGCTTAGCTGGGATGAAATGTCAATGATTTATTTCTTCTAATTGTTTAATACATGTATGGAGCAATAGTGTTAGAGAGAAGCAAATAAAGCTAGAGATATTGAATTTTTCCTCCACTCTTTATATGTAGAGGGAGAACAAATAATGATCGATTTGGAAAGATTATGTGAATATAAGAAAGACCTAAATCATTCTTGGTGCTAACACATCAGGTCATGTATGACAAGCCTGGAACTTCAGATGTTACGCTCAATGAGCACTATGAGCTGTCTTCGATAACAAATGGGATAGCGCTTTGACTCATCGCATGATTCTTGGGATTAAGACTTCGCCCTTACTGAACGGGTGAGCAAGTTGAGCTATAAGAATATTGTAGCCAAGCTGAATAAGCAACTGGAGTGTCGAATACAAAGTGGTACTAGGCGATCTAGTAAATCAATGAATGCATTCTCGTGGATGAATAAAATATTTGAGACATTGACCGGTAGGGAATTTGTTAGAAGAGAACATGAAGGCCACCAGAGAAATGAATAAAAAAAAATACATATAGGAATGTTTAGTTTTTCATTCTTAATAACTTCTTTTTATATGATGTAACACAAATATTTGTTCCACATGCAATGATTTTTTATTTATTTATTTATTTATTTTAGGAATAAGAGCATTTTTTTTTGGATATTAGGATGAGAATTGAATGTATATCTCCTAAATCATTGGAGCAAGTTTAAATTTAACCATATCAACTAGGTTTTGTTAGGAGAAATTGATTGGTCTTAGTTTGATAACCTTACGTTTCTCCGACAAGACTAAGTTTTTATTGTTTGATTTAAAACTTTGTGACATGTTATGGGTCATTAGATTGTGAGTTGTGCTGTTTCCGTTTTTCTCATTTAGCTGAAATGACTGCCACTACATAGTCATGGATTTGAACTAGGACAAACCGAATGACAAAACTATGACATTTGGCATCAGAAAATTCAGTACCTCTTAGAAGCAAGACATGTTTGAGACAATTCACAAATTGATGGTTAAGCCCGAGCATGGAAAGATCAAGCCAACACAAAGCAGATATGGAAGTATATCGTCTATACGCAAGATATAGTTGCTTTCATTTTGATGTCGAGCAACATGAGAAAATGATCTAATGCTACTTTGAAAATAATCGTCAAACCATGGTCATCCGACGCCGTTAAGATACACCTGTGTACAAACCACTAGGTTGTATCAACTAATCCTAAATTGATGATTACAAGAATCAATCGAATCATATCACGAGGCAATACCATCACATTTCAAAACATGATATACGGCAGGCTGCCACGAGTTAACTGATGAACAACAGGTCCAAGCTGTAATTCGCTCTCTTCCAAATGCTTGGGAGCATCTCAGGATAAACCTCACCCATAATGACAATATCAAAACTCTTGATGATGTCGTATGACATGTAGAGTTAGAGGAGGATAGTCTTCTGATGGCAGTGTGGATAGGCTTATAAGCACCAACCAACAGTGTTGACTTCCACATGACTAAGAAATGGAAAGGGAAAGGTTTCAAGCTTAGGAAGAGAGGAAACAAGACCAATCTAAGTGGAAATAAGCGCAAGAGCGGAAAGCGCGTAGGAACATGAATTGCTTCAACTGTGGGAAACTTGGTCACTTTACTTATGATTACATTGAGCCAAAGACTCAGCCTACCGACCACATAGCATGGGATCGCAATGCATATATGGATTTTCGTTGAATTCCAAAGGGAAGTGGGAGCATTTACATGGGAAATAACACATCAGTGGATGTGCTTGGAATGGCACCACAAATTTGTTGATGTTAAGTATCGCACCTCTATCTCCATGATATGCTTTATGCGTCTGGTTCATCTAATCTTGTTTCCAATAGTTTTGTTAAACTTGGTTCAAAAATTGTATTTTGAACAAGATTGTGTTAAGGTATTACTAAACAACATAGTTTATGGGTATGGATTTTTTCCAAACGGGTTTATCAGGATAGATACTATTCCTATCGATAAACCACATATGTTTTGCCATTTGGAAACCAAGTAGTAGTTCTTATGTGAATGATGTTAAATGGCATGCTGTCGGGACACACAAAGAACCGTCAAGAGATTCAGCTAAAGTTGGTCTTTTGGGATCTATAGATAAGATAGACTTGTTATGAGCAATGTTTGAAGGAAAGGCAATCTAGATTGACTTTTGGTAAAGCCAAGAGAGCATGTTTTCCTTTAGAGCTAATTCACTCTGACATTTGTAGCCCAATGAATGTAAGGGCAAGATATGGAGATCAATACTTCATCACTTTTACATATGATTTCACTCGATTCGATCACAATTATTTGATCTCCCATATATCTAAAGCATTGGATTGCTTCAAAAGATATAGTACATTGGTTGAGAATCAATTAAACACTAAAATCAAATCTTTATGAATGGAGTAGAAGGACATATGAATATCTATCATTTAAAGCATATTATGATGAAGACATAGCTAGACAGTGACCATTCCTTACTTATGACAAAGTTCAATATGGTAGAGAGAGAATAGGAACCCTTTTGAACATGGTAAAGGTCGATGATGGAGTAGAAAAGTTTCCAATCTCTCTTTTTGGGGATGCACTATTATTTGTATACTGCATTTTAAATCACATCCGGGGTCCAGTTGACAACTGTCAACTGAAACAAGTGTGGTGTAGTTACTGGCGCCACACCATCATCCATTTATCAAGATCCATAATTTATGAAAAATCAAACAAAGTCTCTTATGCGGGAAGCTCACATCGAAATTCAACATGTATAACAATACATCCCATAACCCGTCAGGACTCGTATACAGAGAGTCATTCATGAGTCATAGCGACCACTCGGCCCCATTCAACCATACCCTGAATACTATACATGCAATTATGTATTGATATGTTTACAAGAGTTCAATTATACACTCTTATACAAAATGATATATTAAAACTGATCATTCTAATATCCATATACAAAATATGGTCTAAGCCACATCCGGCATTCTTCACATAAAAAGTGCCTCAATGGGGTCACCGCTTACACCCGACCAGACTTGAAAGGGGGTCCCACGAACAGGAGCAAAGCCCAAGAGTGATAATCTCCCATACAAGCATTTCCACCTAAGCCAGGCTTATACAATGATCAAACCAACCCATACACATCCAAGTGAAAATGTCTACATGAATGTCATATGTCATGCATGGAATGTCTTCATGCCCATATCCCGAGTCACTCACCAACTCCCTCACACATGCCTATGCCAAGTGTGACAACCGTCACTGGTAGTACCAATGACACACATATATCGAGCCTTTATCGGCTCACCAGTACCCAATGCAAGAGCCAATAGGCAACTAATCCCGAGTCAATCCCGACTCCTATCACACAACTCGAATTCTATGTGATAACCGTGTGTCTTATTTGGGCAACATAACTTTTCGGATCACACAGCGGGTCTCTTACACCCATGTTCCAGTGATAAACATGACTGCAGTTCTTTCGAGCAAATGTAATCCTTTCTCTCTGACATATCGCACACCCAATGTTCCTGTGCTTCACCCGAGGATTAACAACCCCCTTCTTGCTCCGCCTAACAAACATTAATTATATTTACTTTATGCTGAATCGTGAGTCATTACTGATCGCCGTCCAAAGTACAAGCTCACTGCCCATTCATCAACACTGATGATGGATGACCATACCCATGCACACACACCTAATATGACGATGTCCCTATGCATATGAAATGCTAATGTCACTGCAATTTCTCATGTTACATGTATGATACACACTGCATGAACCATTCTCATCAGTTGTACTTCATGTCAATTACCATGCAAACATATATCACAAGCATATAAGTTCCATATATTTCATGCCAATGTATATATAGATATCATATCAAATATATTAACATCCATCAATCCATGACCAAACAAATAATGTTATACAGCCTTCCTTAGGCTAACTCATGGCAATTCCTACCTAATATAATAGCCTACAACATGCCATGTAATGTTCATGTCAAAACCCGGCTATTCACATCGACATAACCAAGCAACCTACACACTTGGTGCAAAACATAGATTTCAGAAAAGTTATGATCACCCACTGTCCTCCATAGGAACATGGCTGGAATTCGACCAATGGGATTTATGAGTCCAAGAAACTGAGTTCTGAATGGGGTTACATGGTCGTCCAAGTTGAGGCCAACAATCGTAAATGACAATTGTGTCCCACCGAATTTCCGCTGCACACCATAAGATGTTGTCTACCCTTTGAATGAATTTCTGAGTTTAAAGAGGTCGTAATTTGGATATACCTATTTCAAGGAGATATGTTCTCCTATAAGTCTAATTTACCCAGAAATTTGAATCACTCAATTCAGATGAGTGATGGCCAAAACACAATCATGAGGTCGAAGGGGAAAACTGGACAACACCTCCCTTAGACACACACACACACACATGCCCTTAGACAGAAATTAAACCGAGTAAGAGAAACCCTAATTCTCAACAGCAGGATTTCCAGGATATCGATTTTCTGCTTTCCATGAAACCCAAACCTTGGACCTTGGCGAAATCTTGTGATTCTAGTACCCACGTGTGTTCTCTGCCGCATAAAGCAAAGCTTTAACTCGCTTGTCGAGTTCGACGGCAGAAACCTCAGAAATCGGCCAAGAAGCTTTCTTTTTTCTCCCTCGCCTCTCTCTCTCTCTTCTAATGTTTTGATCAAGACCAAATTGTGAGATATTTTTTATTTTAAATATTTTCTTGATATTTATACATAAGACATGTGGCTCACATCGCGCCACGTGTCACGCTTCCCCGGTCCGTTTTCGCTCCGAAACAATTTATTTTATCCAGTTTAAATTTCATCTATCTTAAATGAACATTATTTAAATATATGACATTTTTCAGGATTTTTCTAAAAATCTCGTTTTTGGGGTCCACTCGACGACCGTCGTCTTGAAATTCGGGAAAAATCCGACGATCTCAGAATTCAGTGAAATTTGTCTGAGTGACTAGATTTTGCGAGACAATTTCAACAATGAAGTCCGTTTCGTCATTCGAGATCTAGAAAAATTACAGGTTTTAGCCTGTCTCATTCCAACAAAATTACCATTTTGCCCTTCCTAGCTAAATTTAAAATATTTAGCTTTTTCTCGAGTCTTACAATATGAATTATGGAAAGGTGCAACGCCTGATTTGAACATTATGCGTCCATGGGGGTGTGCGACTTATGTTCATAATGCTTCTCATGAATATGAGAAGCTTGGTCCTAAGGGGAAAAAGTGTATCTTCATAATATACTCAGAGTCCTCCAAAGGACATATCTTCTTAAGGGAAGATATAAATGGAAGTGTAACATAAATTGAGTCACGAGATGTCGTATTCTTGGAAAAGGACTTTCCAGGACGAGGTGAGATAGATAGGGATACTCATTTCTATGAAATGGAAGATCTTGAGGTCGGTGAAGGTGTAGGAATAATTGATTCAACACTTACAGGACTAGATAACATAGAAAGTCTAACCCTACTTGAAGTGAGTGGGAGTGACAATTTGCTAGATCATGTTCCTATGGAGTAAGATCATGAACAATCTCAACCTCGACATAGAAATTGTGAGAGAATTCCCCGTCGTCGCTTTGAGATTGAGGGGGAAGCTTTCATGATTGCTCATGATGAAGAAGAGCCCAAAACAATACAACAGACTCTTTCCGGTCCTAAAGCTAAATAGTGGTTTAAAGCTATGAAAGAGGAAATGAATTCAATGGAATCAAACCGAGTCTGGGATTTTGTTGATTTACCGCCAGATCGTAAGACCTTTAGGAACAAGTGGGTTCTCAATATTAAACATAAGGCAGATAGGACAATTGACAGATATAAGGCTTGATTAGTAGCTAAGGTGTAACACCCCAAATTATATCATGACAATTTTATAATGTGTTTTGGGTATAATAAAAGTAAATGTATATTTTTCGGAATAAAATAATGCTAAAATAAAATAAGAAGAATTTAATTAATATTAAAATTATGTAATTAGTAATTTATCAATTCAGACTCCAAGGGTCATAATGTATGAAGATTATATGTTAAAGTGAAAATAAGATAAGTTAGATTATACTAGAAGGAAGTCAAGGACCAAATAGCAAAATCAATTTTATGTCAAATTTTGATAAGACCAAAACAAGGCCTTAAGAAATATCTCATTTTTTGATTTTCGTTGTGGGAAACCAAATGAGAAAAGGAGAAGAGAAGAGAAGAAGAAGAAGGAAAAGAAGAAAAAGATGAGTGCAAGAAAAGCAAAAGTATGGAATGTTTGGAACTTTTGTATGGAGTACTTGGTTGGAATTGTTTAGAACATGTATGGAATTCATGTTTGGTTTAGGAATTTTTCCAATCAAATTCTTTGTATATATGGGTTGGAAAAACCTAACTTATAAATGTGTTATATGGTTGTTTGGTTTGGTTGGGGTCCTCGATAGGAGGAAAATTTTTATAGAAAATGTTGGGTTTAGGAGATGTTGTAGTTTTTTAAACCCATGTTTTGTTTGGCCATCACTCATCAGATTAGGTGATTCAAATTTCTAGGTAAACTAGACTTCAGGAATTTCTAGAAACAAATATCACCCAAATAAGTGTATTCAAATTTGGACCTCATTGGACCTAGAAATTTGTCAAAATAAGGCTTTGTTTTTAGGTTAATTCTGATACAGTTTTGGGTTTCGGAATAGTTTTGGTATTTAGGCCATCAGTTGAGTTTCACTCATCCAAATTGAGTGATTCAAATTTTTGGATAAACTATACTTCTAAGAAAACAAATCTCCCTGAAATAAGTGTATCCAAATTTGGATCTCATTTGACCGAAAAATTCCGTCAAGTAAGGGAACAATTACGTCACGAAATATGTCTCGAAGCAGGTCCTGGCCCCGGAGTAATTCCGGTTGTTTAAATCATAACGAGTTATACTCATCCAAATGTGATGATTCAGATTTTCTCTGAAACTAGACATCACAGAACAACTTTCATGAAAAAATTAACAATTAAATTACTAATGCTCTAACATTCCCGAAAATTTTCAAATATAGGACACAATTCTAGATTATGTTCTACAAATGTCGAAACGATTACGAATGTTTAGGTATATCTAAATTAAAGTGCAAATGACATGATGTTTGAACCATAAGAAACTTAAGACATAGGGGTATATTGAGTTAGAAGATCACTTTCTCAGCAATCTACGTTTATGGGGTCAATATTGTAGTCGAAAAATGGACTTGGGGCTGCCTCAAGCTGACTAGAGGCAAAATTGGTTATGGCTGAAATTGTATAAAGGTTAACAATTGTGTTGTTATGATAATCATCTATAGTAATATTGATCATATGATGACATATGACATAAAGCTAAGAGAATACGATATAATTTGTTATATGAAAAGTATAGTTAAATGCTTATAAAGTTATTTGATAATGAATATCTCATAAGTATACATGATATCGAGTAGTTATTCCATGTATATGAGATATCTTTTACGATACTGAAGATTGTTGAAAACATATCGCCAGTTATTACTTATGACCGGGTAGTTGGATAGGTAAGCATGCCTATGGAATACACGGTTAACCATGACATACAGGTTTATAGATATCGAGACCCCGTTTAGATTCGATGACATAGATCCGATTTGGATCATTATGCGGCTCTGTTTGGGTCATACAGGATAGAAATCACTGTCACCGTCACAGTGATAGTACCTTCGGGTGCATCTTGTTATTTCTGAGTATCTACTTCTAGTTATATCACGAACATGAAACAGCAAAGCAAATGACAAGAATATGCAAATGATTTGGATTTGATCAGTGACATTATATGACATGATATGAAGCATAACAACTATGATGTGGTGACAATTATCTTTGTGTGAAACAGCGAAGCGATATATGAACAATGATAAGTAAATATCGAGTATGTATAAGCATGTGTAAATTACATGTATGAAATATGCATAAGTATGGAGTATAAGTATATGATGTGTTAAGTATATATGCATGTATTTAGATGTGTGATGATCTTATTAGGGTGATACAGTATTTATTCCACTAAGCTATGAAACGCTGCAGGTGTTTCTTACATGTGGAGAATTTGAGAAGGAACTAGAAAGCCAGAACAATCCACATCATGACCAAAAATTAACACAAGCCTGGTGCTCACTAAAAGCCTCTATGGTCTATTTGTATATGTTTGTTTTTGTAAACAATGTAAGCAGTTTTATATGTTGAACACTCTTTATTTATAGAGTTTGAATATTTTGTAATCATTTGCTCTGAATATATTTCCAAGTTAAGTATTTAACGATATATGGGAATGAACAAGTTTAGTAAACAAAATAAAAAAAAATAAAGAACCTTCCTAGCACGACATAGGTGCCAAGTTGGGGCATCACATAAGGATTACATGAAATTGACAGAAGAGCATTCGCTTGGCAGAGTGGGGTTCGCATCGATTAAGCCTCATTCTAGCTATTATGGCAAGAATGGATCTAGAATTATACCAAATGGATGTTAAGACTACTTTTCTTAGTGGAGAGCTCGATGAAGAAATCCATATGGATAAACCTTTAGGCTTCAAGCTCAAAGGACAAGAGCGCAAAGTTTGCATCCTCAAAAGATCCATCTATGGTCTTAAACATGCCTCAAGACAATGGAACCTCAAATTTCATCAAGCCATGTTGAAAGATGGTTTTACAATGATGGAAGAGGATCACATTATTGTGTATATTAGCGTTCAAATAACCACTTCATAATTCTATCATATATCACAGTGACATATTAATATTTGGAAAATATAAGTGATATGTCTTCTGACCAAAAGTGGTTATAAATCAAATTTGAAATGAAAGGCATTAGGAGGAAATTTGGTTATGTGCTTGGTGTTAAGATCCATGGGATCGTAGCGTCTCTTGAGATTTTATCTCAAGATATATATATAAAAGAAAATGTTGCGGCGTTACCTTCATGATTTGCAAGCCTATGGACACCTATTGAGAAATTTGAGCCTTAGTCTTCATATGTGTCCCCAAATTCGTTTGAAGAGAAAAACAAATATCCCGAAGTACCTTGCACCGATGCTATCGAAGTCGATGTATGCAATGATGTACTGCGTCCGGACATTTGCTATGTGTTGGGCTATGACATATTTCAATCTAATCTAGGCATGACACTGGATGGAGTGAAGAGAGGAATTTTGAGATATCTAAAAGGAACAACAGTTATTTGTTGTGTGCTACGAGGGAGAGATTTGCGATTGAAGTTAGTTATCGCGGATTGATTGGGGAGGCGATTCGATCCGCTCAAATCGCGTCACGGATACGATGTTTATGGCGAATGATTGGCGCAATATCGCGGTACCAGAAAGCAGATCCTTGTATAGCCTTATCAACGATAGAAGCATAATACATAGCTTGCTCCTCGGCGATACAAGAAGTAATTTGGCTAAGAAGATTCTTACAAAACATAGGGGTTGTTAAAAGAGCTTTTGAGCCGCGACTCTTCTTTGGCAAAGTCAGATAACATCATTTACGCATTGACTTACGCTAATGATACGAAATATCATGTTAGACTAAACATATCAAATTAGATATCATTTAGCTAGGAGATATGATCACAGCAAAATGAAGTGATTCTGAAACACATTTCTACCAATGGATGGTATGAAAGAACCTTTACTAAACCAATAGCTACGGATGCATTTGTAAGGCATATGAGATCCTTAGGCTTATGTAGGATGTGATTGAATGGAACAAAACACTTGTGATCATCTTACAATGAGATAAAGAGCATTTCACATGGTTCACTTGTTTTTTTTTTTTTTTTTGTGAATATGTTGAAAATGTCGCTTAGCACCATTTAAATAATGTATGTCGATGGACTTTGTAACACCCCAAAATATACCCTAGTTGTTTTCGACATGTTTAGGATATTTTATGCTTACTCATTTGGGCCACTTCATGATTTAAATCTGAAACATGGAAATTTAGAAACCGGAAATCGTACAAAATATAAGAGACAGTGTAATTTGTCAAGGGGCATAAAAGTCATAACTTGATAAGACTATAGGCCAAAAGTAGGAATAATAGGAATTGTAGTGCAATTCCTAGAAGGAAGAAGGAGGAGTAAAAGGTAAATACAAAGAAAGTTAAATTATAAAGGGGAGGAAACCAAAAATAACTCATTTTGTGTCAAATAGAAAACTCCTACAGTTGGAAGGAAAAGAGAAGAAGAGGAAGAGGAAGAAGAAGAAGAAAAAGAAGAAGAGGCCAAGAAAAGGTATGGATACATGACTTTTGTATGGATCTTTGGAGTTTGGTATGGATTCTAGTATGGATTTCTATGATTTTTGGTATGGATTTTACATGGAAAGCAAGGAACTTATGGTTTTGTATGGATTTCTAGGGATTTTTATGAGTTCCAAACCTAGGGTTTAGTTAGGAATTGATCCACAACTGCAGGTTTGAATGAAATTGAGTTGAAAAACTCTAGCTTAGTTAATATAGCATGGAGTCCCCTTAATTCTATGTTTTTCTATAAGAATGAGTGGACTTTGGTATGGGTTCTTGGACTTTTACCTAGGGTTGGGTATGTGAAGTTCCTAAGCCACACCATACAAGATGAATATGGAGTCGTTTTAATGTGTATATTGAGTATAGAGTAGATTTGGGTGGAACTATATGGAAAAAGGGAAGAAAAACAAACAATTATGAGAAATTTTCGAGGAGTGGTACTGGTACCATAAGTGTTCTGTTTTTCTATTTTAACTAGTGTTTGTGTTTTGGCCATAACTTGGTCATTTCTTATCCGATTTGAGTGATTCAAGTTTCTGGTTAAACTAGACTGCAAGGAGAATAAACCACCCCGAAATAACTATCTTCGAATTATGACTCTATGTGGCCCAAAAATTCAATCAAGAGGGTACATGTTCAAGCAAATTTACTCTGGGTTTTGATGCGTGGTCAGTTGTTTAGGACATAACTCGAGTTTCGGTGCTCGATTTGGGTGATTCCAGTTGGAGAAGAACCGCATCCTTAAACTTCAAATGAATACAAGAAGAACCCCGATGTCGGGTATGAGTTAAGACCTCGGAAAGATGAGTATTACAAACTGTCCCTAGTGAAAAATCGGTAAATTGACTAGTTTGGCATGAAAATGCCATAACTTTAGTTTGGATGATCCAATTGGAAAGATTCCAATTTCTAAGTAAAATAGATTCATATAGGACAAGAATACTTGAATGATGTATGAATACATAGGCATCATATCATTGCAAATTATACGAGTACCATATGGAATAGGCATGAAACATGAACATGAACATGAAAACGTATGTCATGAACACGAGTGTGATAAAGATGCTATGTTGCCGAGTTCTAAAAGACATATGATGATATGACTTCTAAGGGCCGAAGAGTGAATTTGTGGACTTTTTATGAAATTCCTCCTTGAAATTTAGGAGTTTGTGTTAGGGTGTGTGATTACTTGTTAGGGTATGAAATCCTTCCCTTTTGAGGATGGATTGTAGAGATTTGTATGGATATGGAAGTTTAGTTTATTCTACTTTTGGGGTGATTTGGGATTGATTGTAGGATGGTTTGGTGCCGTGTTTATGGCATGTTATGTGGCCTCAGTGGGGAGGATATTGTCGCTTGATGGACAGGGTGTTGCGGGATGGTTTGGGTGAACCGGCGTAATGCGGAGGCGCCAAGAGATCTACGGCACGCCGGGGACCTGTTGCATGGTACAGGTGCATCTCAGCGCGCGCTGGGCGTGACCACGGCGTAGCGTGTCTGGGTATCACCAGTGTGTTTATGGCGTGGATCCGCAGCGCCTAGCGTAGCCCTACTGTCAACCCTCAACCGGGCGAGCCATAACTTCTTCGTCCAAACTCCGTTTTTGGTGTTCTTGGACTCTATGGAAAGCCCATTGAGTCTAGAATTCATCCATATATAGCTTGATAAAATCTTGAGCTTATAATAAGTCCAAAAATGACAAAAGACAATGAAGCTCTTCTTCCTCAGGTGCGCAAATTCCTTTGTTTGCTTCGAAGCTTGCAATGTGTATAACTCCCTTCATTAAGACTCCGTTTTAGATGTTTCTTGGAGCTCTGTAAATCTCGTTGGAAGTCTAGAATCTAACCATATGCTATTTAATGGCATTTGGTACCCACATATTATCTGAAAATTGAATTGTTGTACTAAGTGTACTAATCGCTTGGTTAAAGTCAATTGGAATACGAGATAAGAAAAGAGATAGATATGACCAAGAAATAGTAATATACGTAGATTTTATATGTAGAGGAGTATAGAAGAAAAGAATAAAATAGTAAGCTCAGAGAACATGTATAATTGTACTTGACGCCTAAGGCCGGATATTGAATGACAAAACATATTTGATCGATTAACCTGCGCTCCACGCTAATACTCACGGCATACATTACGTGGGCGGACACGTATAGTGCCGATTGCCTTTCTCACGATTAGTCTTTGTGACACTCTCTGACCATGCTTAGGCACATTAGTATGATTGCTCTGTTTTAATACTTGATTTACTCGATTAATTACAGCGACGCTCTGTCGGTCTTGGCTCCTGCTTTGTGCTCTGACATGATCTTTGTATAGTATCTTCGGGATGCTAACGTGCATGTGTACCTCATTCAGGTTTGCTGGTCTAGGAAATCCAGCGGTTATATGATGGGCTTTTGAATAAAGAATAAGAGCGAGATGAATATGGTAAAGATACGAGATGTACCTCACGGTACCTCTTGTACTGATACATGGTACCTATGGGTACTTTTGTACAAGAAAATCCTCAGTAGTACCTCACGGGTGCCCTTTCATTGTTGTAAAATAAGTATAGGATTACGTAGTATAAGTCTAGTAGTACCTCACGGGTACCTCGATAATGAATGTAGTATCTCTAGGTGCTTTTATCTGAGAATAAGCTCAGTATCTACAGTATAAGATGCGTAAGACAAATTATAATATAGTAATACAAGAGTAAGATAAGAGCCACAATAGCAAAGTATAAGTTCTATAGTACCTCCCAGTACCTCTGTGTCGATTAATTTAAAGCAGCACCTCTGGTACCTCCATATAAGCTGAATCGGGATAAACTCGGTGGTACCTACGGGTACCTTAGTATGATGTATAAGTTAGTAGTACCTACAGTACTTTTAATTAATACTCAGTTTGATATAAGCACAAGTGCGTGTCTTTTGGGACATTTGAACAGTGGTACTTCGAGGGTATACGTGCAAGAATAAGTTCCGCAATATCGGTATATGTTTGTGTATCTCACCTTCAGTACCTCTGGTACCTCAGGCAAGTGTAAACTGTAGTAACAAGTATAAGCCCTGGTATAAGTATAAGCTGTCGTACATAAGAGATTACCTACGAGAGCAAGTGTATGAAACTCGTAGTATAGTATAAGCCCTATGGTATAGAGTATAGTATGCATTGCCTAAGGGTGTCTGCGTATGGCATAAGCTGCAGCTCCTACAGGAGATCTGAGCAGTATAAGAGAGATAGAGTATGAACAGCCTTGGATAAGTACTCCCAGTCTAAGTATATGTATAAGTTCGATCTTTGTATCACAGAATGCAGATAAGTGTGTCCCTCACGGGAGATAAGTATAAATATGTGTATCCTACCAGGGAGATCCCAGATAAGAATAAGTCATATATAGTGTGGATTAAAGTAAGTATAAATAAGTAACAGATATAGCTTTTTGTAGTACGTGCGGGTAATAGCTCTATGGCTTTCAGGTGGGAGATCGAATAAAGCATAAGTCTGGTATAAGCATAAGTAATGGTATAAGTTTCATTACAGATACCTTGAAAAATTCGATATACATTGTTATTGTTTGTAGCTTTAAATATGTATATGAATAAGACATATGTTTCCCACTAAGGCGTAAACACTTGGGTTTTTCAATCAGGTGTGAACAAGAGAGAAGGCGATCTAAAAGCACGCATACTCTTAGATTGACACACTAGTAGGGGTTCACTACATGTAGGTTCTGCGCTCTGATTTGTAAATGTAAAAGTACAGTTTTTGTATATATAAATGGGACTCGGTATATGTGCATAGATTTTGATAGACACCACTCCGGCGGTAGTTCTTTTGTATATGTATCTTAAAAAAAAGCAATTAAAGAGTCCTGATGTAGTCCTTTTTCCAGAACTCGGTTCGGACCATGTCGGGTTGGACCGGGGAATCGGGGTGTAGTGACCTGATTGACTCCTCACACGGTAATCACCTCAGAGGATTGTGGGAGCGAGTAGAGATGGATGTATTTAGAGGACTAAGGCGTAGTGGGAGTGACTTTGGTCATATTATCACTTGCTAGGTCACCTTGATGAGAATCAAGATGAGATTCTTTATTTCAATCGACATGAATGCCTTACCCCACCATTGATGTGTTTATCTAAAGGAAGCTGAGTGTGGAACTTGTAACACCCTAACGGCACCGTGAGGTGTCAAGCGGTCACACTTGGATAGGACTCTTCCTTTTCCTTTCTGGGGCGGCTTTGTGTTTTCTCATTCATATGCAATTTCTGTAATAATAAAAAAAAAAATTCTTTTACATATACATTATGCATACCATAGAGGTATTCATGTTCTATGTAGAGTCATTGCTTCTCAATAAACAAAGCCCCATACCTATTAAAAATCGAGATTGCGGAATGATGCGGGTGACACCTCTGAGTGGCATGCTGGCGTGTGGGATAATCATGTCTCTACCTTGTCTTACGCCACATACCTACCGGATTAAAAACCGAGTGGTACTAAGCTTTAAGCAGTAGGAAACATATCTGAGGGCGACCAAAAGCTATGATCGTCTCAACAAATACACTTATCCTTCTCGGTTCATATAGCATTACACTTCTATCATGTAATGTTTTGACATATAACCTTTCATATCATTTGTTTCTTATTCTAGTATAGACGATCTATTCTCTTTCTAATGGTTCATAATGCACTCCCTGTCTGCTGTATGTCATATTCGTATGCATATATTACTTTCATAGTTATACTCCATACACAGTTGTTATGTTCTATTTCCATGTCTTATTATCATATCTTTGTATTCATATTTGTTTCATCTCCATTCATATACTATTTTCACTCTTATTTTCTGTTATACTTTCATATTTTTTCCTTTCTGTCTTGTATGTTTATCCTCTTCGATATCTTGCCTTTTTGTGCTCCACGTATTCATATTAACTTTTGGATCATTTTCACATTCTTATACATTTTTATATATCATGTGAGATCATTATAATAATCTTCATGTTGCAGACTTAAATGCATAAGCGATCTTCATCTTTACTCGGAATCATATAATATCTTTTCACATGTCATATGCAAATAATTTGTTTTATGTTTCATGTCTGCATAAATCTTAGAAGTGGATACAGGAAACTATAAGGGCAGACATTTGTACTCCTTTATCGGCTTGAGTGGTCATAAAGAACCCGAAGTATTTGTTATCATCATCTTGAGACAATATGACCATCTATAAGGGCGAATGAGTTGTTATCATTATGCGAGACAATGACCATCTATAAGGGCCAAAATGCAATGACTGACCGGGACGGCCCGATCGATATCTTTGCGGACTTATTTTTCCACTAATAAGGCATGTCAATCCCCATCACTTACCCGGGTTCTAACGAGACCAATCCATTTTATTACATTTTACGTACATATCTCATCTACGCTGAATAACTATTGTTATCATGTATGCGATGAATATACACTAATGTTTATTTAAGTTTGTAATACACTTCACATATTTCTTAGTTTATTGTTGTTCTCATATTTCTTTGCAATGCGTATATTCGTATCTTTTATCATTTAGTTTTGTCCCATTATCATATGCAATCTAGCCATATATCATGAATGCATCTATACACTCTTATATTCATATATTCATATATATATATATATATATATATATATATATATCTTTATCTATTCCTATCCTTTATATAAGTTTATCGTCATATCGGCTATGTTTATCGTGATTTATTTATTAATTGTACTTTTACATATTTCTATCATGTATGCTCATTCATGTGTTCTATCATGTTCCATCCATTCGTTTATGTATGACAATCATATATTCATATCATATACTCTTATATTCATATCATGTCCTCTACTTGTAACATCTTATATCTTGTTAACTTATATGCCCGTATGCTGTCGGATATCATATCTTATGACCTATACCTATACATTCCACTATACTTGTATGTTTTCTTGTTCTTTATCATCTTATCCTATCTCAGTAGAATCTGAAACGAGACTCTTCCTTTGAGAGAGAGAAATACCTGTACCTTAAGTGCTTTTTTTATCTATACTCCTTTACATATCAAATCTACGTATATTGCTATTTCTTGTTCATATCTACATCATTTCTTACCATGTATTCCAGTGTAACTTTAACCAAGCTGATTAGTACACTCGGTACAACAATTTAATTTCAGACAAGATGTGGGCACCAAATGCCATTAAATATGGTTGAATTCTAGACTCGATGAGCTTTGCATCCAGATCAAGAATACTCATAACGGAGTCTAACGAATGAGTTGTCGCAGTGCAGTATGAAGAATTAGCAACTTGCAGCACCTGCAGTAGCAGCAGCAGCTACTGTCTTTTGTAATTTTCCAGGTACTAGAATTATAAGATCAATATTGTATCTGAGCTATATATGGATGGATTACAGACTGAAGGGCTTTCCGTAGAGTCGAGAACACCTAAAGCGGAGTCCTAACAGAAAGGAGTTATGCAAATTGCAAGCCATGAAGAAAATCAACAACTTACCTTTTACGTGCCCAGCAGCAGCCTCTTGTCTTTATTTCAGGTGTATTATAAGTCACGTATTGTATCAGTATATATGGATGAGGATTCTAGACTCAAAGGGCTTTCCATAGAGTCAAGAACACAGCGGAGTCCCTAACGAAGGAGTTATGCAAGTTGCAAGCCGTGAAGAAAATCTTGACTTGCAGCACCTGCAATAGCAGCAGCAGCTACTGTCTTTGTCATTTCGAACTTATTATAAGCTCAATATTGTATCCAAGCTATATATTGATGGATTCTAGACTGAGGATTTGTGGGGAGTCAGAACACACAGCGGAGTCTAACGAAGGAGTTATGCAAGTTGCAAGCTGTGAAGAAAATCAGCGACTTACGCTTCTGCAATAACAGTAGCAGCTACTGTATTTTGTCATTTCGGACTTATTATAAGCTGGTGTATCGAAGCTATATATGGATGGATTCTAGACTCAAAGGGCTTTTCATAGAGTCCTAGAACACCCAAAACGGAGTTTGGACAAAAAAGTTATGCGCCTCCAAAGTTGGAGGGTTAACATTGTGCGGGACTTCACAGCTATAGCGTGGAGATCCCAACGTATAGCGTACTGGCATGCACCCGACCAGCTACAGGTGGCTTCACGCCCGGCGTGCGGAGGTACCCGGCCACGCTACGGCGTGGCCCCCACTCCCGGCCGTGCCCGAGGAGAGGATGCCTTGGCGACTTCGGTTCAAACCGTTTTGACGAAACCATCCGGAACAATACACTTGTCCGCCGACAATATCCTCCCAATTTAGACCACATGATATACCTGGCTCACGGCGCAAAACTAATCACAATCAATCCCAATTCACCCAAGTAGGAATAAATAACTTCCATATCCATACATATTTTACAATCCATCCCACGAAAGGGAAGATTCCATACTCTGTAACAAATATTTCACTCTCTAACACCTCGAATCTTAGCTTAATGAGGATTCATATTAAGTCACAATTTCCACTAACCAGCTAACCATCCATACAAATCATACATAAATTCTTAATTTCCATACTCAAACCATACTAAACTCTAACAAAGTCCATGACTATACGAGTTCCATGCACAAAGCAAACCACAAATCAAGAGGGAAGAACCACATGCCAAGTGCAAATCTAATAACTCCACATATATTCTATATAAAACCCGAGGATCGCTACAAATTCCATACAGAATCATACCAAGCTCGAGACTAAGTTCTACTTATCACATTACGTGTTCATGTTCGTGTTTCGTACTATTATATGGCATTTCATATACTTATGCAGTATGATGTCTATGTATTCACACATCATTCATATATTAACATTCGCTTTATGGAATCTACTTTACTCGAGAAATTGGAATCATTCGATTAAGGAAGAAATCACAGCTAAAGTTATGACATTTCGTGTCATTGGTCGATTCTGGAATTTGCAGGGACAGTTTGTAATGTCGTTTTTCCAGTGCCCCTAGTCTCCATATTTGACACGGTTCTTTGTACTCCTTTAAAGCTAAGGTGCTAAGGGTTCCTCCTCAATGAATCCTTGCGGAACCATAGAAACTGATTACGTTCGAAACAACTTTGAATTCTTTATGATCAAAGCGACGAGAATTTGAAGCTGCGCATGGCCCACTTTGAGTGAATTTACGGGCCATAGAGGCTAATTTTAAGGTACCTATTTGAGGATGTTTAGTTTACTCTTGAAATTACATTTTAGCAAGGCTTGAATGTTTCAATCGGATAATAAATGACGAAGTTATGGCTATCTAGCGGTTGAAAGCAGAAAACGAGGGCACTACGTATGCCAGAGTACACCTCTTACTTGTCTTGGTACATGTGTTATTTGCCCGAGAATGTGGACTTTTTCTGCACTTTTTCTATTTTCTGATTCAACTCTATATCTTATCTTACACCTCGAAAACCACACCAAATTCATCTTATAATCTCAATTTTACTCCAATTCGTCTTCATTTACCTATCTTTCTTCAACAATTTTCCATGAATTTATCCAAAACCATTCTAATATGAGTTATGACCATACTCAAACCAAATATGATGATTAGTTGGGTTTGTTCTAAACCACAACTCGTGCCTCTCAATTAACCCATGAATCCAAACCCCCAAAGAGGATTACATAACTATCTTGTACCATATGGGTTTTGCAATCTAATTTCAATACATCTTTGGTTAGGATGAAATCCTAATAAACCTGAATTTGGAACTCCTAAGCTTTTCTAGAATCCCCATAAAAATCCATATGATGTATTAATAGAATCCATACCCGAGGATTAGTTCCATACCTTTTATCATAGCTTCTCTTCTTCTCCTCTTCTTAGCCTGTACTCTTCGCCTTGTACTTAACTATAAACTCTCTTCTCTCCTGCGGTTCTTTTGGAGACCAAATTTGGTGCTCTGCTTATCGTATTTATTAAGGCCATGTTTAGCCAAGTCAAAAACTCATTTTGCTTTAACTTTCTCATTTTTGCATAAGCCCTTTAACTCATTATTATTTCTAGTATCTTTTCTCTAAATTGCCTTGAATCCCATAACTTATTAAATTTCTATTTTGGCATCAATCTTGTTAACTTATGACTTTTAAATTACTTTTTGAATGATTTACATATTGTCCTTAAATCACTAATAAATTTCGGGTCTCTCGTTTCCATGTTTTCGCATTTAACTCCACGAAACATTCAAATTACAACACAAAAATCACACAGCGTGTCGGCTAGCTAGGGTATATTTTAGGAGTGTCTGAGCTTGTTGTTTAACATCATGGAATGTGGAAATAGAAGTTTAGAGGTTTGACAATTTTGGACGATAAGGCTAAGACTCATATGGTGTTATTTTGTTTTACACAATTTCACGGCGTGACGTACATTTTTCATCTTTTTATAAGAAGAGAAGTTCCACTGTGTATGCATTTCATCTTGCATGTGCTAGACCTGTGAGAAAGCGAGAATGAATCCCTACTTCTTTGTTATGTGAGTCCTAGAAATCTTATATATATGGATTTCATCTTTCCTTACCCTTTGTGACTTTTGATTGTATCGTGATGTGAAGAGTTGATATTGGCTATTTTAGGATGTATCCCATAGTCATAGAAGGTCGACGCAGACGTTAACAGAAAAGCGAGTTAACTTCGGAATCGGGATTGGTATAAAGCGAAAAGAAAGGTATTCTTTGCTTATACACCTCGTTAACGTGATGTGGTAAGAGAGATTATTTGACGACTTTGGAATAGCAGAATCTTGGTAATTGTAAGGCGTATATGGTATGTGGATTCTTGGGGATTGAATCATACTTGATTATGTGTATTATGAAAAATACTTGGGGTAAATAAGCACGACCTTACCTTTATGGGGTTGATGTCTCCTATATGGCCTTAGGATAGGTTTGTATTGGAGATCCGTAAATCGATGTCTTGAAGTCGTATGAATGGATTCGACTTTGTATGAATAATCTTTCTATGCTTGAGTTGTTAGGATGATGTGTGAGATAAAACAAGTCCATCACGAGAGAGTGAGAGATGTTGGGTTATGGGCATGGGTCACCCATGTGGGCTTGACCCAACCCAAGACCCATTAGATGCCTCCCCTGATAGAAGATATGTCTTTTTCTAAAATATGTGAACCAGAACCTATAAGAATTGGATTCTGATTTATTTATGGGGTTCTTTTTTTTTTTTTTTATGTGAAAACTATAGAATGAGAGATAATAAGGTTTTTTGGGTAAAATCTTCAATATTCGAATCATCCAAGCAATCACAAACAAGATGTTCAAACTGTGAAAACTGAATATAAATTCCATTACAATGGTATGTTTTAAGCCTGAAATAATGAAAACATCATCGAATTCTAAGATTCAATAAATCAGTATCATTTATTTTCGTTACAAATCACTGAAGTCTTACACAAACAAAAAACAATTTTTTATAACTGTAACGAAACAGACTTTAAATAAAATAATGGAAACACGGATGACGGGCAAGATGCTAAAAGTCAAGATATTTTCAAAAAGATATTTAACTCATCATTAGATTCTTGAATAAATCTCTCCTTCGGATAAACCACTGTTCACATGAGAAAGGAAAAGATGATTATCAAGGGTGAGAAAAAGAAAAAGGGGGTGAAGACAAAGGATGGGGTTAAGAAGAAATATAGAAAATTGCTTGAAATGATTTGAGAGAAGAATTCAATGTGAGAAAGAAAGAAAACCGTGTTTCTCTTTTTGGGTTCAAAGAGATTGAGAACATCAATTTTTAGTAGGAGTGGAATGGGTCTTATCTTGTCAAATTATGGTAAGAAATAAGTGAATATTTATTTACTTTAATTTAAGTACCATATACTTAGTAATCATATCAATTAACATGATTAAATTTAGAATTCTTTTTTAAATGATTTTATTTGAAGTGTTTTCTTAAAAAAAAAAAAAAAATTTAGGATGATCAACTATAAAGTGTTTTTCGAAAGAACACTATAATTTTCAATACTACTAGTGATTTTTTGTTTTTCAAATTTTACCAAACACCTACTATTTTTATAAAAACGCTTTTAAGTGAAAAACAATGTTCAGAATCACTTCCAAAGGTTCTTTTAATTTAAAAATAATTTTTAAGTTACAAACGGTTTAGAAAAAAATGATTAGATCATGTGACATCTTAAGGTGAAATTCATAAATGATCTTAATCTAGGAAATGCATTTTTAAATTACGAGAGTCCCTCACAGCTAACATTATATACATAGTTGAATCCTTTAAAGAGTGTTTGTCCATTTGACCGTATATCGATTTTTTTTTTCTTTTTTCTTTTAACTTCTATTTATTATGTATATTTCCTTGTAATATTATATTCTTACAAGACTCAAAGCTTGAAATGACCTATCATTCTCTCATTAAGGAATCAGAGATGACAATAAGGTGGATTTAGGACTGGCGATCCCATTACAATCTCGTCTCGTTTATTTGAATCATTTCTTATACTTGTCTTATTTAAAAAATTAAACAAAGTGAGATAGGTTATAAAAAATTTTCAAACCCGCCTTGTTTGACAAAATCTTAAAAAAAAAGACCCTCGTATTATTATCCCTACCTCTTACCCTGTTACCACTTGAATCGAACTTAAATGACACCCCCATACATTAAAATTTAAATCATTAAACTAAAATATAATCTAATTAACAAACCCATTTTATAATTTCACAACCTTCATCATAACCCAATCCATTAAAATTTGTGACTTCCCAAACTACCCCTCCAAGAATAGTCAACCCTAGAATGGAAGGTGGGCGGCCTAGAAACTATTCAACCTTTGACCAATGACATGAAATCTAAGAAGTTTTTTCATATTCACAATAGAGAGGTGAGGGAATCTTCTTGGGGTTGGAAAGAACTGTTCCACCATAAACTATTACATAGTGGGTTGAACTTTAAAAAGAGAGAAAACAAATAAAACTAGAAACTTGAAATTCAAGTCATCATCTCATCACCACCACATGTTGACAACAACTACTCCTCCTTTGGGGGGTTTTCTCTATTAGTTGTTTGTCAACAACTATTGGTCAACAACCTTTAGTTTTTTTTTTTTTTTTCCCAATTAATTTTTACTTATTATATTCTAATTTCTATCACAACAATAGGTTGGTTGCTTTGGGGATTGGGTCAAGCTTTGTTAATTATTTCAATTTTAGTGGTCAAACCCTCCTATTGCATGGTCTTGGTTTGACTCTTGTGGAAATGTTTTGAATTTCTTTGTATCTTTTTTTGAATGGTAATTAAAATTATTTTAATATGGAATTTGTTCAAACTTTGAAGGCCCTTTGCATTTAGGGTGTAGTACTTTGTTCTTTCTTAGATCATGGTTCTTCCAAATGTGCATTCCACCTTTTTACCACTCAAGAGCGATTTTTATTGTTAAAGATAGATAAATTATTTTAGAAGACATTTTCTTAGACACATGAAAGATTAATTTTTCTTTTCCCCTCTTTAAATTTTTCACACAATAATAAGTTTTTTCTTGTATTTTTTTAAAAGAAAAATACTATTATTAATTCAAAATACAAATTACTAAAAACTATACATGATGAAATAAAATCTAGGTTAATAGCATGTCGATATAAAGCCTTACTGTAAATTTGATAATATAGTGAAACTAGAATGTCCCACATGAAACGATTTTTAATACAGCGGTAATAATAATTTGATATCTTTGGCTTTATTGAATTTTTCTTTTATTTGAATTTATCACGTAAAAATAAAGCGTCGCGTAGACTGACGAAAAACGTAGTCTATAATAGAAACCGAATCGAAGCGTTATAATAAGATAGCGATAGAAAAAAAAGCTACGTCGTAACCAAGGCGGGTAATGACCCGAGCGTCGCTGATAAAGCGATGTGACGTAAAAAATATAAGGTACAATCGCTGTAGAGAACCACTTTATTAAACAAAAAAAAATAAAAAAAGACATATATGAGTTATTCAGGTTAAGAATGATAAAAAAATCACTCATCTTTTTTTTAGGAATAAGGGTTAGAAAAAACAAGACGAGAGAAAATGAGGGTATGTGACAAGGTTTTTTTCTTGTATTTGATTTCAATATAAAAATAAAAAATAAAATACAAATTCAAATTAATTAGAAGTTTATATATTTTTAATTATTTCATCTATATCAGTAGAATGAATTTAAAATCATTTAAGGATTTCAAATCTATTTTTATTTTCTTTCACTTTTTTTCTTTCTTTTTACTTTTTCTCTCTATTTTAAATTAATTTTCTCACATTTGTTTCTTAAAATGTTTCTTATAAGAAGGATAGAAAAATTCAAGAAAAAACAGTAGAGAAATGCCAAAAGATTTTCCTTTCTTTTTTTCTCAGAACATGACAAAAGTTTGGAAAAAAAAAGGGTCATATAATATAAATAAATCTATTGTTGTATTTGGTTTGATGAAATACAAAATTTTAAAATCTAATTTGTATAATTAAATTCTTCAAAAAAAAATTTGTATAATTTTTTCTAAAAAATATGATGCAAATTAGTTGGAAATTTATGTATTGGCAAATTATTTAGACTTTATATTGAAAAAATAATAAACCAAATAAGTTTGAAGTGGATTTTTTTTAAATCTTCTTTTTTACATTTTCAACATATAAAAATGACTTTAAAGTCGTAAAGATATTGAAAATAGTATTAAAATATGTATGGAAATACTTAATTGGAGTATAATTCAGTAATAATAGTGATAACAATTATAATAAATATATTTTAAATATTAGTTTAATATACTTCTAGAATTAACTAAAACAAACTTAAATGATAAACTCTTTTGTATTTATTAAAAAATTTAGCCTAAAACTTAATAAATGCATTGAAAAATTAATTTGACTAAGTAAATAATTTCATATTTCAACGGAAATTACTTAATTGGTGTGTTTGTTTACTATTTTAGTGAAAAATAATATAAAAGAAAAAAGAAATTTATTTCATGTGTTAAAAGAAAAAATCCGAACGACAGCAGAGCAAAGCGTTAAAAATTTTCTTCAGTGTGGGGCCCACCACCTTCTCCTTTCTCCACTAACACGTCGTCGTTTTCTTTTTGAAAATAAAGAATACAGCTTTGACTTTGCAACTTCCACTGCTTTTCTTTCCTCTTTTCTACTCTTTATATTCCCTTCTCTCTCCCTCTCTTCTCCTCATTCTCTTCCTCTGTTCTGCCGTCATCGATTGAGTTTGGCAACCGGCGTTCATGGCCGTCGATTTTCTCGGGTTATCCAAGATGGAGGAAAGGATGGCTATCCAGGAGGCTGCATCGGCCGGATTGAAGAGTATGGAGCACCTGATCCGCGTCTTGAATCATCATCATCCTCAATCTCAGCAAATCAATCGGTTGGATTGCAGAGAAATCACCGATTTCACCGTTTCCAAGTTCAATAAAGTCATTTCCATGCTGAACCGGACCGGCCATGCCCGGTTCCGGCGCGGTCCGGTTGCTTCTTCTCCTTCGTTTTCTCTTAACGATTGTTCTAGTAAATCGGAACTGCCCAAACCGGTCGAGTCAAGTCCGGTTCGGTCGAACCCGGTTCAAACCGCTAAGTCTGACCCGTTGAAATCGGAAGCCAACCCTAGCTTGTCGTCGACGACGACGACTTCGTCTTTCTTGTCGTCGATCACCGGAGACGGCAGCGTGTCGAACGGAAAACTAGGCACTTCTCTGTTTGCACCGCCTCCGGCTCCGGCGGTTTCCGCTGGAAAACCGCCTCTTTCGTCGTCTCACCGGAGGAAATGTCACGAGCATGGATCCTCCGACAACATCTCCGGCAAACTCTCGGTTTCCGGCCGCTGCCATTGCTCGAAAAGAAGGTATTGCCGTATTGCATTTTTCTTCTGAGATCGGGTATTCTAGAATGTTCTCTTAAAGTAATAGTCACTGAATATCGATTTCTTTCGATTTTCTACAGGAAAAATCGTGTGAAGAGGACGATCAGAGTCCCTGCGATAAGCCCTAAGATCGCCGATATTCCCGCCGACGAATACTCGTGGAGAAAGTACGGCCAGAAGCCGATCAAGGGCTCACCATACCCACGGTAATATTCTACTCTACTCTTCCAAATCTCCACCGTAGATCGAGAAGACTTTTCAAAGTCAAACTTTCCTCATCCCAATATTAAAACAATTTCCACTTCCTGATTTCCAGAGGCTACTACAAATGTAGCAGCGTCAGAGGCTGCCCAGCGAGAAAACACGTGGAGCGCGCACCAGACGATCCGGCGATGCTCATCGTCACCTACGAGGGAGATCACCGCCACTCCCAAACTCCGGCACCGGCAGCACCGGCCGGCGGTCTACTCTTCTCATCAGCAGCCTGACCGATACGACAAAACCCACCCTACGATAAGATTCCCTTCCTCGAATCGGAATCGTCTGTCACGGATCACGTGGTCACAGCCAGGCGACCCTAGATTTCCCGGTCCACAAAAGTCAAACTTACTGTTCCTGACAGACTACTGTACAAAAAGAAAGAAAATTCAAAACCAATCTATTATAAATGAGATAATTATTTTTTTTTTTAATTCTTTTCCTTTTCCCTTCTAAATCTGATATATGAAATGAATCTAAGATTTTGCGCTGTGAATTTCGTTTTCTTGCGAGCCAAGTCAAAAAAGGCGGGAATGCTTTTCATGAGGTGGGGGGCCCATCCATCACATAGTAGGTGGGTGGTGGGTCCCACAACAGCTAATAATAATAATAATCCGTAGACTAGTCCGGTCCAAATTGTTGACGAATGTTAGTAATGAATCATTATGCCTGAGCTTTGGAGGGTTGACCTTATTCCCATAAGATTGTCTGCCACATGAAGCAAGGATGCATCATTCCAAAAATATGATATAAAATTGGAAAAAGTAGTATTGAAGTAGGAAGCAATGGCTGACTTTTAAGTCATGGGTCACATCAATTTTATAATAAAGGAAAAAAAAAATGTTATTTTATCTTTTACTATTTAAATTCAATTTTTGAAATAGATTTGTGTACAAGATATGGGAAATGGTAATGCTCATGGCCTGTAAAAGTGGGGGTAAAAAGTAGAAGATGGTAAAAAGGTTGGAGGGAATAGGGGTGGTAATTCGCAGGTCGTGTCTTAATAATAGGTATTCGTCAACACTACACAACAATGATAAAATTTCATTTAAAAATAACAATATATATATATATATATATATATGTAATCCATTTATTAATTTAATAATTTAAAATAATATAAATGATAATCCATTCATCATTATTTAATTATTTTGTTTTACAATGAAAACTAAAATTTCAATGATACATCTTAACATGCTGTTAAAAATATTAAATAATTGTGGTGTCACGAATTACCGAGGAATGTTGGATCGTCGAAGCATTCATCTATTAGCGCCAACTTTCTATGAGAAACAAAAGGAAGATGATGGTGGTGTTCATGTGAGACCCCGCCACAATGATAGAATCTGCCGTCTTCATGGTAACCTCTAAAATTATTCATTTCATTGACAATTCTGTGAAATTTAAATTAGATTAAAGCTCTTTAAACTAATGTTGAGAAAACGTGGGTTATAAAATTTCGACTTTTTATATGTCAATCGTGCGCATTTAGATTTAACGAAAATCAGGCGATAACGCGGCCATGGTGAAATTGGCGAAATAAATCACGTGTATAAAAAAATCGCTCCCAATGTTTTCTAAATATCCGACCTCTATTGTAAAGGACATCGGTCATCATCAAAATATAAGATAGTCGATCAAACGTAATTTCGTATGTGTGTTTTTAACCCAAAACCATCGTGCATATTTTACAAAGATGTTCGTATACAAAATGTCACATTTAACTGTACTTTTACTTTACGCCTTATCTTATATATAATCATAGCATAGCATGCAGGGTAGGGATTGCAGGGAGGTAACCGAGCCGGCGGCACCAACGCGCAGAAAAATTATTTAAAAGCGGCGCCAGGCGAAGCGAACCGGTGGAGTCATAAGTTACCAAATGTTGTTGTGCAATATGCGCCGATATGTCACATGCATAAATGGTTGTAAAAGCGTTTATGAGAAGCGAGATTTTCTTTGTAATAATTTTACAGCGTCTTTGAAGCTATTTATCTTCATGTTCAAAATATTTATCTTCTTTGCGTTACGAAAACTATTTTCTTCAACGGCTTCATTCGATGGTGGTTAATATCTGAAAGCGCTATCTTTGAAATCAAGTACCAACCCTTTGCTGACCGTTTACGAAATCTACTTTAGGCGTGATGCTTGGCGGAGCGCGGGAGCTGGCGTCGGTAGTGAACCTCGGAACATTACGGATTTAATATGGTCGGTGAACCTGACGGGATCTCTATAAGCGTAATGGAGCGCCGGGCGTGCGGTGATGGAACCTCGGAACGGTAGCGCCATTACGCCGTATCTTGAAATCGACGTCTTGTATCACATATCTGAATGCGAGGCGACTACGTATATAAATATATCACGGTCTTCACGATTGCCGGTAGAGGCGATATAGTTAGTCATGTCCACATGGCAACTGCTTAGTACGTCAGAGATACATATGTGAGAGCGAGTTTGCGACATCACAGGGTTTTTCTTTAAACCAGGCTATTTGTTTCTTAAATATTAAAATCTAGCACCTCTTGAGTATAACAAGTGGGAGGTAAAAAAAAATGTTTTATAAATTTATATTTTCAAGCAACTTGCCCCAAACTTGTAATTTAAACATTTCGTTTTAGAAAGGTTTTGAGTACTCGCATTTTTCGACTAATTTCTTTCAAATCTTGTCGAAAGCGGCTTTAGGTTGCGTCGGATCTTTCCAAATCATTTTCTATGATCGTCTGAGTGCGAAAATGCGCCGGTTGATTTTTAGCAATAAAGCGTCTGAGAGCCGGCGGCCTCTCGAGCGGGCGATTAGCAACTGCGTCTTTAGTCACATTATTTGTGAGACATCGATAATATGATGTGAAATTGACGAAAATGTCCTGCAATTAAATCTTGCATCAATTGTCTTGTTTTATGGCTTTTGGCCAAAGAGATTTTCCGTAGAAATGCAAAAACACCAGCATTAAGAAAATTATGTTCGGCACAATACGGCTACAATCTGAAATTTCAACTCATTGGTCAGAAAGCAGTCCCAAAAATTCAGCCGGTAATAGAACACGATCTCAAAAAATTCCTAAATTCATAAACTCGATCTAAAAATTTTGGGATGAAGTTCTGACCTTTCCACATTTCTAAAAATTTAATAATTCACATGCTTGTTGAAATTAAGAAAATAGCTGAGTAGGAAAATTACTATCTTTGGGTTCTTGAAATGTTAAGCACTGGCTCTTCTGCGTAAGCTACCAAATCGTGTGAAGCCATTTTGCGCCTGTCAAGCCAATCTACGTCAGTTAAGTAAATCGAGAGAAAAAGCGAAAAGAAGAAAATATAAAAATAAAAATGGTCTCTCTCTCTGGGCCATTTCTCGACTTATCTCTCCTTGTCGTTTGTTTTGATTTTATCCCTTTTTCTTTAGTATTATTATTATTATTTGGATAAGCGATTTATTACCTCATTGGATCGGAACCCTATTGCATGAATTTTTATTTATTTCAGATTCGGCTTTGTTGTAAATATAAAGCTTACGTCAGTCGACTTCACGACTTTTCGATTTTTGTAAAAATGCCGTCACTTGCAGTCATGGCGACTTATCATCTACGAAAGTAGTAAAATATTGATGTGCCGAGAATTCAGCGAAATTTTACGTGTCCGTGATTTCGCGAGGCAATTTAGCGACGGTTCGTTGTCGTCAGGATCTGAAGAGGGTACTACGAGAACCCCATGACAATTATGGTAATTTGTTATTATTATCTTTAAAATTCTATAGTTAGATTTCACCTCCGCTTGTAATTGCAAAGTCTTGCGATTATTTTGAAAACATGAATTTTGGCCAGCCAAATGACTTTGAAAGATTACATTATGACGTTAAAATAATTAAGGAAGCCCTTGGTGCACATACGGTTACACATACAGTACACCCTCTCCCGGACGGGGCGATTCTGAATCGCCACGCCATTTAGAACATTTACGTCCTCGAAATGAACGAAAATAACGTAGAGAGGATACACTTAATCGAAAACAAGCGAGGATATTATTTGTGCATCGGGCCTTTGACTCCCACGTAGCCTCGTAATCCATGATTCCCAGCCAAAACTTTATTCGTAGGAATGACCTTATTTCGCCAAATGCTGCATGATCTACTATGCGCATTATTGCTCCTTATAGGTGAATTATCATTTAGTTCTAACGGTGATCTCACGAGTACATGGGAGGATTTGGGGTGTACTTGCGGAGCATGGATACATGAAGCAGCGTGCGAACGCTTGAAACGACTACGAAGGAAGGTCTAAATCTATGCTCTTGGTCATACTGTGATGTCTCGTATGGCCCTATGTATTTGGGCCTTAACTCCGATCTTCAAATCTGGGCCTTTCAAAGGGGAAGCTTTGAGAAGACCTATCATACAAAGCGCAGATCCTCTGGCGTTTGTTCGCATGCTTTTAAATACGTCCTTGTATCTTGGTATGTCTCGGACAATCTGCGGATCTTATCTAAGGTAATGCATTACTAATACAGGCCTATCGGTCTCCTCTCTCTACTTACGTCCCGGCTATGCGGAAGTCGAACACTTCCGACATCTGATGCTTCAAATGGAGCCATGCACATGTTGGATTTATTAAGCGTTTGTTGTGGCGAACTCCATTAGAGATAAATCATTATCCAAACTTCCATAAAGCTCTATCACGCGTAACAGAATATCCTCTAATGCGAATAGTTCTCTCGATGACCATCGGTCGAGGATGGAAAGTTGATAACTAAAGTGATTGAGTCCCTAGCATCTTGTAAGCCAGGCGAAAATCTGGATGTGAGATCACGGGAGTCTGCATGAGACTATCGATATAGGAACACCATGTAATCCTAACTATCTCCTCGCATATAATTGGGCGACTTGTCGATGGGTCATCATTGCTAGCGGGAGAAAATGCAAGTTTCGTTAATTACATCACTTATCACCCGTATGGCATCGTGATAGAGTTTCTCAGAGCTTCGATAACAAAATCCATAGTAATCTTATCCCGCCACATACGGCGGGAATCGGAAGGGGTTGTATCTTTCTGCGGGCTTGATTGCTCACGCCTTTACATTGACGGGTTAGACATGCGAATCACGAATGCGTAATTTGTTTTTCATGCCCTTCCTGATAATGCTCCCTCGAGGAGTATGATACATCTTGGTGCTACCGGGGTGCATGGAATATCTTGCAGAAGAGTGAGCCTCTTCCATGATTTCCCTTTTAGTTCACCTATTTCGGTACACACATTCGACTCCCTCTAGCCCCATTACACCATACGTCTACGATGCGGAACTACGGTTTCCTACCACCCTCGATCTACTGCCCTCCCGACTTAATCATCTACGAAATTTGCTTCTTACCTTCCTTGATCGATCCACGAGAAGAGGACGGAGCGTAAAATGATGCCCGATAGTGTCCGCTGTATCGGCTACTCTGTTGAACTCCCGAGATCTCAACTCTATCATGATGAGGAGTATTGTCTGGATAAGCGCAGGAACCCTCGGGTTCTCAGGCAAGGCATCGGCCACTACATTGGCCTTCGGGGTACTCTATCGTGCAATCATAATCCTTAATCGCTCCGACCATAGTATTGCCTTAAGTTAAGCTCTTTACGAGAAGATATCTTTGCGGGCTCTTATGATCGGTGAATATCTAACGAGGAACAGGTATAGATAATGTCTCGGATCTTTAGAAAGCGAAAACCCAGCTAGCGCTAGTTCTAAATCGTAGATTAGGGTAACTGCAGCATTAGTAACTTTAGCGCGGAAGCATGGCTAATACTCTGCCATCTGGCGTCGAAACACCTTAACCGCTATCTGGGCGTCATTTTGTGCAGCATACTTGGTCATTTCACGTGATAGTGCTAACGATGGGCATCGTTAATCTACCCCGCCTCGGCTCCTGAAACTATCTTTGTGATATCTGACCACTCGAATTTCTAATCCTTTTTTCAATAGATTGGTCAACGAGTTTGCTATCTTCGAAAATCCTCGACAAATTTCTGTAATAACGCCAATCCAAGGAAGCTGCCGGACTTGAAGGCTGTTAGGTAGGGTGCCGAGTTCACTAACCGATCTTAGAGGATCCCACACTAATACCTTCTTCGAAATGACATGACCGAAAGCTACTTTGTCGACCATGGCACCACTAAACTTGGCGTATAATGAAACTCTCTAAGTCTAATCTTGTCAGGAGATGCTCTGCATGTTCCTACAGGCTGCTTTGATACACTAGAATGTGTCGATGAATCGATCCACAAACTTATCTAAATACGGTGAATACCTGATTCGTCACATCCGTGAGCATGGTGGGGCGTGAGTCGTCAGAATGGCATCGGCTAGGAATTTCGTAGTGGCCAGAGTATCTCGTTATGAAGCGATCTTAGAAACATCATTCTCCGGGACCCTCAATGATGATGGCACGACCTTAGATCAATCTTAGAATATACGAGATCCCTTACTGATTAGTGATACGCTCATCCCATACAAGACGGATCTTTGGTTGCGTATTGTCGCGATTCGGAAGAATTTGTCTATAGATCTATACACAACGTAAGCTTCCATGCTTTCTTCTTCTGAAGAGCTGGAGCTCCACGGTGAGTCTTAGGTGGATGAAGCCCTTGCTTAGAAATTCCTCGGTGTGCCTTGATTCTTTTCAGTTCTCTTGGCAAATACGTATGGAGGAATGGATATTGGCTCGGTCACGGAATCGGTTCAATAGCAAACTCAATTGAATTGCTCTATCCGGGGTAAACCCGAAATATCATCCGGAAAGATCCGAAAACTCTTGACTATAGGATGTCTTCCGCCCGTGTCCCCTCTTGCCTCCCATCCACTACAAATGCCAATAACCCGGCAACCTTTTCAAGCATTTTCGAGAAGGCCATGGCATTAATGAGACTAAAGGCGATCTCTTTCTCGATTCCCTCAAATATCACGATCGTTCCTTCGGGTCGGAACTCAATCTTACTTTTCTTATAGCAATCTAAGGTGGTTCTATGCTTGGATAACCAATCCATACCCAAGACTATATTGAAATCATGGATACCTAACACTATCAAGTCTATTGGAAAACTCTTATTCGATCACCAATCACTACTTGGAACTATCCTTTCTCATCATAGTATCCCCATTGGGTACTGAAACCACCATACGACCATCTATAGGCTGGGACTCTATCTGGTGCCTTCCGAATGGTACTGAAATAAATGAATGAGTGGCTCCTGGGTCCACTAATGCATATGCATCATGATCAGAACCGAAATCATGCCCGCAATCACGTATGGTGATGCATCCGCCTCCCGGCCAGGTGATCAGAATACCCGAGCCAGTAATGAAAACACTTGACCGCCAACGGTATCAGCCGCCTCCTACACCCCTGCACATCGCGAATTCTACCAGTCAGATCACACCTCGCTCAACCACCCCTACTAACCCGACTGACCGTTGGTGTCACGCCCGAACCTGCCTTCAACCCGACGGGCTGATCCGGGACCGAGTTCTGGTGCGAGACTCGTGGACTCGGGACTCACCGATGATTTTTTTTTTTAAAGCCGACTGCAATTGCAGAAGGGTCACATCTATAAACACTAAAATATTATATATAAATCAAAAGAACTACCATCGGAGTGGTGTCCATCAAAAAGCTACACATTTATCGAGTCCCATTTACAAATAAAATCGCTTTTACATTTACAAATCGTAGCACTGAATCCCATGTAGTGAACCCTTCCCGGTGTGTCAGCCTAACCGTACGCGGAAGTCTTCGCATGTCTTCTCCTCGTGACCTACACGGATTAAACCCGTGCTAAGCTTACGCTAGTGGAAACATGTGCCTTATGCATATAACATTTGCATAAAACAATAACATATAATATATAAATTTTATGCATTTATATTATGAACTTATACTAAGCATTTTTCTATAACAGTTTACGCTTATTCTGATCTCCCGTAGGAGTTACGTATCTTATTCTTATGCGTAACTTATGCTTATAACAAACTTATGTTTATTCAGACTCGTAGAGTTACGTAACTTATTCTATACAGACTTACACTAGTTCTAGAGGTAACCCGTAGGTATTATAACAAAGTTTATGTTTATTCAAGACTCTGAGTTAGCAAGAACTTATTCTTATACAGATTTACACTAGTTCTGAGGTACCCAGAGGTATCACAGATTACTGAACGTGTAATCGGTATCGCGAACTTATTCTTATACCTGGCACTGGGTAAGTACTACAAAACTTATACTGGTATTTCTGAGCACATACCGGTAATTCGGATCTTATCTCAGGCGAAAGTAATTCGTAGGCAATGATAAGTCGGAACTAATCATAATCGACGTCACATACAACGATCGTGCATTTATACGTGATACATATGTGTATGGACATTAGTCCATGATGTGTACGATCGTAAAACGTATACATATACTTATTTTACGGAGACGAGTACCTTAGGTACTAATGACTTATACTTATTTTACTGATACTGAGTACCTGGGAGGGTACTTATCGACTTATATTTATATTCTGCACGGAGTACCCGCAGGTGCTCACATGTAACTTGATTAGATACAAGAGTATCCGTAGATATTGTTACACTCAATATCAAGAGCATACAGAAATGTAACTTAATCAAATACAAGAGCAATGCCGTAGGTACTAGAACTTAATCGTGAGGGTGATTGTGAATCCTATTAAGACATACATGAGTACCGAGGTACCATAATCCTAATCGCATACGACAAAACTCATTCGATATAGAAGCAAATTCAGAGAAATTACGTAACTAATCGTAGATACGACTTATTCAAATACATGAGTACCCGTGAAAATTACAAAAGACTTATTCAAATTACAAGAGTACACCTTTTAAATAATGAACTTATCGTGATCGTAGATCACCAAATAATATGTTACCAGAAAGTACTACAGACTTATTCAAATACGCAGCAACCTCAGTACTACTAACTTATCGATCGTGACTTATTCGGCATGCCATGCATTCGTGAGGCACACGGGCACTCTATTCAAATACGCAGCACCTCGTACTACTAATAATCCATCGCATCGACTTAATCGTATACGAGTTAACTGCAGATAAGCGAGTTAATCGCAGACGAGTTAATCAGATATGTAGAGTACCCATAGTACTACGTAATCCAACCGTAAATGAATGTAATCCTAATTAAATACAGAAGTACCCGTGGGTACTACAGAACATTTTCAGTCACAGAGTACCAGAGGAAATGCTGAAACAGACCGGGGACAGAGTACCCGTAGTACCGCATAATGGTTCAGAGACAGAGAGGCACGCGAGGTACTACTAACGTATACAGAGTACATTCAGATCTTTATTTATTCTATTCAGTCTTATCATATAATTGTTTTCACTTATCAAGAATACTGAATGAGTAGGACACAAATACAATAAGCACCAAGATACTATACAAGACTGGCGCCGTAAAGATGGGGCCGCGACAGAGCCGCTTAAAGACTTGGTCGCGATGCGATGCCGTAGCACTAACGTAACAGAGTGCCGTAGCACTGGGTCAGAGTACCGTAGTACTAATCAGAGGCTGAGCACTAACTTGTTATACAATCGCAGAGGCACCGGCGCATTTTAATCGGATAGCGCCGGGAGCACTAATCGGGAGTACCGGCTACGACCGAGGCGTTGCCTGAGCACTAATCGTATATACCCAGGCATACTATGTCGTGATAGAGCGTGGCACCAACAGAGTACCAAGTACACATCCATGTGCAGTGTTATGTCATTTAACCGGTCTTAGGTGGTTTTACAACATTATAAGGAGGCTGGAACACAGCCCATAATAGTGGCATTTACCCCCAGTGTCATACATGCATCATCCTTCAGTATACCGGTAAGGCGATGCGTAATCACACCCTCTTATCTAGATTCTCATTTTGAATCTACTTACCCAAGAGTTGGAACTACTCCAATCGATCATACAACTGTTAAGTATATTTATGCCAATCACTATTTTACCGATTTTACCCGAGGGACAAGCAGAGATACTCTTTCCTGGGGGTCTTAACTTCATATTTGCACTATCTCTTTGAACTCTTTTAAAGCTAAGGTGCTAAGGGTTCATCCTCCCAACTGAATCACCCATCTGGAGCACCACCCAATCGCAAGTTACATCCAAAGTCAAACTCCACTACCATGTTCAAAGCTGAACTATTTCGGTATATTTATCTCACTTAGATGCAGAATTTTGTGGCCACTTAGATCAGAATTTAAATGCCTATTCTTTAAGTTTTTTTTTCTCCTTGAAGTCTATTTTATCGGACCACTTGAATCACTCAACCTGAGTAAGAAATGTCAACAAGTTATGGCCAAAATACGAAACTCACGAAACAGAAACCGTAATGTGTGTACGGCATGACCCTCAAAGTACTGTACACTTCACAAAACATCAGACTGAAAGTGTACCGTACACTTTCAAAGTGTACCGCAAGTCACCCATAAAATGTCTTCTAAAATGTGTGTTTTCTCACATTTTTCCATACTTTTGATACCGAATCAATTTATACACTTCAACACATCAAAACCATTTAATTCAGAATTTTGAATCCTTTAGTACTCAAATTCCATCTTTCAATTCTTATCTCTCTTTCAAAACCTTTCCATAGAATCTCTCCCAATATAATTTAATAAGGGCACTACCACCCATACAAACTAAGTGCAATTAAGATTTGTTAGGGGTTTGTTCTAAACCCAACTCAATTTCCTTTCATTAACCATATTTAACTAAAACAACAGCGAAGGATTCCATACTTATCTTGCTCTCATGTTTTACCAACCTTAATTTCAAGAAATCTAAGGTTAGATGCAATTCTATCAAAACCCTAGATTTAGAGACAGAGAGGGCTAACCATATCAAGCCTTAAATCTATGTGATCCATACAAAAATCCAGGTCACCAAAGTAGTTTCCATACCCTTGGCTTGCTCGGGCTTCTTCTCGTCTTCTTCTTCTCTTTCTCTTCCTCTTCCTCTTCTTCTCTCTCCTTCTCCCATCCTAAGCCCTAAATGAGACCATTAATTTGGTCTTTAAATCCAGATTTGTTAAAGGCCTCATCACCCTCTAAAAACCCATTGGGGTTGTTTCATTATTTGCAAAAAGGTCCCCTCCATCTTCACTCATTTGAATTTCAAGCCTTTATTTCATTTTGGCCTCAACCATCAATTCATGTCTTTAGGTCCCTTTTGATAAAATTATACTCTTTGTCTAACTTAAATTTCCTGCCCTCAGCTTCCTGCAGCCTACTTAACTCACTAAACTAAATTATGCTTACAAATACCCTAAACATGTCGAAACGACCAGGGTATATTTCAGGTGTTAGCTTGGTGTCAGGTAGATGCTAACAGATCACCTCAGAGGTCTCAAGACAATGTGACGTCCTGACAAGCAAGTAGACCTTCCCATTAGTTGAAAAACATCCCAATGATCCATCCCGCACTCTCCGAGATGCCTCCGACATGGGCACGGTCGGAAAGATGGATCCCAAGATCTACCACCTCCTAGGTCAGCCGGCGCATCAGACGATCCCCAGCATGTTATCCCCGTCCCGAGCCTCTACCGCCTCCCACTTCTTTTCCTTTTTCACACCACATCAAAGCCCAACACAAAGGCTGGAGCACCTCTTACCGTCACGCCAGTTAACTACAAAATAACCCTTTCTTTCTACCTTTAGTGCAAAATTTCTAAACTTTTCATAAAATTATACCGCTTTTGGTTTTCTTGTCGTATCCAGTAAACATAAGGGTTCTACCGTGTCTATAGCTGACCTCATGTCCACATCACCTTTCCAAAAGAATTATGGTAAAGACCTCAGCCTTACGCCACCAGAGAACAGCTAGAACGTTAACTCCCATTCTAACCATAAGTACGCCGCTCCGGGTCGCCTGCACCATCACAAGTTTTAGCCCCACCTGTGAGCCGCCCCATCATGCCTCGCTCTTCTAGAGGCCCCGTGTCACTGCAGTCAGCCAGAATAATTCAGAGTAACCCGATCCACGCCAAGGTACGCCCGGGTCCTGGCGCCTCGACATGGTTCGTTGGGGGCTCATCATATCTCCAGACATCTGGTGTGTGTCACATATTCTCCTGTGGTGTCCATAAGTCCTGATCACCTCACTAATTCGCCCGTATACATAAATGCTGTGAATTTCAAGGCAAGATTCAAAGACACCATGTCATTTGATACAAGGATTAGCAAAACAATGTAGGTTGCATAGAAAAACCTCACAGTTATAAAAACAATTCATAGGAAACACCAAAGAAAATCGCATATAAAAACAAAGAATTATCATTAAAACTCCGTTTGAATAATAACTTGACAATCCCTTCCTAGTGACAGCAGAAATTGGCCGACAACTCCACAAGAACCTCCTACCAAGCTCGCCGATCGACGTTAACATGAAGCTAAGCCGTTAAAAAAACCCGCTGGCAACCTGCCTTTGGAAAACGAGATGCAAGATCTCACTCTCTTCTCTTCTCTCTTCTTTCTCTTCTCTCTCTCTCTCTCTCTCTCTCTCTCATATCAAAACCCACCTTTAGATTGAGAATCAAAATCCCAGAAGATAACGATCGCATGGTGGCTAAGCCCAAATACAAGAAAAATCACCGTATAAAAACATACCTCTAATGTTTCATTCAACTACAACCATAAAGCGACTCGGCCCCATCAAATATAAGATAAGTTAGACTAATCCAATAACATACTTCATCTTAACATGTTTTCAAAAACTATGGCACGCTATTTAAGCAAAAGATATTTAAGATATACAAAATGTCGGGTACATTTTAACTTATTACTTTTAATGTGAGCCTATCTAGTAAATATAAACATAACACAACGCCTAGACCGAGATCCCGAAAGGCTCGCCAAAGACTGCAGAATTCGAAAAATTATTTAAAACAAAAACTTAAGAAGTCAAACCGTTATAGAGTACTAAGTTCTAAATGTTGTTATTCCTGAAAATTCAAATATGAAATCTCAGAATATAAACATAAAACCGCGTATGAGAAACGCTTTTTATGGTTATTTTTCCGAAACTAGTTGAATCCACTTCGCTGTCAAAACTGCTCTAAACTATTTCATAATAAAACTGCTTTCAGCAGGTGATGATTCAGCAAGGCAAGGATTAGAATGAAAAACATCAACTAGATCTAATAGAAACACTCTGCATGAGATGCTAAGCGAACTCTAAATCACATCATAGAACTCGAATGACTAATCCACATCAGGCAGATCTGCACAACATGACTTCTAGCAAATAGAGTTTAAACTCGAACAAATGCCCGGATGTCCTCACTGAATCACTTCACATCATACAATGCCAGACGCATCCATCGCAGAGTACCTGAATGCGAGAGGTAGACTATTGCAGATGTTGATCTGAACCTCTAATCACAATACAGTAGAAAATAGTCAGGCATATCCCAGCAACTTATAAGTACAATCCGATACATCCTCAATTAAACCAGTCAGTAAGCATCTGTGGTCATAAACCAGCCAAACTATTTCAACACTAATCAACTTTTCAATGAAAGATAATGCTAGAAAAACAATACATAATCAGAGATTAAAGACCAGTATAAACTGTAATTTAAACACTCACTTAGAAAAGACTGTAAAGATCAGTATTTTCTCACCACCTTCTTCAAAATCTCATCAGCACCTTCTGATTCTCAGTCAGACGCCCAAACGCCAAATACATCCATGGTAAAGGGCGAGCAAACAAGCTCTAGTCACAACGTTTTTTCTGAACTATGTCAAGCCAAATATATACTTTAAAGCAACCACTGGGAACTAACTTCATTTTGGGCAAAACTATCATCGGCAGAACCCCATCTAGATGAAGAACATTGATAATACATGAAATGACACAAATGTCTCCGGCACACACAACAAACCATGTTTTAGCAAACTTGATTCAAGATTCTTAATATAGAGTCTGGTAAAACAACGTTAAAATACGATTTTCACAAAGAGTCCGTTGTGTAATGATTGCTAACTCGGAATTTAACTCTAATCGTCCAACAACCCAATTCAGTCTGATCACACAGTTCTGAAAAATCTCTTTAAATTTCAAACCTGACTTAAAATTTTAATTGTTTCATACCATCGCCTCTAAAAATTTCAAGCCATTACATAGCATTTAGTTATAAAATAACTCATAAAATTCCTCGGTGATTTGAGTTTGCCGAAATGCGCAAGTTGGTAATTACTGCCAGCCTTGCGAGAGATCAACTTACCTTCATCTAAACTAAAATTGATGGTCCCATTTCCAGAATCTAAAAAGAAACTATAAAGAAGAAAATATAAAAATGGGGTAATCTTAGGTCTTCACTCTGATGTTTCAATATCATCCTCTGCTCCGTCGACTTTTGATTTATCCTCTTTTTTTCTTTATTGTTGCTATTATTTGATAATGATTTCTATTGTCCGCATTCAAGGTCCATTTCTTCGCATTTGTAGTTTTCTTTTGTGTTCACTTCAGATAAAATAAACAAAATCGTCACTTCCGGTTTGATTCTGAAAGAAAGATTACGAAAGATATACAACTCCATATATGAAGGTTCAACATTTGCTGTTATTTATTACAAACACCATGACATGTACATCGCAGTCTTAGGGCACCGGTAGTGTGTTTAGGCTTTTGAGTCACATGTGATGCGTCCGTAACTCTAAGCCGCTTTCCGCATCACTACGAGCGAAATACCCTACTGCCGCAGCTTAGTGGGAATAATACATGCGTGGATAGACTTAATGTTGATCATCACACTTCATACGGCATCTAATATATCAATATTAAAACATGCTGCATATTATTATTTCGTGATTATTTATCATACCATGTTTCGCTTTTCAATATTTTACACCTTCGCTTCATGTTCTTCACAGCAACATATTTATTATCAGATAGCGGTGCGGCGTTTCTTTATCATATCATATATCATTTCAGTTTATTCAAGCTAATACGTTTTATATTTCATGTCCGACAAATCGTAGAAGGTTGATAAACCAGAAAATCTAAGACATCGATTACTACGCCAGCAGGCGGCGGTCCGGCGAGACGTCGTTACGATGATATGGCGGCGAATGATCATCTACAACCAGCACAGCACATTGGTACAGACAATGACCGCCCAGGCCGGGCTTCGCGCTATCAGGTGCCACAATGACCATCTATAGCTTCGGCGGTCGGAATGAACCAAACTACCAAACCGTAATTGTATGGCTGCGGTACCTGCGTTTTTCCTACAGTAGCGCCCATACATCCCCACGAAACGGCAAATGACAACCATGTATTTTGGTAGTCGACATATCCAGACATCCTTTAATAATTATTGTCATCCGGTAATCGGCAGCGCGAGACCGTTAATCTATCAAGATCGCATTTTGTTTTCATCCATTATATGGCCGAATAATCTGCGGTCACCAGCGGCGCAAGAGTGGCTAATATCATTCTGTTTCATCAATATATGGATGGATCTGACCTGTCAGATTTTAGTTCAGAAGACATCTGTAAATGGAGAGCTTTGATTCAAGAAATGGCACCACCGGGCTGAGGTCATGAACAAAGATATAACACCAATTAAAATGCACGATTTTTCAAGATTTATGAACTAATTTGAGTTCCACATATTACCTAAGGAGTATATGAATGAGATCGTAGACCAAAGTGCATCTGAGATCCAAGATCCAAAACGGAGCCTGACGATGTACAAAAACACGCGGTTATCCGTTGGTGCTCAAAGATTGGGCACATGCAACCGTGGTGTCACACTGATGGGTGATTTGTGACCTAATTTATTGGTATATTATCAAAGCCATATGACTGATCTTATACTTCCAAAAGCTCCATAGATCCCAAGAACGCAAAATGGAGCTCAGATAGAATAAATTAGATCAACTGGTTATGAGGCTCCCACGAATGCAAGATACAAAACAGAGTACCCCACTATTTTATTAATCATCATATCTAAGATACCAAGAGAGTGAAGGGATGGATTAGAATCTAAGAATAGCCTCCAAGAGTCCAGCATCCAAAACGATGACGGTGAACGCTATGAATCGCTTAGCTAGTAGCTTCCACAAACATACATGTAACCAGTGTGGCCAATGATTTGGGATATTTCTGAACTGAAGAGTCTCCAGAACATACATAGTTATAGAAGACATTTTAGACTCAGCGCTTCCATAGCCCAAGAACGATCCCAAACGGTCTCAAATTGGGAACATGTGCACGTCCGGTTACATAAATGACAAGATTCCCCAAACCCTAATATTTTCTTAATACAAATATTCCTCATTTGAGGATTACAATCAACCAATCCAAATCCAAAACACAACCAATATACCAAGTAGGGTTCTTTTAGACCAAAATTCATCAAAAATGGGTTTATGGTTTGATTTTCCCATATAAAAACATAGACACCCATCCAAAGTTCCATACACAAATTCCAAACATTCCATACTAAAATCTATAATTTTTTCATACAAAAACCTAGACTTCCATATCTCGTTTCCTTCTTCTTGTTCACGTTGGAGCTCTCCCAAAAACGAGAGACCAACTTGAGATATTTTGCCTTTTTATATGATCAATTTTCCTTTCATTACCTTTTAGTCCTCCCACTCTTTATTATTTGCACCACAATTTGTGCTATTTCTACAATAGCCTCTCATCTTTTTGTCATTTGACTTTTATGTCCATTTTTGACAAATTACAAATTTACCCTTGTTTATTCAGACAAATTTCTAAGCTCAGCATTTTCATGTTTGTATTTAAATTAGAAAAATTCAAATTATATCAAAATACCCTAAACACGCTGAAACGATCAGTGATATTTAGTAAGGCACACAAAAGATGTTTAGATTTACTCAGATATATTTGGTTTTAAAAGAGAAAGTAAAAAAGAAATAAAAAGTGAAAGAAATAAAAATAAAGTTATAGTTATGTTTATTTGCTACGCCTAATCTTATTTATTTAATTATTTTAATTTATCAACAAAAGATTAAATAATTAAAAGTATAATAAGTTTGTAAGTCATTTTAATAAAATTTGATTATTTTTTAAATGTTTCATAAAATTAACAACCGAGAAAATAATTTTAAATCGAACACAACCTTAGTTTATGTTTTATAAATTTGAAATAAATATTTACCTTTTTTTCAAAAAGACTTCAAGCAATATTTTAAATTTGAAAAATACTCTTTAAAAATTATTATTGGACTTAAAAATAAAAATTACAATATTTTTTGAAAGGAACACTTTAGAGCCTATACTTCCCCATTTCTCATTAAAGATCTTTATTAGTATAGAATATAATAAATTATAAAACCAAAATTGTCCCTTTATTTATTTAAAATAAATACAATACCAAATTGAAGACCAGCAATTTTGTGAAATTAAAAAAAAAAAAAAAAAACATATAACAAAAATAATCATTTTTCCCTATGCTGGGTCTTGAGAATAAGTTTACCTTGGGAAAAAAAGATGTAGGAACCGAGGTTGAAGAAGTTAAGTCTCATATCTTACTCTCGTAACACATATACATCATCCAAAACATGTTTCTAAAACTGAAACATGAAACAAAAATAACATCGGACATATCTCTAATATGACGCCCCCAACTCGGCACCTAGTGTCAGACGAGGGTGTCAATTTTTTTTTCCTGTTAATTATAAACTTATAAACTTTAAGCTTGTTCATTTATATAATGTTAAACATTTAACTCGTACTATATTTTGTAGCAGCGGATTACAAAAAATATACAAGTTCCATACATAGAAGTGTTCAACATTTACAATATTTACATTACTTACAAAAGAAACAAAAATATATATACATTATACCAAAGCGCGGTCTTCCAAATAACCTAGTATGTGTTGACTTTAATTACCGATGCGATTGTCATGTCCTCTGCTTCTTCTCGTATCTACACCTAGATGTAACACCCGCATTTCAAGCTTATACTTTAGGCGAGAATAATACTCAGGATCTAATTCTCAATAAGGATCATCTCACTTAGACACATGCATATACTTATGACAAATATAACATTTACATACTCTATCCATTTCTCATATCTACTTTTTTCATAACATGTTTCATTTCTATCATATTTCATATACTTTTCGTGTCATCTTACGCTTTACTCTTGTCTCAGAATCAGATACTCATCATCACATAGCAAAGTATGCTTCTCATATCATGTCATATATTATATACATCTCATTTGCGGATACTTGTCATTTGCTTTTATGTTTCATGCCTGCATAAACCTTAGAATTGGATACGGGAAAGAACTGTATGTACCCGAAGGTACTATCACTGTATGAGATAGTGATCTTTATCTGTATGACCCAAACGGGGTCGTTATAATGATCCAAATGGGATCTATGTCATCACCAAACTAGGGCCTCGACATTCATGTTGGATGTCAGAGCAACCAGATCCTTATAGGCATGCTTCTCTATCCAACTACCCAAATTACAAGGTGAAATCGCTTTATTACGTTTTCTTAACACCTTATAGATTTAAAAGATATCTCAAATACATGAATAACTATTGATATCATATATACTTATGAGATATTCATTATCAAATAATCTCTTATAAGCATTTAACTGTACTTTTCATATAACAAAATTATACGTGTATTCTTTTTAGTTTTCATAACACATGTTATCATGATCAATTTATTATGATGCATTATTTCATATAACAATACATTTATATAGCCTTTATACAATTTCAATTTCCATAACCAACTATGGCTGACCAATTTGAGGCAGTTCCCAAGTCCATTTTCGACTACAATTTTGATCCTGTAAACGGTATTTTTAGAGAAAGTTATAGTCTAACTCAATATACCCCTATGTCTTAAGTTTTTTATGATTTAGATATCATGTCATTTGGACTTTTAATTTGGGAGATATGGTCTAAACATTTCGAACTGCTCCTGGACAATTTCTAGGAACAGAATATGAAATTGTATACTATATTTGATTTCTGGGAATGTTAGAGACATAATTTGACCATAATTTCTTCATAAAAGTTGTTCTCCCAGATGTCTAGTTTGTAAAGAAATTTGAATCACCTCATTTGGACACGTATAACTCAAGTTATGATTTAAACAATGTGAATTTACCCAGCTCAAGTGATCGTTATAAGACGATTTCTGTATAATTGTCCCTTACTTTGACGAATTTTCTGGGTCCAATAGGGTCCAAATTTGGATACACTTATTTCAGGGAGATTTGGTCTCCTAGAAGTTTAGTTTAGCCAGAAATTTGAATCACTTAATTTGGATGAGTGATGGCCAAGTTATGAGAAAAAAAACATGGGTTTAAAAAAAACGGACAGCATCTCCCCTAAAACCCAACATTTTCTTTATACAAATTTTTCCTCCATTGAGGACCCCAACCAAACCAAACAATCATATAATACATTTATAAGTTAGGGTTTTTCCTAACATACATATAGACAAAAAATTTGGTTTGAAAAATTCCTAACCTAAACATGAATTCCATACATGTTATAAACAATTCCAATCAAGTATTCCATACAAAAGTTCCAAACATTCCATACCTTTGCTTTTCTTTTCTCCTTACTTCTTCTCTTCTCTTTTTCTTCTTCTTCTTCTCCTTCTCTTCTCTTCTCCCACGGTATTTGCCTTAGCCTTCAAATGCCAAATGAGATATTTCTAAGGACATGTTTGGCCTTATCCTATTTTTGAGCCAATTTCCTCATTTTTGCCTTTTGGTCCTTTTCTAACTCCATTCCATTTGCAACATAACTTATTCTTATCTCTATATTAGCCTATAATCTTCTTATCATGACCTTTGTCCTCGACTGCAATAATTTACCTCTAACTCTGAGTTAATTCTCGATTTTTGCTTATTTTATTTAAGATTATTTTATTCGAAAATATGCTTTTACTTTTATTATACCCTAAACATGTTATAAAACTGTCAGGGTATAATTTGGGGTGTTACAACTCTCCTCCCCTTAAAAAGAATTTCGTCATCGAAAGTCATACTTGAATTGAAGAGTTGCGGGTACTACGCTCTCATAGTTGCTTCTGGCTCCCAAGGAGCTTCTTCCCTGCCATGGTGTTGCCAGAGCACTTTCACTAACTGTACTTGCTTATTCCATAACTGCTTCACCTCTTGAGTTAGAATAGCTTTTGGCTCCTCATCATATGAAAAATCTTCCTGTACTTGTACTTCTTGCACTGGTAGTTTATGCGACCCATCAGAGCGGTATCTCCGAAGCATCGACACATGAAACACATCGTAATTTGGCCAACTCCAGGGAGTGCCACTGATAAGCCACAGGCCAATACATTCCGTAATTCATATGGCCCTATGAACTCTGGACTCAATCTCATCTCTTCCGACAAAAAATCGTAGAATTTTCCTCCACGACGATACCTTTAAGAAGACCTTGTCTCCCACTTCATATTCAATATCTCTCCTCTTTAGATTGGCATATGACTTTTGTCGGTCACTAGCCGCCTTTAACCTTGATAACTTGTACTTTCTGTTATGTATTTTTTACTATGTCTGGACCAATCACCTTATGCTCATTCAACTCCGTCCAACATACCGGGGTTCTACATCTCCTACCATATAAAACTTCGTATGGTGCCGTGCCAATACTTGCTTGATAACTATTGTTATAGGCAAATTCCATCAATGGAGTATACCTATCCCAACTTCCTGGAAATTCCATGACACAACCTTGAAGCACGCCGAAAGCACTTGTATCAATCTTCTCCGACTGGCCCATGGAATGTCAGACCAAATTCAAATTTCTAATATCCAAGGTCGATCAGAATTCCTTCTAGAATCGCGATGTAAAACGCGGATCTCTATCCGATATAATAGACAACGGTATACCATGCAATCATACAATCTCTTTCACATATAGCTCAGCTAGTCGATCCATAGAATAGTCCATCAGGATCGGTATAATATGGGTCGACTTTGTGAGCTTATTAAATATCACCCAGACATAGTCATGTTTCTGTTCTGTGAGGGGTAAACCCGACGCAAAATCCGTGGTAATGTTATCCAATTTCCATTGACGAATTGGAAGGGGAATCAATAATCCTGTTGGAACTTGGTTTTCAGCTTTGACTTGCTGACATGTCAAACACTTGGACACGTACTCTGTCACATCTCTTTTCATTCATTTCCACCAATAGTGCTGTTTCAAATCCTGGTACATCTTATTACCTGTGATGCACAAACACCGTATTATGAGCTTCAAATAACAACTTTTCTTTAGCTCTTTATCATCCCAAGACACATAATCTATTTTCCGAAATATAAACTTCCAAATTTTTACTAAGAAAAAAAAATCGCTTTATCACCTTCTCACCATCTCGTACCTTTTTTTTTTCAGAATCCCCACATCATTTTTGCGCACTTATCATCATTTGCTTTAAAATTGGTTGCTTATTAATCGAGCCAATAAAGCTCCATCATCCGCTAATCTCATCTTCACTATGTTGAAGTGACATTGGTGCCACTGTCTTTCTGCTTAAGGCATTTGCTACCACATTAGCTTTTCCGGGTTGGTAATCTATTATACAATCATAATCTTTGAATAACTCTAACCACCTCTGCTGTCTCAAATTTTATTCTTTCTGAGTCAGCAAATACTTGAGACTCTTATGATTTGTGTAAATTATACACTTTTCCCTATATAAATAGTGTCGCCATATTTTCAAAGCAAACACTACCGTAGCCAACTCTAGGTGATGAGTGGGATAATTTTGTTCATGTCGCTTCAACTGCTTGGATGCATAAGCCACTACTTTCCCATCTTGCATTAACACACATCCCAAACCAATGCCTGAAGCATCACTGTATAAGGTGTACTCTTTTCCCGAGGTAGGTTGCATCACTACTGGTGCTTCAACCAACATTTCTTTCAACTGTTCAAAACTATTCTAACATTTATCTGACCACTCAAACTTTACTCATTTCCTGAGTAATTTGATGAGCGGAGAAGCTATGAAAAAAAATCCTTTCACAAATCTTCTATAATATCCTGCTAGGCCCAAGAAACTCCTTACCTCGGTTACAATTCGAGGCAGTTTTCAATTTACAACGGCCTCAATTTTTATAGGGTCCACTCTTATTCCCTCAACTGACACAATATGACCTAGGAAGGAAACTCAGGCCAAAAGTCACACTTTTCTGCTGAGTTTAGCATATAACCTCTTTTCTTAACTGCCCCAAGACTATTCTCAGATACTGTTCATGTTCCTATGCATCCTTAGAATACACCGGGATGTCATCGATAAAAACTACAACAAATTGATCCACATAAGGTCGGAATACCCTATTCATTAAATCCATAAATGCTTTTGTTGCATTAGTCAACCCAAATGGCATTACCAAAAACTCATAATGGCCGTATCGAGTTCTAAATGTAGCCTTCGACACATCCACATCTTTTACTCTTAAATGATAATACCCTGATCGCAGGTCTATCTTCGAAAAGACACCCACTCCCTTTATCTGATCAAGAAGATTTTCGATTCTCGGCAATGGGTACTTGTTTTTCACTATCACCTTGTTGATTTGCCGATAATCAATGTACATCCGTAGTGTGTCATCTTTCTTTTTCACCAATAAAAAGGTGCAATCTAGGGACATATCAATGGATAATTCCTTTATCCAAAGCACTCTCGCACCGACTCTTTAACTCTTTTTAGCCCATTGAGCCATCCTGCATCGTGCCTTAGGACATAGGTTGTTCCTAGTACAATCTCTACAGGATAAGTCCACTTCTCCATCTCAAAGGGAACAATTGTAACTTTAGGAATACATCCAAATTCCTTACTATTGAATCTTTTTCACATCAACTTGACCCTGGGAAATAAGTATCAAGGCTAAGAAAGTCTCACGCCTTCTCATAAATTCCTAGCTAGCATAATGAGATCACATTGACATTACACGGATCCAAATGCCTTTGTACTATCACTCGCTCCGGTCGAGCATTCAACACTAACGTTTTGACTACAATCAACTATAGCTCGACATGCTTAGACAACCAATCCATTCTTAATCGTTAAACTCTCTAACGGGTAAGGTTATCAAATCAGTTAAACTCTTGCTTATATAACAACAGGTACTTCAGATAATGCTTATTCACGCTAATACTGTGCCCCAATGGACTGGTCACATGCATGTCATATGCTAATTGTTCCACTATTGGTTTTATATCAAATACATGTTCAATGCATACATACAAATGAGTGGATCCAGGATCAATCAATGCATGTATCTCAATATCATAAAGAGAAAATATACCAGCTATAACCTCAGGAGCATCTTGATCCTCACGAGCCCTTATAGCATATGTTTGTGCCGGTGCTGTAGGTATAGGATGATCCACTGTCTTAGAGATTGTGCCTCCCTGTCTTCTATGTTGAATCTGGCCACCGACCCCTACCTCGATCTCTCGTCGGCTGCAGTGCAACTAATCTTCTCCGCCACTTCTTACCGACTTCGACATCCCGAATCTTTGGGACATCAGGCTTTCAAATGATCAATACTTCCACATCTACACCTCATGTCACACTCAGACACACACAAATGCCTTCATGGCAATGAGGGCAACTGAATTTCTCCTGTCCAACCAGTGCCACCCCACCCGTGCCAGGTGCCACATTGACCCCTGCCTCACCTCGCATTGAACCATATTTGATTAAGCTTAGAGACTCTCAGCCTCTTTTCCCGAGGAAGACCTAAGCTCCCAGAAAACTTCTTCTCGAGATCTTTCTTGGTGCCTGCTTTCTAGTCTCTACCTTTACATTGCAAATTGGACCAACTGATAGAAATCTACTTGTTGAAGAGAAGTCATAGGTGCAAAATACCTCTTAATGGAATCATGCAGTCCATCCTCAAATTGGCTACACCGAAATGCCTCAGTGAGGACTAACTCCGGTGCATACTTGCTAAGATGATTGAATTCTTTCTCATATTCAGCCACCGACAAGTTCCTTTGCTTCAAATTCAGGAACTGTTTCCACTTGAACTCCCTATACATCTTGGTAACGTACTTTTCCTTGAACTCTTGGACAAAGAACTCCCAAGTCATGGGATTTGGAATTTTTGGACTTCTTAACGCTAGTTTCCACCAATCATATGCCTCACTCTACAATAGTGAGACTGCACATGATACTCTATGATCGGGAGGGTATCTAACTTCCTCCAATATTCTTTGTAACTTTTCTAACCAGAATTCCGCTTTATCGGACTCTTCCATGTTTGTCCCATGGAATTCCTTAGCCCCATGTCTTCTTACCATGTATACCTGGGCTTTTAGAGTTGTTAATCTTTCTAATACTCGAGTCATATCTTGAGATATCCTCAGTAACGCTTCATTTGGCTCAGACGGAACTTGGCTCTCACTTCTAACAGATTCAAAAGGGTCTGAAGCGGGTAATCCTTGAACTCCAGGGTTAACACTCTCAACTGCTTCTTAAGTTGGATTTGGAGGATAATCCATCTATACAAAACACAAGGACATCCACATCAAGTCAACACATTACTAAACACATGTTTTTTAATCTTATAGTCTATCTATAATCGCCTAAAATTAGGCTTTTCCAGAGACACCTAAACCTAGGCTCTTATACCACTAAACTGAAGCCCCCAACTCGACACCCAGTGTTAGGCGAGGCTGTCACTTTTTTTTCTTTCCTGTTTATTATAAACTTATAAACTTTAAGCTTGTTCATTCATATAATGTTAAACATTTAACTTGTACTATATTCAGTAGTAGCGGATCACAAAATATATACAAGCTCCATAAATGGAAGTGTTCAACATTTACAATATTTACATTGCTTACAAAAGAAACAAAAATACATATACATTATACCAAATGGTCTTCCAGTGGGCACCTAGTGATGTGTTGGACTTTATCGCGATGATTGTCCCGTTCCTTTGGTTTCCTCTTCTCGTATTTACACGGATAACACTCCGGTGTTGTTTATAGCTTAGTGAGAATAATACCGTGGGACGACCCTAATACAATCATCTCACTTTAGACACACATGCATATACTTACAGGACAAATATAACATTTACATATACTTATCCATTTCTCATATCTACTTTTTCATAACATGTTCATTTCTTATCATATTCATATACTTTTTCGTGTCATCTTTTACACTTTACTTAAGTTTTGTAATCGTATACTATCATCACATAAATAGCATTTACGCTTCTCATATCATGTCATATAGCTTATATACATCTCATTTGCATATACTTGTTATTTGCTTATGTTTCATGCCCGCATAAACCTTAGAAGTGGATACGGAATAATCAGAGGTAATTGAAGGTACTATCACTATACGAGATAGTGATCTCATTCAGACGCCCCAAACGGAGTCGCTTATAATGATCTAAACTGATCTACGCCATCTAATTCAAATGGCAAATTTCGATATCTATAAACTGTATGTTATAGCAACTGTATCCCTATAAGCATGCCTATCTATCCAACTACCCATCATGTTGTGTTAATCATTTTATTATGTTTTCTTTAACAATCTTTAGGTATCGAAAAGATATCTCATATACATGAATAACTATTGATATCATGTATACTTATGAGATATTTATTATGAAATAAACTCTTATAAGCATTTAACTGTACTTTTTCATATAAAAAAATTATGCGTGTATTCTCTTTAGCTTTCATAACACATGTTATCATGATCAGCTTACTATGATGCATTATTTCATATAACAATACATTTATATAGCCTTTATACAATTTTAATTTCCATAACCAATTCTACCTTAACAGTTCGAGGCAGTTCTCAAGTCCATTTTTGACTACAATTTTGACCCTGTAAACGGGATTGTTAGAGAAAGTGATCTTCTAACTTACTTATGTCTTAAGTTTCTTATGGTTCAGACATCATGTAATTTGGACTTTTAATTTAGGAGTTATGGTCTAAACATTCTGAACTGCTCTTAGACAATTTCCAGGAACAAAATCTGGAATTGTATCCTATATTTGATTTCTGGGAATGTTAGAGACATAATTTGACCATAATTTCTTCATGAAAGTTGTTTTCCCATATGTCTAGTTTGTTAGAAATTTGAATCACCTCATTTGAACCAGTATATCTCAAGTTATGATTTAAACAACCGGAATTACTCAAGTTCAGGGGACTGTTATAAGACAGATTTCAAAGACAAAATTGTTCCCTTACTTTGACGAATTTTCTGGGTCTAATGGGGTCTAAATTTGGATATACTTATTTCAGGGAGATTTGTTCTCCTAGAAGTCTAGTTTACCCCTAAATTTGAATCACTCAATTTGGATGAGTGAAACTCAACTTATGACCTAAATACCAAAATTGTTCTGAAACCCAAAACTGTATTAGAACTAAACTAGAATTTACCCGAAACAGAGCTTCACTTTGACAAATTTTCTTGGTCTAATAGGGTTCAAATTTGGATACACTTATTTCAGGGAGATTTGGTCTCATAGAAGTCTAGTTTAGCAAAAAATTTGAATCACTCAATTTGGATGATTGATGGCCAAGTTATGACAAAAAAAAAAAAAAACACGGGTTTAAAAAAAACGGACAACATCACCCCTAAAACTCAACATTTTCTCTATACAAAATTTTTTCCTCCATTGAGGACCCGAACCAAACCAAATAACCATATAACACATTTATAAGTTAGGGTTTTTCCTAACCTACATATAGACATAATTTGGTTGGAAAAATTCCTAACCCAAACATGAATTCCACACATGTTCTAAACAATCCCAGCCAAGTAGTCCATATAAAAGTTCCAAACATTCCATACTTTGCTTTTCTTTTCTCCTTCCTTCTTGCTTCTTCTCTTCTCTTCTTCTTCTTCTTCTTCTTCTTCTTCTTCTCCTTCTCTTCTCTTCTCCCACTGTATTTGCCCTAGCCTTCAAATGCCAAATGAGATATTTCTAAGGCCATGTTTGGCCTTATCCTATTTTTGAGCCAATTTACTCCTTTTTGCCTTTTGGTCCTTCAATCCATTTTATTTGCAAATATAACTTATTCTTATCTATATATTAGCCTATAATCTTCTTATCATAGGACCTTTGGGTCTTGGATTGGTAAATTACCAATTTACCCTTGACTCTTGAATTAATTCCGATTTTGTTATTTTATTTTAGCTTATTTTATTCTAGTAACATGCTTTACTTTTATTATACCCTAAGCATGTTATAAAACTGTCATGGTATAATTTGGGGTGTTACATCTAACCATTGACATTTGAAAATCTGGACCATAAAAGAACTATAAAAGATCCCACATAAATTTTGCAAGAATCGTGTAACTTCCCTTGCCTTACTCTCTTAAATTGATGGTATAATGGAAACAATAGTTTTTACAGTGAGATAAGCAAAGTTTAAAACTAAAGGTTGCACCATTTTAGAAGTTCTTCCATCAAGAACCACATCGTTTTAGGAATGATGCTTGAACTGTTACCACCTTGAAATTCAAAGTTTATAATTTCAATATTTAAAACCAAAGGTTGCACCATTTTAGAACTTTATAAAACCTTACATTCTCCCACTTGGTACAATCATTAATAAAAAACATTTGAGTAACAAAATACGTGAATCATATAGATAGGTCATTCAGTCATGAGTATTATCAACTATGTATCACAATGCATTTTGCTTCTCAAGTACTTAATGTGGTGACAAAAACTTAATGAATAAACCCTATGTTTATTATAGGTTCAAATGAAATATATTTTCTCAAATGAATTAAAGTGCACATGAAAATGAGAAAATAACTGAATGTATAAGAATTTCACAAACTGAATGTATATATACAATTACAAAGAGGAAACAATCATCATTTTTTCTACATGATCATTGAATTTCATTTGTGGCATGCCTTTAGTAAAAGGACCATCAATCATCAACTCAGTGCTAATATGCTTGATGACCATTTTCTTTTCCTTAACATGCTCTCTAATGGCTAAGTATTTGATGTCGATGTGTTTTCTTTGACTCCCACTCTTGTTATTCTTAGCCAAGAACACTACAACTAAGTTGTCACAGAAAATCCTCAATGGCCTAGAAATAGAATCCATAACTTTATGCCTAGAAATGAAACTCTTAAGTCATACACCTTGTGGAGTAGCCTGAAAATAGAGACAAAATCCGCTTTCATAGTAGAATTTGCAATCATAGTCTGGTTGACACTTCTCCAAGAAAAAGCTCCATCGGCCATAATGAAAATGTACCGAGATGTTGATTTATGAGAATCAATATAGCTAGCAAAGTCTGCATTAGAAACCATATCCAAGTTGTCTGCCTGTCTGTACATAAGCATGTAATGTTTAATTCATTGGAAATACCTCATAACTTTCTTTATAGCTATCCAGTGGTCCATACCTGGATTACTTTGATATTGCCCTAACACTCCAACTACAAATGCAATATTAGGTCTTGTACAAACCTGAGCACACAAAAGGCTTCCAACTCGTCGAAGCATAAGTGGAATATCTTCATGTGACTTCCTTTCTAAATCAATTTTTTCGGGCATTGATTTAGACTTAACTTATCGCCCTTCACAATGGGAGCAACACTTGGTGAACAATCTTTCATCCAAAATCTCTCCAAAACTTCGTGAATATGGGTTTTATATGATAGACCTAAAACACCACGAGATTTATCTCTATGGATCTTAATGCCAATGACATAAGATGCATCACCCATATCTTTCTTATCAAAGTTTTTGGAGAAGAATTTCACTCAATGCATCATTCCCTTATCATTGGTTGCAAGTAAAATGTCATCCATGTATAAAACAAGGAAACAAGTTTTACTCCCACTGACCTTCTGGTATATACATTGATCCATTGGGTTTTCAACAAAACCAAATGAAGATATCACTCCATGGAATTTGTAAAACCATTGACGGGAGGCTTATTTCAAATCGTATTTGGATTTGAAATGTCATATATACCTCATCCTCATGATCACCATTAAGAAATGTCATTTTCAAATCCATTTGTTGCAACTCAAGGTTGAAATGTGAAACTAATGCTAAAATAATACAAAGAGAATATTTCTTGGATACAGGAGAAAAAGTCTCTATGTAATCGATCCCTTCTTTTTGAGTGAATCCCTTAGCATTAAGTCCTGCTTTATACCTTTCAATATTGCTTAATGAATCTCTTTTGGTCTTAAAGACCCGTTTATGGTCAATGGCCTTCGCCCCATTTATGGTTAATGAATCTTGTTTGTTCAAGATTATAAGGTAATTCTTGAACTTGTTGATCTATTGGAAGGTTCCCAAATATTTGTGGAACTTCAACGATTGGTTAGTCAAAACTAATTGGAACTTAAGAAGTGTTATGAACTATAACCAATCTATCATATGACGTGAAAGGTGGAGTTTCTATATGATCATGAACATAAATTAAATCCCTGAACCAATCCCTCCCATTGATCATGTCATTTTCAAGAAACTTGACGTTCCTTGATTCCACAATCCTAGTCGAGTGAGATGGACAATAAAAATGATAACCCTTAGACGTTTCAACGTAGCTAATGAAGAAACCTCTAAGTGTTCTTAGGTCCAATTTCTTCTCATGTGAATTATATATTCTCACCTTCGATGAACAACCCCAAACTCGCATATGTCGCAAACTCGGTTTCCAACCTTTCCATAACTCAAAAGGTATTCATGAGATAGCCTTAATTGGAACACGGTTTAATATATACGTTGTCGTCTTAAGTATGCTAGTCCACAAAAACTTAGGAAGAGTGGAGTTGCTAAGTATACTCTGCACCATGTTTACTAAAGTTCAGTTTTCTCTTTTTGCTACACCATTATGGTCCGGAGAACCAGACATAATGTGTTGGGCAACTATCTCATGCTCTTGAAGAAACTTTGCAAAATGACTAGGTACTTGTCCATTCTTAGTGTATCTACCATAATATTCACCACCTCTATCATATCTCACTATTTGTATTTGCTTCCCACATTGGTTCTCAACTTCAGTATTAAAGACTTTGAAGGCATCCAATGTTTCATACTTGTTATGAAGCAAGCACACACACATATATCACGAGTAATCATTAATGAAAGTGATGAAATATTTATGACTAGGCATATTTATATCTGGATCGCATATGTCGGTCTATATGATTTCTAATATATTTGAACTCCAAGTGGCATTCTTCTTAGACTTGTTTGTCTGCTTCCCCTTAATGTAGTCCAAACAAGTCTCGAGATTAATATAATCTAAAGTATTAAGTACTCCATCTTTCACTAATCTCTTAATCCTATCTATGGAGATATGACCTAATCTTCAATGCCATAACAAATAAGAATATTCCTCATTGATATTACACCTCTTAGTACCAATATGAACATGTAGAGAATTATTAATGGCTTCATTCTATAAAGAAATTCTATATAGACTATATGATAAAATTCTTGTTCCAATATGATTTGATTTATGAAATAAGTTAAATACATTGTCTTGAAAAGTGAAAGAAAAAACAAATGTAACAAGTCTAGAAACATAAATCAAGTTTCGTGAGAAACTTGGTATATAAAAGGTCATTTCCAAAACTAAAACAAGCCACTTCTTAGAGTTAACGTTAGAGATGAGAATGTGGGTTGAGCTCGATGGGCTAGAGTGAGCTAACCTAAAATTTAGGAGGGTTGTCATAAAAATGAAGGCCCGAATAGGATCGGACCGTTTAGCCCTGCCCGAATAGGCCTGCAGGCCAATCGGGTTCAGTTTGGGCTAGCTCATTTGGCCCACTTTGATTTTTTATTTTATTTTTTGAAATTATACTTAAAGGCTAAAATAGTAAAATTGAACTTTTGGAAAAGGTAAGAATCCCTATTCGACCAAAATAAATCTCCTCCCCTCCATTTTGTGTCTTGTGATTTTTTTCATTTCTAGTTTCCACGACATCATCAATGGTGATTGGACATAGAGTTATTGTCCTAGGCTTCGATTATGAGTTGATCGGTTGTGAGATCATTCACTTTTGAACATTTAAAGCTATTTGAAGCCAAAAATGATCAACTTGGGTATTTATGTGGTAGAGCTAGAGTGTGCTTCACAACTCATCCTAATATGATTTTCGACTGCCCTGTTCTTGGTATTTAGATGAGTGACTAAGTGCATAAGAGGTAATTTTCAACTCATATGGTTTTCTATTATGGCCGGTTAGACATGGAGCCTCCTTTCTCTTCTTTGCTTCTTCATCAAGCAAAATTGTCTCTAGGAAAAGAATGAAAGCAACATCATTTTCTATATAGTTCTTGGGTTTATGTAAATATTGATAAATAAGAAGTTTTTGTTTTCTTATCCAACTAGATTTAATTGGCAATGATTTCTGGGAAAAAAAAGCTTTCTAGAGTTCCCGTTTGGATTGTGAGAAATCCTGGAAGAAAAGAAATAAGTAAACTAATTAGCTTTTTCGTTTTTGTTGTTTTTCCTTTTTTTTTTTTGTTTACTTTCGTTTGGGTGTAGTTTACGTTAGCACTAGGAAATAGGAAAATCTATAATTGCATAAAAAAAAATCTAGGGATTCATGGAATCCTACTTTTACTCATACTTTTTGAAAAAAATATTTAGTTAGAATTACTAAATTAATAATAACAAATTAGATGTACAAATAATGGAATGTTGATTTGATTTTAATTTATAGATTATGTGATTTTTTTAATGCATAGTAATAAAGAAATATTATATATGTACTAATCTTCTTGATAGTGTAACATTGATATGTAGATCAACTAACTTGTCGATATTAAACAGTGATATGTAGGGGTTTTGGTTGTTTTCTCTATTTATGTGTGGTATGAATCTTGTTTATGTGGTTTCAAGGACTTAGCCTTAGGAAAGGTAGTGAAACATGTAATTCCAAACATGATTGGCTTGCTTGAATGCTTAAGCTAGTTGGACATGACCTCAAATTTTTATGTTAATTTAATTTAACTCTATGAACTCGTGTAATTTGACTCTAGTCAAGTTTTTCTTATAGTTTTCTTCTCAAATTAAAAAAATAAATAAATAATAATAATAGATATACGTAATGACTTCAAAGGAATCAAATACTACTATTATTAGTTGTGATGATGAAGATTGCCAAATGTTGGAAAACCACAAACCAATGTTGATGAGAATCATGACACTATTGAACTACAAACCAAAAGGTCAAAGCTTTGACCTCTAATGTGTGAAATTTTTTGTGAAAATTGGGGTGGGTAACGATGACAAAGAAAAATGAAAATGCAAGGCTTATGAGAAGGAATATACTCGTGCAAGTAAATCGGGAACTTCTCACCTTGCACGTCACAGTCCTAGATGTCACATGAGAAGGATGTTAATTGAGTATGAAGGGAAGTTGAGGAGGAGAAAATCTGACTCTAAGATGAATCGAGAGATATTGTCTGAATTGATTATTACACATGATCTACCTTTTAGCATTGTTGAATGGAGGGTGTTTAGGAAGTAATAAAATTTTTTGAATGAATATTGTAGAAGTATTTTCAAAAGAAAGGCTAAATGTGATGTGATGAAGAAATATGAGATTGAAAAAGACAATTTGAAGCAACAATTAAGCCAAATTCCGGGTAAAGTGTGTTTGACTTCTGATTGTTGGACCGCATGCATCAATATTGGATATATCTCTTTGATAGCATATTATGTTGATAAGGATTAGAAACTAAAAAGTAAAATTTTATCATTTGCTCACATGCAACCTCCACACACTAGACATGATTTGACATTGAAGGTGCTTGAATTTTTAAAAGATTGGGGAATGGAGAGAAAAATATTTTCCATTACTTCGGATAATGCATCTTCGAATGATAACATACAAAACATGTTGAAAGAACACCTATGCTTGTCAAATAGCTATCTTGTTACTTAATGAAGAGTTCTTTCATATTAGATAGCCTCATAAGATACTTTTGAACCTTTTTTTTTATTGTTCAAGATGGTTTGAAGGTTGCTAGTGATGCATTGCATAAAATTAGGCAAAGTGTGCATTATGTAAGGGCGTCTAAGAGTAGGAAGAAACAATCTTTTCAATGTGTTGAAGAAGTTGGTGGGATTGATATATTAATTGGCTTAAGATCGGATTGTGTTACTAGATACTTATACAATTCTTGAGAGTGCAATCAATTACAATTGGGCTTTTCTTAGTTTGAGTTTGATCCATAAAAATTATAGATGGCGTCCATCAAATGATAAATGATTTAGAGCAATTTCAATGTGTCAATTCTTGAAGCCATTTTATATTATGACTAATTGATTTCTAGATCATCCTATCCTACTTATAATTTGTATTTTGAGGAAATTTGAAGCATAAAGCTTTTCTTGACATCCAACTTGGAAAATGAGGATTTGTTGCTTCAAAGTATGTGTTGTAGAATGAAAGAGAAATTTAATAAGTATTGGAGTGAATATAGTGTGGTTCTTGCATTTGGGGCTATTCTTGATTTGACCAAGAAGCTTAATTTCTTGAGGTATACTTATTCAAGACTTGACTCATGTAACTATGAAAAAAAATGGAGAGGGTGAAGAAAGCTTTGTATGCACTTTTTGAAGAGTATAGAAACAAAGGTGCATCAACTAACTCTGCTTCTTTTTTTTCTAATGTGAGTCCACCACCAACTATTGTTAGAGGAGAAAATGAGAAGTTGCCTACATATGATGTAAGTTGTCTTTAATGGAATCCATTTTCATTTTCCTTATTTTCTTAATTACATATATTTATATTGTTTATTGAAATATTTATTTGTCATTTTATAGGATTTTGAAGAATTTGATTGCCAAGAAAGTAACAATTATGGAAATTCTCAACTTGATCTCTATTTGAAGAGCTTGGCACTTTGCCCAGAAATTTTGATATCCTTGGTTATTGGAAAGATAGAAGTAATAGATTTGGTAATCTTGTAAGGATGACTAACTACTGTCATCGTAACTGCTTAGTAGTGACTCTGTATTTTGAATAAGTATAGAGAAATGCTTGATGAAACTGTCCAAGCTCTCATATGCACACGTAATTGGTTACTTAGTTTTGTTGGTAAGTTTAACTTTTTTTATTGAAGATTTATAATAAATATTTCCTTCATACATTTACTTATTAACTTATTCGTATTTTATTTATAGATGATGATGATGATGACTCAACCAACATTGATGATATACATCTTTCTAATGTGGAGTAAAATATTGTTGTTGGAGATAATGTAGATGAGGATAAAGAATAGGAGAATATGGAATCTCATTTGAAACTTCGGATTTGTAACTATAAAGATATTATTTAATTGTTACTTTATTATTTTGGTACTTTGAATATTGACGTGTTTGTTAGCGTTATTTATTAAACTTAGACCTATTATTTCATTGATGATTTGAACTTGATTGTGGTTGGTAATACTGTTTTATGGACATTTTGAGGTTTTTATGAAAAGGTGGATCATTTCATTGATGAAATTTATTTTCTACTTTAGATGGTTGTTGTTTCTTTTCATGTAATGAAAGTATACAGTTTTGGCTTGTTTTAGCCTTGTGCAGTGATAGAGAATAAATTTTATGTAAAATATGATTGCATACGAGTTTTGGTTTGTTTTAGGCTTTTTGTAGATAATAAATATTGAATTAGATAAAAAAAAATCCATATGTACACATTTTTGGCATGTTTGAGCATCTTAAGCATTTTTAGGATTTTAGCCAATTTTGGTCCGTTTTGGCCCACAACCCATGTAGGGTTAAGCTGAGCTTACTAATAACCGGCCCCAATAAAAAAGGGTCAAAGTGGCTTGACCCATTTTGGCATGCGGCCTGTGTGGGCCGGGCTAGCACGTTTCCCATCTCTAGTTAACGTCCATGTCCCAATAGCTTCCACATGTGAGTTCATCTTGTTTCTTGATAAGATGCTTAGCTCACTTTCCATTGACTTCCTTAGGTTTTGCATACCCTGTAAGGAGTTTACAATATGTATTGTAGAACCAAAATCAATTCACCAAGTGTTAATATTAACATTAACCATATTATATTCATAACAAACAAAGGATGATAGATTACCTTTCTTCTCATACCACTTCTTGAATTTAGGACAATCTTTCTTCATGCGTCCCTATTTTTTACATAGGAAACACCTGTTTTCCTTTTTAATATCAGCATGATGTTGTATTCTACCTTTCCCCTTCTAATTCAATTTAGAAGTAAGCTTGAGATGTGTCATTCCTTTTGTTCTTCCCATAAGTTGTAGCCAACATTGTACTTTCACACAATTCCATGACGAGTCTCTCTTCTTCTTGAACACATATGATCATTAATTCATTAATTGACCATTTGTCCTTATATGTGTTGTAAAAGATCTTAAAATGCCTGTATTGATGAGGAAGAGTGTTCAAAATAAAGTGCACTTGGAAGAATTCCGACTTATCTATCCCAAGTTGCTTAAGTTGAGCTGTAATGTCCCTCATCTACATGATGTGTTCACGCACACCCTTAACGCTTGTGATACGAATGGAAGAGAATTTCATTATCAAGGTACTTGCCAAAGCCTTGCCTGAAGTGACGAATTGTTCATCAATAGCCTTTAGAAAATCTTAGACTTTTTCATATTGTTCAATGAACCCCGAATACCAGTAGTGATCTTTATTTTAATGAACATTACGTTGAGCTGATTAGATCTCTCTCATCACTCATATAACACAACTTCAATATGTGTGCTTTCTTGTCACTTCTGGTGGTTCCGATTTCCTTATGGCATAATCGATATCCATATACCTTAGAAGAAGAAGAATTCTTTCTTTCCACACTTTATAGTTGTCACCTCTAAGTTTTGGAATTTCTTAGGCACATATTAATGTAAGTAGTAAGTTGAGATAATATAAAAGTCCAAAAGCTTATGTCATATTTGAAACACATATCATTCTTGCGTGTATTCTGCGTGTAAAGATCTGTATTCTGTATATCTAATTTAATAAAGATTACCTGTGGGCTAAATCTTTATTTAATTAATTCACTTTAACTTTATGGTAGAAATCCCAAATTATTTAACATTAATGGGTGAACAATAACCTAGGATACGGATAGGTAAAGCATTTATATAAACTAGGAAAGCCTCCAAGTAAGTGGAGGGGTCACAATGGTCCCACTAAAAACCCACTAGCCTTGAGGTTCTTATTGGCCTTTTTGTTAAGACTTTCCTAGACATGTATAGTCAACACAAATACCCTTTAATGTTCCAAGGTTCTGAGACCAAAGACAAAGTTATGAGAGTAGGTTGTATAATTTGCTATTCTATCCTTAAAGATAAAACTGCTAACTTATGTTTCAATTCATAAATCCTATGGTAGATTATGAAAGTAATTTAGTATCATCCTAATTAATTATATAAATATAAAAAAATTTCATGTGGGATAAATTTTATTATATTAAGTATAATTAATTACAATTTTATGTCTCATTTGTAATGTGATCTTAACTTAATATATAATCTTAATTAATTAAAGATGTTGTGACTACTCTCTAATTAACTAAAATTATTTTATTCATTTGAACATTTTATAAGTCTTTAATTGTTCTTTCTAACTTAGACACCGATTATGCATAAAATCAAATTTTATGAGAAAACCTAATTTTTCACAAATTTTAAATATCAAAACTAAAGGATATAATATAATTTGTGAAAATAATATTCTCAAACATAAACCAAATAACATAATAATTGAACCATAATATTATGCTATAAATAAACAAAATTGCACAATAAATCATAATTATTATGCACAATTTGATTTTATACATAAAATAATCAAAACATAAATATAAAATTGTTGTAATAGAAATAAAATAAGGAGAAGGAGATGGAGAAGAAAACTTAGGATGATCTTTATTCCACTCTTGATAAGGCCTATTTATAGGCTTATAATGAGAAGGCGAAAGATTCTGATGAGAAAACCAAGGACCTTTCATAATGATGGTCATTCATTTAAAATATTTATACTTCTGCCCAAAAATATAACATCAAAGAACATGCCTCGATAAAACCTTACTAGGAAAAACCCAGTGGGACAAAAACCTAGTGATGGAAAAAGAGTACATGTACTTTGAAAGTATAACTACCTCGTTAATACCTTACTAGGAAAAACCCGATGGAATGAACCTAGTGAAGGAAAAAGAGTACAGTCTGGCAGGTATTGAGACTCCCCCTTATGTCGTAATATCTCAATTTGGAGATCTTTGAGCCTCCTCATTCCAATTTGGCGTAGAAATTTCTTGAAGGTTGCGGCCAGTGTGCTGGCACATTACACGAGATAAATGCAGGGATTATCACTAGACCTGATTTGTAGTATATCAATCTCACCATTGTTTTGAAGCTCATGTGTGTGAAAGAACTTTGGAGAAATATGCTTGGTTCGGTCTCCTTTGATGTATCCACCTTTGAGTTGTACCTTCGCGAGGGCGGTATTATCTTCATATAATGATGTTCTTTGTGTTTGAAATAGGAGAAAAGACCATTAGAGTCACGAATATATTTGAATCTTGGATCTTAACCACACGCACTCCTGCTTGCCTCATTTGGCCCACTAATAGCTGAATGATTGGAAGAGGTTGCCACCATGGTTTTGTAGCAGTCTCGAGGCAGCCCGGTATCGCCACGAGCGTAAATACATATACGGTGTGATCGAGACTTATGGGGATCCGAAAGGTATCCTGCATCAGTATAACCAAGTAACTCTGGTTTTGGTACTTTGGAATAAAAGAGCCCTATATCACTTGTTCCACGAAGGTATCTCAACAAATGTTTTACTCCGTTCCAATGCCTAAGAGTAGGCTCTGAGCTATATCTTGCAAGCAAGTTCACTGAAAAGGCTATGTACGCGTACAATTTGCAAGATACATTAGTGCTCAATTCTTGCCAAATATGGTATACGGACCAAGGAGTTTCTCATTCTCTTCTTTAGGGACGAAATGGGTCCTTTATCCACTTCCAAGGGATCTTACAACCATAGAGTCAAGGGGATGGGCTTTGTCCATATGCGCTTGAGGACTTTTTCGGTGTATGTTGATTGATGGGCTGAAAATGTCATTTGAAAAATACTCGTCACATGGCCAGAAAGCGATATCTAGTCTTACCTAGATCTTTCATCTCAAAATTCCTTCTTTAAATAATTAGCGGTTCTAGAAGCCCTTGAGGGTCCCTATTAGATTCAAATCCATCCATATATCTTTTGCTATAATTGTCAAGCGACTTGTTGATAAATACACATGGGCATCAATTATTTACATATATCCTTCTTTCAATAAGTATGTACTCAAACGATCAGACCACATCTCGACCGTGATTGCTTCGAGTCCATACAAGGATCGTTGCAAACCTTTATTTAATACATACCACGTGGTTTTGAAAATTCGCTTCAAGCAATGTAAATCTTCATGGATTTTCATGTATATGTCACTTGGCCCATGGATCCATACAACAGGCCGTGGACAACATCCATCAAATGCATTTCTAGTCATTCTGAAACTTCTAGATGTATTAAATATCTAAAGGTGATTGCATCCATTACTGGTGAATATGTCTCCTCATAGTCAATACCGGGTCTTTGTGAAAAACCTTGTGCAACAAGGCGAGCTTTATATCGTACGATTTCATTATTTTTATTTCTTTTTCATACAAAGACCCATCTATATCCAACAGTTTAACATTTCAAAAGTTTGGAACCATCGGTCCAAATACTCCTTAGCTAAACAATTCGCTTATGCCTAATTGCTTCTTTCCCATTCTTCCCAATCATGTCGATTTTGACATTCATTTATTAGCTATGGGTTCCCCATCATCGTTATTTTCTGTACGACGCCTTAGCCACTTGGAAAGAAAGTATCGTTGATAAGAGTATGTCTACTATCCCATATTTCTCCTCGATTCATATAAATTTGCTAGAGATCTCTTCATTTATAGGAGATAATCGTCACTTATTGCTACTCAGGGTCAGTTTCCCTAACCCTTGTAATGTTTAGCCCAACAGAGTCGAACAGATTGTAATAGTTTCGTGGAGCAATTTCATCGTACTACTATGGGGTAAGTAAATTTATTAGATTTTCTTTCCTTAGAAAGAATCTTTAGATCCGACGGCTTTCCACGCTTTAGACGTGGTTTAAATGTACTGCTTATAGCATTTCCGAACTCTATAGGGATCTCAATATGCCGTGCATTAACAAATTAATATGTGACTTAGTACTTTATCTTATCAGAAAGCACTGCAATCGGATTCATGAAGATCCTGAATGAACATTCTTTGAACTTCTAGTTCGGGGACCGTTTAAGACGAGGATCAAGATGCAAACAATGATGGTGGGTCTGGGCAATTAGATGGAAAATATTTCCGTGAGGGATCCTCAAAGAAATTAGAAACATCAAAGTGGGTCAACCACTCCACCATCACCATCATTATCAAGGAAATCGACTTCACATTCTTGCCTTTGTCTCAACAGGCTCTGAGGCATCAATCAAATGCCGCACAGATGATGCAGACGTGACTAATGACCGGCCATGCCAGCATCTATAGCGTGTATTATCTCGCTTGTCGAGCGATACCGCTGGTCAGCTCGGGATTTTGGTGTACTCGATTGGAATCGCTTTCTTATTTTCAAGCGGACCGTGCATGATGTCCGAATTATTACCACGGCTACGCCGATCACCACCACGCCCTGTCCTTTCCCATAGTCGGCCCATTTGCGGCTCCTTGTTCGTTGCTGGGATGCAAAAGTAGCATTTGCTTCAAGAAATGCTTTAGACCCATAAAGATCTAGATCATGATTTCAAGTAAAGCTCGTTATTCTTTCAAATGGCCATGAGACATGCAATCAATTCGCATTACGGTAAACCGATGCTCTGGTATCACGCCGTAGGAGCATTAGGGCGTGAAAAAGTGGTAAAAGTTCCTTCGCCATATCCTCACGATGTTCTCCCCAAGCAGCTTTAATCACAACTATCTTAAATAAAGCCGACCAGATTCGCGCACGACTTAAAGTCTGAGTTTCAAGTGCACCCAATCATATCTCGTCAGGAGCACATCGCTTTCTGGCACGCACGGCCTTTTTAAAATCCTCGGCTGTGAGGACCAATGGGTCTTTTAATTGTAAGGTATTCATTCTCGAGACGCTCATCAAGATGATAGCGATGAGTACCAAAAGCTTTAGCGCAATCCCGTTGCGCCAAGTACTGGCTACTTATTCATGGTTTCCTCCTGTGTTCGAAGCATCTATGTACTTGTCTAAAATCCAGATATAAGTAAATTGTCATTCAAATATCAAGGGCAACAAATTTAATTCTTTGTGAGATTAGATATATTAAGAAAAATGAATAGAACAAAAAAAAAAAAATTGCAATAAAATGATCAAAATTTAACAAGAATAAATAAATAAATATAGATGCGTTTTTTCAGAATCTAAAATAAATGACATTATTGCCTTGGAATTATAGTTTTAAAAAATTCTTCAGTGAATTGTAGTATATTGCAGAAAATTTATTTTAAATTATAGTTGTAATAATGAATTTCCGCTAGAATTCAAAGGGTTAGTAAAATTTTCCGAATTATCGCAACGTGAATTCTCCAATCTGTTAGCTGCAAAATTCATCTCGAATGATTTGCAAAATTGAATTCTTCGAATTCAAAGTGTAGGCGTTAGCTATAATTGGCTTACAATATAATTCTACCGAATTTATACTAAATTGAAAATGTATCAAATGCTTTTAAATGATACCATGTATAAATAGAATAAAAATAATAAAAGAAGAAAGTAGCATAATGGTGTGAGTGTAAACAATAGTATACTAGAAGCCATTGGTTCGAATCTCACGACGTCATATCTCCTTTATCATTTTTAATTATTAAAATAATAACAAAACACCGCTGCCAGTTAAATCCAAAATAAACCCCATCAATTTCCCAATATTTAAGAGAGAACTAAAAAATAAGAATCCGTCGATTGAAATCAATTTCCAAGATTTGAAGAATCTCACAACTTCAAATTTGGGACGCTAACAAAGCACATAGTAAAAAACTTTTAAAACAAATCAACAACAAATGTGACTCAGAGATCTTATGGGAGCGTAGTTTTGGCAAATGTCCGAAACTCCATTGCTTCGTGAGACCGCAATATAACTCATTGTAATAAATAAAATAAGCGAGGATGAGACTGGTAATAAAACTGTGATGATATTAGTTCCAATACTCGATAAGTGCCTATTTATGCGCTTTATAATGGTATGCCACATAAGCTGAATATTTGACCTTCATAATGACATTATCTTATTAAAATATTTATAACAAAAATAATATTCCTGCACAATAAAGCATTAAAATCAATTAGTTATATTTTTAATGCATAAATACTATTTGAGCAATATAATAAATAATGCACAAATAATTAATCAATACCGAAGTGCATAAGGTTCACATTTATAAATCCTTAAACACGTTGAATTGGGTAATTTAGTGGTTAAGGCTTTGAATTCTAATTCCGATTTTTATTCAAACCAATTTTAAAGTGGCCTAGCCCATAAACCGGGCCCAATGACTTTAGGATGGTCCATAGCTTTAAGGCCAATGCCAAAATAATGGGCTTTTCTACAAGCCCATTTAAAAGGGGCTTTATAGCAGGCCCATGAAATTTTAAAAAAAGGTTTAAAACAAACCCAATGCTTTAGAAATGGGCCTAAGGCTTTCAAAAAGCCTTCAAACAAGCACTGACTGGGCTTCAGAAATAGGTCAAAGCCCCTTATTTTTAATTAAGTGATTTTTTTTTATAAGATTCTTCTTCTTCGCATAACCTACAGGACCTTTATCCGGAACAAAAGCATGAATTTTTCATGCAGTTTGATGTCATAAAGAATCACAAAACACATTAAAACAAATACAAAATAGTTTTAATGCATCAAAACCAAGGAAAAATTCAAAACCAAATGATCCAGTATTCGGTTATGAACGTAAAACTATTAGAAACATATCAAGGTAGAGGTTCATACATCATCCAAAACATGTTTATGAGACTGAGACATGAAACAAAAATAACATCGTATATACCTCCAACTAGCCATTGGCATTTGAAAATCTGGACCATAAAAGAACTATAACATATCCCACAAAATTTTACAAGAACCGTGTAATTTTCCCTTGCCCAACTCTCTCAAATTGATGGTATGCTGAAAACAATAGTTTTCACAGTGAGAATAGCAAAAGAGGACCCTCGTCTATTTATAGGTTTTTCCATCAAGAACCACATGTTTTAGGAATGATGCTTGAACAGTTACCACCTTGAAATTCAAAATTTAAAACCAAAGGTTGTATCATTTCAGAACTTTATAAAACCTTACAACTCTTGCATTTTCAAGGAAAAAGGGCAAAGAAAATGAAGCAAAATAAGTAAAGATTTGAAGGGGTGGAGATGAGATATATAAGTGATCAAGAAGGAAAAAAATGAGATAGAGAGAAAAAGGGGAAAGATCTGTTGCTCATTGTGCCGATTAAGGAGCATGCAGCTAATCACCATTGTCAAAGGAGCAGCCAAACATGTACCCCAAAAGTCATGAATCCTAAATTTTTTGACATAACCATAAAAAAATAAATAATTTTGATTATCAAAGGTTTAAACGTAGTAATTAGTTAATGGGAAGTAAGATTTAAACCATTTAATCAATCAATCAATATTCTCAAGTTTTTGGAGTTCGGAATTCTTAGGTTTATGGACTTCGATATTTTCAGGTTTTTGGACTCAGATATTTCCAGCCAGTTGGCTTTCTAAATGGCTTGAGGATACTAGCTGTGGATGTCCATGTGCTTGAACATCTTGTGACTACACTTGAACAATGCCAAGACAAAGGTAAGATTCTATGAATTTGGAATTTTTGTAATATGTTTACTATTTTTTTTTTTTAAATCTTGAACTCTATGTAATTACTGCAACATGAAGCTCTGAATTTGGTGAAGGAAAAGCCAAACCATTTTGAAATTGTTATCATGGATGTGAGCATGTTTCATGGATGGAATATTCACACTTCTAGACATAATCAAACACCAAATAAACATACCGGTGATCAGTAAATACGTTATAAACCCATCATTATTCATGTTCTATCTTTTTAAACTTTGAACGTTCTATCAATTAAGTTAGGCATGTGTACATCATTTGAAAACATTATGATAACTATTATTTTTTATAAATAATAATTTTATATTTTCATGATACAAAAAAAAAAAAATATTTTTCATGTTTGAAAATTAAAAATTTAAAAGAACTTGCGAAAAATATGTAAAATTATTAAAAATAAAAAGTTAATTATATAAATGGTGTCTTAACTTTGTCATTTTTCTATTTTGGTCTCAACTTTATTTTTGTTCAATCAAATGTCTAAACTTAAAAATTAAAACTTATCTCTGAAAACTCTAGCCGCCCCTCCTCTCCTTCTATTATCTCTTAAAGACCCTTGTTAGTTAGGGAGGGGGAGTGATTTTTTAGCCGCACTTGACTTGAAATAATTTATTCCATTGTTTGCTTCCCCATATATGAGTTTCATTTTTTAATAAAGTGGTTTCTTCCATAACGATTTGAGTTTGCCTTTGTTTTTTCATGTTTTTGTTATTGACTTGTTGCGGTGTATTTTATTGCTGACTTGTTATGGCGTATTTTGTCGTTGACTTGTTGCAACATGTTTTGTTCCTGACTTGTCGCGACAGGTACTTATGTCATCGATAATTAGCTTATTTGTGGGTTTTTGCATTTGTAGTTTAGATGACAAAGTTCAATCCGATATAATCGTTAGATCAAATACGTGGAAAACCATTTTGATGATTATTTTTTTTTAAAAGACTACTAATGTAATTTTTTTTATAAAAAATGAATTACTTTGACACTGATCTCTCAAATTTGTACATTAATTTGCTTATAAACAAAAGTGGAAAGCATTAAAAGAGCAATGGGAAATGCTACGTTTCTAAGCATAAAAACTTATGAGAAAAATATGTATCAAGCCACAAATTTGAAAATAATTATACATACATCATTAAAAATTGGATTTACCTGATTCACTTCACCCTCTAAAAAAGTAATTATAAATCGATCAATATACTATTATAATCTCAACAAATCATTTATCACAACTAATATTCACTCACATTGAAGACATACATCAATTCGATCAATCTATAATTAGTTTTTTAGGAAGTAATCTAAACCATGTAAATCCAATTTAATATAATTATTTTTAAATTGGTAGTATGATAATAATTTTTCTAAAGCTTATCCTTCCCAATTCTCTATTGACAACAATAATGGATGTGATTTGTGTAGGACGTGAAAAAGACAACAACCAAGAGAGGATACTTCCCGGAAACTTCCTGAAAAGATGCTCATTACCCATCTTGGAAAAACAATTTTCCATGCGAATTTCGTCCCAATCTTACAGAATATTTCCCTTCAGGAGATAAAGGCAAAGGCATATCTTGACTTTTTTTTATTTTATGGAGGGATGTTGAAAATGACATTGATTGGATACCATTATAATTTATTATATTTGATACTAATTCTCATAATTGAGGAAAGAATATAAGAACCACCTACATAGGTGAGATGGTGAGGTATCGCCTAACTTAATCAAGTGGTCTCACCCGAGCCTTAGAAACAATGTTGTTTTGGGCGACAGCTTTTACCGTCTCAAGGCTCCTTCCTCGACTAAATCGGCGATTACCCTACTAGAAAGCGGATATGATCTCGTTAACCTAACTGCATCACTAAAAGTAAATCGACCATCAGCTTTCGGTTTGTTATTTATATAAACCAAAATCTTAACCATAAACATAGTTAACCGAATCTTCGATTAACCATTTTTTTGGTTAATAATTTATCGGTTTTTGGTTTACTAGAATTAAAAAAACAAATTTATAATTTCATAATTACATATTAAAGTTCAAATTCCAATAATTACTATAAATACAATAAAAAAGCAACAAAAATTGAATAAATTGTTATCAATTTATTTGCAATCCCATGACACTTGGTTCATTTATAATACATCAAAAAATAATATATGAAATGCATGAGATTATATAATTTGATCATTATTTTTTTAATCAACTATATGTTTTAACAACTTCAATAGAAAAAAAAACTACATCCAAAATAATCAGAACCTATATGCTTTGGTTTGATGAGATCAGATAGTTCCAAAGCCTGTCTTATATTATATATTGCTATATACTACTAATATAAGTATATAACTATGAAATCTAGTGCATAATGTTTTCCTCCAGTTTCGAATGCAAACATTATATCAAAATATTAATGTAACTCACCAAACAAAAAAATTATTATAATAATTCATCCACAAAATTTGAGAAACTATGAATATTAAAGCGGAATTATATTGATAAAATATCAATATCATGTTTGTAAGATTATTTTCATTTATATATATATATATATATATATATATATATATATATATATATATATATATATATATATATATATATATATGGAATTTTAAAATTATATGATAATGTTACTCTATATATAAATTTATTTTCTTAATATTTATTATAGACATTATATTTATAATTTTAGTATAATATTTGTATTTTTTTCTTTTCCGTTAGCTAATCGAAACCACGATTTTCAGATTTCGTAAACCTAAACCGAACTCGGTAATCAGATAAAGTAAAAACTAAAATCAACCGATTGGTTCAAGTGAACTCATTTTCAGTTCACTGCTTGATTCTTGGTTGGTTCGGTTTCTAAAAGTTTTTTTGCCCATCCCTAAGTTTGGGTATGATATGGCTTAAAGGTGTCTATCGTGTGTGTATGGGTTCGCTCATAACATCTCATGGCATTCGTGTGTGTATGGGTTCGCTCATAACATCTAATGGCATGACAAAAAAAAGAAGAATAATTATAAAATATGCACACGGAAAGTTAAAAAAATTTAAATTATTAAATTATTTTATTTTATTTTGAAATTTTTATTTAAAGTTAAAAATTAAAATTATTCAATTATTTTATTTATTATCATATACTTTAATTGTTTTGTTTAAAATTAAATAATCTTAAAAAATATACATTTTTTTTAATAAAATTGTCATATTTTTGGTTGCAAGATAAAATACAATAATTTTCTTTTCTCAATTTTCCTTTTCATTCCTTAATAACCCGATGTCGCCATCTTTTGCAATTTCTCTAACTTTATCTTAAATTCATTTAAATTCAATTATATAACCTATGTTTGGTCGCCTAAAAAAGTGAAAGAAATTGTAATTAAAATAAATTAATTGTTGAAATTAGGAAACTCTAATTGGGAACAAGAGAAAAATTGAAAGTCTTATTCCAATGATTGAAATTACATAACAAATGTCTTTATATAGGAATAAGCTTACTAAAAGAATATTAAAAGGAAATAAAATCTAGAGTGCTAAGAAAAAGAAATCATAACAATAATAGGAAATAATTTAATTTAACATCCCCTCAAACTTACGATGCGGCTGCTATAAGCATTGAAAGTTTGTCAACTAGAAAACGAACAAAATGACGCAACTTGGTAAAGAAATCAAGAAGTTGCAACGAAGAGGAAACAAATGACAAAGTGATGGTGTCATGCTTGAAGTGATGACGTGTAAGGTGACAATCAATTTCAATGTGTTTGGTTTGTTCATGAAAATCTGAGTTGTGAACAATCTAAATAGCACTTTTGTTGTCACAATACATATGAGTGGGATGAAAAAAAATACTCCCATATTTGCAAGTAACCAACGTAACCAAACAATCTATTAGGTAGTAGATGTTATAGCACGATATCCTGCTTCAATTGAAGATAGAGAAACAATGGGTTGTTTCTTACTCTTCCAAGAAATAAGATAATCACCTAAAAAGATAAAAAATCAGTAATAAATTCATGATGGTGGGTCATTAAGCACAACTGGCCAAGAGTATGCAAGAAGCTCCAAAGAGGAGGTAGATGAAAGTAAAAGACTCAAAGATCAGATTCTCAAGATATAGCAAAATACGAAGAACAACTGCCCAATGAACTGTAGTGGGAGAAGCAACAAACTGACTAACAACATGAACAACATGAAAAACAAAAGCAATATTAAGACGAGTAATAGTAAGATATACCAAGCTCCCAACAATAGCACGGTATAATGTAGGATTTGACAAAGACACTCCATCAAAAGAGGAATGCTCTGCACAACCCCAATGGAGAGTTATCTGGTCAAATCATTATAAGTAAGCCTAGCCCGCTCAAGAATATCTGCAACATATTTGATTGAGAAAGAGGATAACCTCTCTGCGAATAGGCTACCTCAATACTCAAGACATATCGTAAAGGACCTAGATCCTTCATTTCAGATTGTTTAGCTAACTCTACCTTCAAAACTGAAATACCATCAACATCATCACCAGTAATAATCATGTCTCATCAACATATAAAGAAAGAATGATACAACTTGCATCGGTACACTTAACAAAGAGAGTAGAATCATAACTACAGTAGCAACCCAAGAGGAGATCACAATATAAAAGCTTCAACCAAGCATGAGGTGCCATGAGACCATATAATGCCTTCTTGAGCTTGCAAACATACCCAAAATCATGAGAAACACTAGGAGAGGGCTCTATGTAAACTTCTTCTTGAAGATCTCCATTTAAGAAGGCGTTTTTAACATCAAATTGAGAGATACACCATTGTCGAACCGAATCTACTGCAATAAGAGTACAAATTGTAGTCATTTTCGCAATAGGAGCAAAAGTCTCCTCAAAATCCATATCGTACTATTGTGAATATCCTTTTGCAACCAACCTAGCTTTGAATCACTCAATAGATCCACCATAATTAGTCTTAATAGATACACCCAAAGACAACAAACAACAATCTTACCAAGAGGTAGAGGAACCAAATCCTAAGTACTTGTCTTATGCAAAGCAGAAAGTTCCTCATCCATAGGTTGCTACCAAAGTGGATCAAGAATTGCCTCTTTATAGGAAGAAGGCTCAGAAAAACAATGAATAGAAGCTAAAAATGAACTAAAAGATGAAGAATAACAAGAATAGGAAAATCCTAGTGATTTTGTGGACTTATAAACGCATGTGGATTGACGTAGAGGTGGATCTGCAATCTTAGATGGGGTCGAGGACCACAGAGAAGAGAGCCAGTGTCCCATGCAGCAAATGTGTCCAGACCTATAGAACTATTAGTAATAACACGTTGAATATGATGCAAAGGAGAAGGAGGAAGAACATGAGAAGGGGTATCTGAAGTACTAGAAACTTGAGATGACAAGTTACTACAATCCTCAAAAAAGGGATCAATATGAAGAAGATTAGATCTAGTCAAGTCATGAATAGAAGATGGAATAGAAAAGAAAGATATTTGTTCAAGAAAAACAACATGACAAGACACATAAAGTTTTTGAGTAGATGGATCAAAACACCGATACCCCTTTTGACCTTCACTATAACTAAGAAAGACAGAAATAATAGATCGAGATGACAACTTGCTACGTTCTACATGAGGTTTAAGAACGAAGCAAGTACAACCAAAGACTCTAAAGACAGAATAATCTGGGGCATACCCGTATAATTTCCCAAAATGAGAAATACCTGAAATATGAGAGGATGGAATAGTATTAATCAAAGTTACGATAGTAAGAACAGCTTCACGCCAAAATTCACTAGGAACATAAGCCGACAATAAGAGAGATCGAGTAGTTTCAACAATTAATATGCCTATGTTTTCTTTCAACAACACCATTTTCCTCAAGAGTATCTAAACACAAAGTTCGTTGTATTGTTCCATCTAAGGCAAGCAACTCAAGAAATTTATTTGAAGTGTACTCCCTACTCAAATCACACCTAAAACATTTAATAACAATAGATTGTTGAGGTTTTACAAGAGCACGAAAGGCTTGGTATATCTCGAAGAATTCATAATGATGTTTCATCAAATAAACCCAATAATAGTGAGTATGATCATCAATAAAAGAAACATAATACCAAGACCCTCTTTTATGGGAACAGGAGAAGGCCCCCATACATCATAATGAATTATATCAAATGAAGAAGAAGAGACATAAACACTTCGATTAAAAGGTAAAGCCAAAAATTTTGCTAGTTTACACCCCTTACAATTAGAAACATTGTGAGTTTGTAACTTTCCAAAAGCCCCTATGGATGCTAAAAAATTCAAACGAGAAAACGAAACATGACCAATGCAAGAATGCCATAAATAAAACTAGAAGAAGATAGACTTAAACGAAAAGATGACAAATCAACAGTAGTAGCAACAGCAGTAGCAAACACTTTTAACTCATCCAAAACATATAATCCTCCTTTCCTATGGCCTGTCCTAATAAGCTTTTGAGACTACAAATCCTACACAAAACAACAATAAGAAGAAAATGTGACTAAATTACCTAAATCACACAACTAACCAAGATAAGCAAGAATCAATGTGAGGTTCAGAATATGATAAACATTAGAGAGAGAGAGAGATTAGGGGTAGCAACAAAACCAACACCTGCTAAAGGCATAGGAGTGCCATCAGCGGTCATAACATGAATAGAAGACGAATGAGACATAGAGGTAAAACAAGAAGAATCTGGAGACATATGATAAGAAGCACCAGAGTCCAAGATCCATATAGAAGGCGCCATACCTAAAGAATTGTGAGTCAACTGACCTACGGAAGAAGAGGCATACATAGCTTGTGGTTGTAGGGAGAGAAACTGTTGAAATTGCTTAGCCAGGGTACGAGGATCAGGCAAAGAACCTGATGTTGCTACTGCTGTAGTATCAAACTATGGTGGTTTGTAGCCCTAAGGTGGTCTATAACCCTGAGGTGGTATGTTAGCATCGACTGCCCTGGTCAAGCAGCTTCCATGTCGAAGATTGTTGTTGCAACTGGTTTTTGCCACTTAGGACACTAACTTAATGACCTTCAAGCATAAACCGTACTCATCGGTTGTTCTCATGGAGGTCCTATTCTCGATTATTAGAAGATCGACTTAAAAGGTACTACCAACATGCATGATCTCGCAGTAGGAAGAGAGTTCCCCTTTCAAATGACTTAAGACGTGTTTCTTCAAATCTAATAGCTCGCTAACAATTGAGTCAACAGATGGAAGTGGAGAACGATGCAAAATTGAACCCCTAACTCCTTCAAAATCACCGCGAAGAGCAATCAAGAACTGAACTAATCTTTGCTCTCCTCTTCGATTAATATAGGCATCACATGCCTTTAATTCATTCGATTCTATAAGAGTCAATTGATCCCAAAGATCTGTCATAGCAGAATAAAACTCTTGAACACTCATATTCCTTTGTTGAAGAGCACGTATGTTAATCTCCAATTGTTACTGCTTTGCAAAATTTGATTGAGTGTATAGCCTGCAGATGATCCCAAACCCCTTTTGTCATCTCATACTTTGCCAAACGTGCACCTATTGAATGCTCAATAGAATTGTTAATCCAAGTAATAATTTTTGAATTGTTTGCTTTCCACGTATCTAACTTAGTAGCCTAATCCTCATTCATACTTTTAGGTTTAACACAAGTTCCAGTAACATATCCCCACAATTTTTTTCCTTTAAGAAAGTTTCTCATCACATAACTCCAATTCGAATAATTCTTTCTATTCAACTTAACACTCACATATTCAAGTGAATTGTCTTTTTCAATAGCCATAATCAAGAAACAAAAAAATAGTGGTGAACGAAATACCAGATTATAGATCTACTATGCCAAAAAAAAAAAAAAACTGCAAAAAGAAAAAACACCAAATGCCAAAGATCGAAATCGTCGAAACACCAACTGTGCGACCACGCCAAAAATTGTACGATCATGCAAAAAAAAAAAAAATTCAAGGTTCCGCCCCAAACCTCGGGCAGGGGTGCACTGCCCTTGCAACCCGAACCAACTCACCATGGAGTTGGATCCACTAAAGTTGTGTTTGATATTAAATTTTTTCCCATGAAACCTAGCTTTAATACCATATTGAAATTGGGAACTCCAATTGGGAATAAAAGAAAAACTTAAAGTCTTATTCCAATGAATTAATTAAAATTACATAACAAAGGTATTTATATAAGTATAGACTTACTAGAATCCTAAAAGGAAACAAATCAAAGTACTAAGAAAAATCCTACCACACAAGAAATAAATAATAGAAAATAATTTAATTTAACATTAGTATTTTGGCGTGAGTATGGTACCAATAAGCTTCATAAAAACTACTGGATAAAAAATTGAAACTTATAAGTTATATATATTTCTGAAAATCTCAAAGGAGAGAAAGAAGAAAAGGTAGTGGATGAGGGAAGAGATGGGGGATCAGTCCTTAATTTAGAGTCCAGGTCACTAAATGAAAGCACTTATGGATGGCACTTTTGGTAATAATGATGAAAAAGTAGAGGCAGAATGGTAACAGAAACCCATTAGTTAGCCTGCATCTGAAAAGCAATCTTACAAAAAGTTACCAAAAAAATTATCCAACATATGGAAAATGCTAGGCTCAGATGAAATTTTATGCATTTACAGGGAATATGATGCAAAAATTTTGTATATCAAATTTAGTTTCTGAGTTTTTTATTTTGTCTTTTTTTTTTTTTAATTTTTTATTTTTTATGGTGTCTAGAAATGAGTTAATTCCATTCCTGATTTAAGTTTCATTATAGGCTCTCGTTCCCATAAATCCCACTACGATGATGAACCAGAGCCCTATAATGGGGTGACATGTGGTGGAACTCCAATAGTATATATTGATCCAATTGGAATCTTAACATATATGTAATCTTTATAGCAACTTGAGAAAAATACAAAATCTTTAGGAATTAATTCATTTCCATGCCTTATGTTGAATGCCATAGCTCATTCATGTCCTTATTGTGACAGGCTTACACATATGGACGTTTGGTGTTAAAATATTGTTAAGATGGAGCGCTACGTCTTGTGAAGATAGGGATACCGAAAAAAACTCAAGAGCTAAATTAGACATTCAACTTGTAGGGACATTTGTTCACCTTATCTCCATTTATAGAGACAAAAACCCTAGGATGGTCTTTCAGCAGTTTCTTGCATTCTAAATAAAGAAAATTTAGTGAATGTGAACTTCGGAAAGCTAAAAATAAAAACGGAAAATTAATATTTAAATTCTGAACTTTTATAATTTTTGCATTTAAATCCTGAAAATATAACAACTTTCATTAATTTTATTTTTATCTCAATTTCATTTAATTATAATTTAGCATCAAATGATTTTTAATTAGAGTTTCATACCAAACGATTTGAGTTCATTGAGATATAAAAACAAAATTCATGAAAATTACTATACTTAAAAAACAAATTTGTTCAAGATTTAAATACAAGAAGTTCTGCTAATTTTCCTAAATAAAAATAAAAAGGCTACAAAATGCTAAACAAAGAGGAACTAAATGATCAGAGATCAAAAACTCTCCTGAAAAACTCTCTGCTTTCTTCCATTCTTTTGAATTTTGATTCTCTCTCTCCCAAAACCCACTCAATAATATAGTCTATATAATTCTCTCAACTTCTGTTAGATCTTCGTATCTCGACATGTTTCCTCGATCAAAACCTCCAAACCTCTTTGATTCTTTTTTTTCTTCTTCTTCTTCTCCTTCGGTTGGTCTGGTTCTAGACTGTTTCTTTAGGTAAATTCCGTTTATTTAGCACTTGCTAATATTTTCTATAACTTGTGAAGATTATTAGCTACATTATTTTTCATATCCAAATTTTTTCATATTGTTTGTTATGTTGGCTACAATATTAGCTAGAGTTGTTGGGAAGACTGATTGATTACAAGCTAAGAATAAGAATCAGAGATCTATCTGGTGATTGATTGGAAATGATGATAAATTAAAGAGTATGCATGCTTCTTGTTTTATGTCATGATGGTAATGCATGCTTTATGAGAGGCAGGTTCACTGTCTTTTATTCAATAATTCCAGATACAATTTTCTGCCTCTTGTTAATTTGTAGAGTATATAAAAGAGTATTAATTTCATCACCGAAACGAGAATATGGCCTGGATTTTTGTTGCCTTTGAGTAATGTTCCCTGGTTGGAATAAGTTAACTCGCCGTTTGCTTCTCCAAGAAGTTTTGGAGAGATTTTCCGTTTGCTTCTTGAGAAAATGCGCGAGAAAAGAAGAAATTAGTGACTTGATTTTGGATTAATAAATTATGCATGTTTATAGTTTTCTTGGTGGCAATCTTCATTGTCATTTTCTTCTGCATTGCAGCTGCTCTTCCTCAATGCTGCCGCCGGAAACAGGTCCACCAGATTTGGGTATGATTCCTTTTTCTCTAGTTTCTTGATCTACTTACAAAATGATTTGATTTGCCTACTATTTTTAAACATTTAAAAAAAAAAACTATTCTTAAATTACATGGCCAAATAGGGTTTAAGTGGTCTTTCATTTCTAACCCTATTCTTGTTATAAATCGAATATTAAGCGATTGTTTGTTCTTCCTTTTTAATCATCTTAGATTTACTTGCAAGTGGGAAGTGCAATGGTATAAGTGGAGTCGGAAAAAAAAGGTATATATTGTTATATCTACCTTATTAAGTGATTGTTTTTTTCTCTCACATTTTTCCTCAAAATTTTCGAAACCTAACATTGATCAAACCATTAAATCGTAAATCAATAAAATATTATTTGTTTTTTCTTTCTTTTATATTGTATTTGGTTCATGAAAAGTATTAATAAAAGAAAAAAAAATGATTTATTTTATCTTTGATTGTTTAATAAAATAATCTCAAAAAATAAAAAAAATAATAAAAGTTTAATTAGAAACTACCAAAGTGTTAAATTATAATCTTTATATCGATAAGTTAAAATAAATAAATTTGGTTTGAAGTAAAGAACAAAAATAATTTATTGGATTTAATTCTATATTTATTTTTTTTCATTTTTTCTTTTATTCTACTTTTCTTGCCTAGTTTCTTTCCCTCACATTTTCTCAATTTTCTGAAACCAAAAATAGCCTTTAATGGTACACATGTCAGCATTTGGTAAATAATTAAAGCAAAAGGACTCTAATATGGAGGGAAATAGGTTTGCAGATTAATGACATCCTCAATCAAAGAGAATAGATTGTTGGAAAATAGTGTCATGTTGTGGATTTGAAAATAATTATACATATATTACAAAGAATTAGATTTATATGATCCATGTTACTCCTAACAAAAATAATTATAGATAAATTAATTTACTATCATAAATAACGAATATATTACCATGACTAATAAATATATTAGTATATTCATTAGTCATGATAATATATTCATAGTAACATAGTACATTCAAAAGAAGTTTTATAAGATATCGACTTATTTATAATTTTTTTGATAGTATATTTATTGCTCACGATAATATATTCTCGTTATTTAAGATAAGCATATCTAAGTAGCTTATGACAGATATCGACTTATTTATAATTATTTTTTAATACTAAGTGAATCATAAAATCTAATTTTAGTAATATATTTTATAATTATTTTTAAATTAAGAATGATATATATATATATATATATATATATATATATATATATATATATATATATATATATATATATATATATATTTCCCCATTCAATCTCTTGACGATTCAACCCAAATTCACAGTCCTATTTTTATGATTTGAAGCTTTTATATCATGTATAGATGAATTATTATATAGCAATTGCTAATTGTTTCAACCGGTACTAATACTATGTTGCTTGAGACAATCGAGTCATAGTCCTCCCTCAAAATATTGCATGTTTTAATTTATATCGTTTGTTTCTTATATGCCATAAGGTAATTCATAACTTCTGTTGTAGTTCTTCTTGGACCTTCTTGAGTGATTGCAGTTTTTCTTGGACCTTTTGGAGACATGGTTAAAAAATACCATTGCTGGACACATTCAAGAATCAGGGTCAAATGTACTCTTTTTTGTTTTTAGTTTTGTAACAATTCTATAACAATCTTTATCCTTTCTGTTCATTATGTTTGTTAATTAGTTTCCTATTTTTCTGTATATTTTAAATTTAAATCTTCCCTGTAATCTACTTATATGTTATAACAATCATTGAATGAATAACACAGTCCAAATTCATTTCTTCTCCTATTGTGCTTGCCATTCTCACATTGTATCCGAGCAATAATTTTTTTCTCTCTCTCTATTTCTTCACCATAATGCAAACCCTGCCACCAACATCACATCACCTCACCATCACCATTTCCATAGTCATCAATACCTATGGAAACATATTTGTATGCTATTCATTACTAGGATAGCCCTTCTATTGTTCTTGTTACATCTCTATTGACAGGAGACAATAATGGCCAATGAAGTCGTGTAGTGACAATGGCACTTCCTTTAAAAAGCAAACTATTTTTGTTAGTATTTTTTTTTCTTTTTCTACTATTTTTTGGGTTTTAAATAGTCTTAAAGTTGGTGAGAAAACTATTTTTCTTTTTGGAACCTAGAAACTATAAAAGAAAATCAAATATAATTAAAAAAATTTATATTCAAAAAATCACTTGGAGTGTTTTTTTTTGAGAAGCACTTGGAAGGTTTTTTTTTTTTTTTTTAAAAAAACACTTTAATTTTTTTTTTATATTCTTAAAATACTACTTGTTTATCCCTAAATGTCTATTTCTTTTTCCTTAAAATATTTATTTGTTTTATTTAAAAAATCCAGATGAGATCATATACTTTTAAAAATTCAAATAATTCAAATATTTAAAAAAAAATTCTACAACCATAAAAAAAAATTATAAGAACAATTATTTTAAGTTTTATTAATACAAAATTTTGCATACATTTATTAATTAATTCAAATCTTTTTTTTAAAATATTTTTATTATCAAATGAATAATTATTTTAGGTTTTTATTAATACAAATGTTTATGTATGTTTATTTTGTTAATTCAAATATTTTAACATTTTACAAATCATAAACATACTATTTTAGGTTTTTATTAATATAAATATTTATATATGTTTATTCATTAATTCACTTATTTTTGTAAATAGTTTTAAATTTTATAATCACAAATACAGTTGATTTAGGTTTTATTAATATAATTTTTTATATGTATTTATATATTTTTGTAATAATTTTTATTTATTTATTACCATATCCTATTTTTATAATTGAATATTAAATATAATTTTAATGATGTAAAATTTTTTTTATAAGTATGTACATGTTACAAAAACTCAGAATCACTTTTCGCATTTCTCTATAAAAACGCTTATGATAAAGTATCAGCAAAACGCTATTAAAAACGTCATATAAAGCTTAATACGAAACTAGTCCTAAATTTGAATAAACATGTAGCATTAATTTATTAACTTTAAATTTATTTTTTATTTTTCTTCTAATTTTATTTTAGTCCAATTTTCTTCACCAACGAATTTTTTTTCTTTCGTGGATACTTTTCTGGTTAAAAAAGATGGAGCCTTTTTTCTATTCTTCGTCAACTCGTCCACATCTTAATTGAAATAATTTTTTTCCTTTACACATCATGCATCACAGCTGTACTCATGCATCACAGCTGTACACATCTTGTAATTAAGTTTGGCTCCAAATTTAGAGTTTATTGTTAATTCACTTCTTTTTTTTAATTATATGAGCAACCTTCTATTGAAAATAATCACCAAATTAATTTTTCATATGTTTTGAAAACCACATTTATTAACTGCTATTTAAAAGGTTAATTTTTAAACCACATTTATTAATTACAATTTTAAAGTTAATTTTTTGAAATCACAATTAGTAAATAAAGTTTTAAGATAATTTTTAAAATCGTATTCGATGAATGCAGTTTTTAAAATATGTGAAATACCAATTGGACAATTATTTATATAAAAAAAAGAAACCATTCATTTAATTTTTTTTACAAAAAAAATGAATTACTTTGACACTAATCTCTCATATTTGTCAATTAATTTGCTCATGGGAAATGTCACGTTGGCAAGCATAAAAACTTATCCATCCCAATTCTCTCTTGACACAAAAAAAAAGATCACTACCCAAGAGAGGATACTTCCCGGAAACTCCTGAAAAGATGCCTATTACGGATAAAGGCAAATGTATATATATATATATATATATATATATATATATATATATATATATATATATATATATATATGATGTTGAAGATGACATTGACGGGATATCATTATAATTCTCATATAGAGGAAAGAATAATTATAAGAAAATAGAAAATAATGGAAAGTTAAAAAAATTAAAATTATTAAATTATTTTATGTTTTTTGAAATTATTTTATTTCTGGAAAGTTAAAAAATAAAGTTATTAAATTATTTTATCCACCATACATTTTAATTGTTTTGTTTAAAATTAAATAATCTTAAAAAAATATACATTTTTTTTAATACAAATGTCGTATTTTTGGTTGCAAGATAAAATATAATAATTTTATTTTCTCAATTTTCCTTAATAACCCAATGTCGCCATCTTTTGCAATTTCTCTAACTTTATCTTAAATCTTATCTAAAATTCAATGTTATAATTAACCTATGTTTGGTCGCCTAAAAAATGAAAGAAATTGTAATTAAAATAACTTATAAGTTATATATTTCTGAAAATATGAAATGAAAGGAAGTAGTGGATGAGGGAAGACAGTGGGATGAGTCCTTAATTTAGAGTCCAGGTGATTAAATGAAAGCATTTATGGATGGCACTTTTGGTTATAACGATGAAAAAGTAGAGGCAGAATGGTAACTGAAATCCAATAGTTAGCATGCATGCATCTGAAAAGCAATCTTACAAAAAGTTACCAGTTACCAATTTGCTTGCAAAAAAATAAAAAATAAAAAATCCAAATGAAATTTTATGCATTTACAGGGAATAAGGTGTATATCCAATTTAGGTAATTATGAGATTTTTTTTGTCGTGTTTAAGACGTTTAATATCATATCTCATTTGTACCTTTGTCGTTATGGACTAACATATATGGATAAACAAGTGTTAAAACACCGTTAAGATGGAACGTCAAGTGGATAGTTACTGTTTGTTTAAATGTGCAAACTCGTGATCATAAAGGATATTGGCAAAACTCAAGGGTTAAATAGGACATTCAACTATAAATAAGAGGCATTTGTTTACCTTATTCCCGTTTAAAGAAAACAAGCACCATTTGATGGTATTTAAGTAGTTTCTTGCATTCTAAAGAAAGAAATTGCACGGAATGTGAACTTCGGAAAGATAAAAAATAAAAATAAAAATAAAAAAAGCTCCAAAATGCTAAACAAAGAGGAACTAAATTATCAAAGATAAAAAACTCTCCTAAATATATATATATATATATATATATATATATATATATATATATATAAATGAAACAAACAAATTGATATGAACCATGTCAACTTATGATGAGACCTATGATCAAATTAATCTATGAAGAACCGCTTTAGCCTTCGGCTTTGATGGATGACCTCAACCTGTTGCTTATAGTGAAGTAGGAACCTTGGTATAGGAGGACGACATAATCTATGATGGAGATTCGATTGATAAGTCTTGATGAACATCACGGAATAACCGATAAGTTCAAAGAGTTCTTTCAAGAATCAAAGAGAAATTTACTCTCAATTTTATAAATGCGTAAACTGAAGATAACAGGGATAACATGCCTATAAATAAGCCAAAAAATATGAATAACAAAACAAAATTCAGCCACAAAGGAAAACAAAAATTAGGCTAATTAGAAAGGAAACTAACTTATTTTTCGTAAACTATGCACACCCTAAACGTCCACAAGGAAAGGACACTGATACGTGAAACCTGTGAAAATTCACTTTTTTGAAAAATGGCAAAATGCAGTTGCCGCGTAATAGTACAGTGGGAAAACCTTAAAATTTTTTAGATCTCAAATGACAAAACGAACTTCAATTGCTGAATCGCCTTGCGAAATCTAGTTACCTAGCTACCTCATGGAATCTGATACACCCACTCGAGTCTTTCGAGGTATCGGTGCCCAGCGACACAAGGATGCGCCACATAACATGACTATGTAGCTGCCACATGATAGCTTGTGAGGGGTGCACATGGCATGATAGTCATGTGGTGTGGCAATTGCCACTTAATGAATGTGTCCATGTGACACATGGCACATGAATAGTAAAAAGGAAAAGATCCATGACTCACATTAAGACATGTGTTATGTGGAGAGATAAGTCAAAACAAAAGGAAGTTCCATGTGACCCACGAAAGCATGGTCATATCCTAGAGAAATAAATCCAAGTCTGATAAAAGATAAAGAAAGAAAGAAAACGAGGAAGGGACATGTGGCAAGGAGGAAGGTGGGAGGAAATTTCCTACTTGAATTAAGTTGGATCAGATTCGGTGGGAGAGAAGGAAAAAGGAGGGAAAGAAAAAGAAAGGAAAGAAAAGAAAGAAGAAGGAAAGTGGAGTGAGAAGCTTTACCTTCTCTCTAAGATCTACGGAGATCGAGCCATTTCATCGGAGTAAGAGACAAAGTTCATCTACGCGACGAGAGCTTCATGTAGGTACAAGAATATGGGGTTTCCGCCAAACTCCAAGAGGTAGAGGTTTCTCTCCTACTTTGATTATTTTTTGTTTAAGAGTCATTTAATGGCATGGGGTTCTTTGGGGCCATGAGTGGCCGTGAAGTTCAGTCCCAAAATTTTGTGATTGAACGTTGTACTTTTGGGATCGCTGGGCAATCCTAGACTCACTCCTCGGATCGTTATTGGATTGTGTGCTTTTTTTTTATGTGTTATTGTTGGAAATGAATAATACGCCGTCAAAACTCATGTTGATATATGCTTACTTGATGTATTAACATGGATTACAGGATGGATGTAAATTATATGTAGAAAATATAATTATCCATGATTTATAAATGTTGCATGTAACTCTCAGCAAGCATGTAACATGCATTGGCATGAAATGACATTCCGCATTTCATATGCATAGGAACATCGCGTGAAATGAGTGTAAGTGCATAACATGGCTTTTGAACAAATCTTATCGGAGGATGTCCAATAAATTATATCGGAGAGTTGTCCAACAAATTTTATCGAAGGATGTCCAATAAATTATATTGGAGGGTTGTCCAATGAATTTTTGATATCGGAGATTGTCCAATGAGTTTTCAAAAACAAAAATCTTTTGTTTTGAAAGCAGTTTTTTATACGTGAAAAATGCATGTGAGGGAGCTGGCAGACTAGACATGCAGGCATGGCATATAGACATTCGAGTAGGAATGTGAATATTTTTACTTGAATGTGTGTGTTTTTGCCATTACATGTGCACTTAGGTGAGTAGCCCTCAGAGAAGAAACCCCCATCAATACACCTGCCGTGGAAAACATTTTTCGCGGAGGTACACCAGGAGGTGGACACATTTGAGGTCTTAGTTGGGAAGAAGGCCAGATTTTGGCTTTGTTATGTAATTTGTAAAATTTTGCACTATCTATTCAGTTTCTATTTCTGTAAAAAGAAAATAGTTGTAATTAAACTCATTTTTGTATGATTAATGTACTAAGGGTTTTTCCAGTTTCATGTCAGCTTTGTAATAAAAAAAGGTTATTAGTAACACTAATTCTGTGGTGTGCTTTGTAAAGAAAAAAAAGAGGGTTGGAGATGTAGGAAAGGCCTTAAAAAAGGCTACTGTATGTTTAGGTTGCGAAAGGGAATTCTTGGTCACGACAGAGTTCTTGTCTTGTTTTGCGTCGCGATAGGAAATTCCTGTGTCGCAACGTGGTTCTTAGATTTGCTATTGAGAACCTCATGAATATTATTTAATGCAGTGTTTAGCCTGGTCTGAAGATGTCACACACATGTCTCCACCCAACCACACACCAAGATGGAGTGTTAGGCGTCGCACTGTTCGTCTGGCAAGGAATTTCATTTCGCGACAAAGTATTTTATGTCGCGATCGAGTTTGGTCAAGACCAAGGGTTGTTCTTGTCATGACAGGGTATTTTTATGTCGCTATGTCGCAACATAATATTTTTATGTCGCGATAGAGTTCTAGCCATGGGCGTATTGCTCTCGTCGCAATGTAATATTTTTAGTCGGTATAGAGTTCGCCAAGACAAAGGGTTTCATGTCCTCGGTCAGGTACTGTGATGCAATCAGGTGCGGCCAAGACCGCGCCTCGTGTCGCCGACAAAGCAATTTGTGTCGTGTGAGTTTAGTGAGGCGAGAATTTTATGTTGCGGCTTGAAATATTTTATGTTGTGATAAGTTCACCAGAGTGGATGGCGGGACCCAGGCCGGATACCCTTCGGGGTACCGGGTGGTCACTTCTAGTGAGTCCCATTTGTACTGATCCACAGGGAATGCATTAGGGCCCCGCCTAAAAGAAGTAAATACTGCGACCTTCTGATACCGAATATATAGAAAAATCCACGGCTAGACCTATCCAAATGTAGGTCATGGCCTGACTTATACATAATAGGACTCATATGAGTTTATGCAATGTCGGAGCGTTACAAGAGTATTTGCGAAATTAGGGTTACAAAATAAAATAAATAGGTCAAACGACTCGAACGGATGGATGGGATAAAATGCTACTTGTTGTCCTTGAAGACTGATCTTGAATGGCGCGAGTAGGCCTACAGGCGCGGACCTAGGGAACATATTTTTAAACAATAAACGTGAGAAATAAATCTCAGTGAGTGGCATAATTTATACGGAAGATAATATTTTGTTTCGATTTTCTTCTCCTGAAGACCTGCATTCCACTCTTTTGTAAAGTTCCCCATTTTAGAAACATTTCCGCAAACTGACTTTACCCCGAGTCAAACATATACAATTCATGCTCCAACAATTTAAGCCCAGGCACAAAGTTACGAAAACTATACTATGAATTATACACAACATAAAGCCAGCGCTAAAACGTAATAGTCACCATGTAATAAAATAACCATGAAATGCACCATAACCCACAGTATCGAATGGTTGTACCATATTCGGAAAGATAAATCAATAACGTCCATACATACCCATCATAAACCATACCATATATATACATCATATACCATACCATATACTCATCATAGCAGTATCATATACCCGTCATATCACAGTACCTATACCTCAGGGTACCACAGTATACCGTGCCATATATCCTTATAAATGGGTGCCATACTCATCATAAAATCATTACCATATACCATCATAAACCATGCAAGTGTATATACATCATACCTGTGCCTCCTTATAGCCCATTAATCATATGTCACATCACATAACTCGTGCTATATACCCACCATATACGTACCATGTGCTTTCGTCATAAGTATTGCCATGCACACTTCATAGACCATACCATGTACGTCATATGTCGTACCATATAATCATCATAAAGCGGGTACCATATCTTGTCATATCACGATTACCGTGTACCCGTCGCTATCTGCATCTGTATCTTTCTTCATAAGCGGTACCATATGCCCGTCATATGCCGGTACCATATACCCGTCGTATGCCATTACCATATACTCATCATAACCCGTATCATATACCCGTCATATGCAATCCTTGTATACCGTCATATCTTGAAGTCGCAGTATCTGCATCATAAGTGTCACAGTACCATAACTTCATAAGCGGAAGTAGGACACAGCCTCCACGACCCTCGACCTGAAGGTCATCGTGGTAATAATAATAATGATGAACCGTCGGTGATCCGACCTCACGGCCGTGGAAATAATATATAACCGTTGGATGTAACCAACCTCACGACACCGTGGCAATCTCAGTATACTAAACCGGAATTAAGCAGGCCTCACGGTGATGAAATAATGTATAGTTGGATGTGATCCAGCCTCCCGACCCTTAGTGGCAAACCTAGAATACCAAGCGAGTGGGGTCGAACCCAGGCCTCACTGACACGTGGAAAAAACCGAATACCCAGGCCGTCGGGTCAGGCAGGCCTCGGCGACCGCCGTGGTAAGGCGAGAATACCCGACCGTCGGGATCAAGCCCAGGCCTCCACGTCGGCGATGGTAAAGCCGAATACCCGGTAGTCGGGATGTGGCGAGCCCAGGCCTCACGTCGGCGTGGTAGAGCCGGAATGCCCCGACCGTCGGGATCAAGCCCAGGCCTCACGGTAGCAGTGGCGGCCTAATAAGCGCAGTCGAGGTCGCGGCCAGGCCTCCGCGGTGCCAGTGGCAACTACTAAACCGTCGGGTTCAAACCGACCTCACGACACCGTGGTAATCTCAGTGTACTATAATATAAATATTGAATCGATCTCGTCTGATATGGTACATCACTTTATAACCTTGACCTGATGGCCAGCACACGTATTGCGCCTGTAACCTTGACCTGATATCCTTTCACGTGTACTTTTCTACGTCATATATCCTAAGTTAGAATCTATGAATTTACTTTTTCCGCAAACTCAATCAACTACATTGAAGATCTTTAGTTCATCGATCCAAGCGAAGTGAGAAATACCTCGGCCGTATTCATAACAAATTTTTAAACACATATATTTCGAAATCCAATCCATGAAACAATAATTGTTCAAGGGGATTTAAAACCCAATCTACATACCCCAAAATATCTAAATACCACATACCCATCCACGAATCCAGTACAACTTCCAAACAGTTAAAATGTTGACAAAATTCACATGAAATGATAACTTGTTTGCCAGAGCCAGAATGTCGCATTTATATCACAATGCAATGAATTTTAGTGAAACGTATATATATAAAATATTTAATCACAATAGGTATAACAACATAATACCCAAATCATTTTAAAACATATAACCACTCCACGGACTATAGGCGGCTCGATCCTGCTCCTGCGAGATCGTCTCCGGCCGGCGTGAGTGCACATAATATAGATAAAACTCGTAGGCTCTAATAAACTGAACCAACTTAACCTTAGGATGCCCCGAAGGCCTTAGAATAAATGTTAGAACTATGATACCATCCAAATTGGACTCCGACAGGTCCAATTACACAGTGTGCCCTATAGGCCCAATACCTAAAATTGGGGCTTTTCACCCGGGAGCTAATTTCTCGAAATTGAACCATCCAATAATTCCTAATAACATCCAATTTCACTAATACAACTTCAATTTTGCCAAATTTGACCAATCGGTACTCTATTTCGATCAGGCTTCTCGGTAATTAAAGCAACCTAAAAATGGAAACCTAACAAAAAGATGTCCAAAATTTACAAACCACATATCAATGGAAAGCCCGAGACCAGGAACTCATTGGTACCATTACCTTGGTCAATTCATTGTGGTGGCCAGAAGCGCGATCTAACCGGCGATTTCGTTTTCGTTGTAACTTCCAAACGGTGTGAAATCTGAAAAAAGAGACCACGTAGATGAGTTCAGAAAGGTCAAAAATGGTGGAAAGGAGCTATGGGGTGGCCGAAATGGCCTGAAATGGCCTGAAAACCAAGAAAATACCGGTGACCCGCGGTGGCGCCACCTCGCTCGTAGGCCCGATCCGGCGCGTTCGGCGGCGGTTGGCGTGAGGGTGGCCCGGCGTGACCGTCGGAGGTTCGCACCTCCCTGTCCGTAGTGTCACAGTAACTCCCGTCTCAGTGCCTCGTCTGGTATGAACTCTCACGGCTCTCCAATGAGCAAAGGTCGACTCGGTTCCGGTTTGGAAGCTCCTTCTAGGAGTTTTGGAGTTCAAAAGTGTCTTGGAAGCTGAGGTTCATTGGAATCAAAGTTATGTTTATATAGGGTGGGGTCTCTTTCGAGTAAAATTGAAAACGAGTTTTTAATATTTGATAAAATATTCTTGAATTTGAGCTGCAGGGGTTATAACTTTATCGAAGTAAGTTGGATTTTGACGTTCAACCTGTCTATGAACTCGTGTCGATGAGGCCTACGAAATGGTGTCTTAGTCAACCCAAAATTATTCATCCTTGAAAAAGTCAACTTTGGTCCACATACTAAGTGTTGGTCAAACCTAGTCAAATCTGGTCAAACTTAGTCAAACTTGGTCAAATGTGTTTCTAGCTTGCCATTATTTAGTGCGGGTCATTACGATTAGATTACGCCAGTGTTTTATAATAACTGACCGGTCGTAGAAATGGGCTTCTTGTTGTGATAAGAATATATTTATGTCTTGACAAAAAGTTCAATTGAACGGGGTTTCACACAGTCAGCGACAAATGTTTTATGTCGTGACGGTCAATGCGGCAAATGGAAGGTTTTGTGTTCTGACGAGAGAGATTCTGCTGCTCTTGCGACGCTCAGTTGCTTGAGTGAGAAGATTTTCTCTTGTGATTGAGTATTTTGTCGCGGCGAGTTGGCGAGCCGAGAGAGGCGTCGCTGCCAGCGTCGAAACAATTCTATGTTTAATAGAGTTGGCGGGGTAGGAGAATTTGTGCGTGATTTTAGGCAGTGGGCCGGGTACGGCAGCTGCGCCACCTTCTGGTGGGCGTCTTGAAGGATGGCCTTTGCGACCAGTGTAATGACGTATTATCGTCGTGACGAGAGGGGCCATCTGGGGAGCCTGAGACCGAGCCATGATCGCCTTGACAAACTAGGCCAGGTGCACGACATATTAGGCTAGGCATGCACGATAGAGGTGCACCTTGCGGGCTCGAGGAATTGTTTCTATGGGAGTCCTGCGTCACGACGGACTTGGACAGTGTGGAAAAAAAAAAAAAAAAAAAAAAAAAAAAACCCCACACAGGATTTGGGGGCGTCACAAGATCGGAGACATGAGAAAGTGGGACAAGACTTGGGAATCAACGGTAGAAAATCGGGGAACAAAAACAACAACAAATCAACTCTAAATTAGCTCCAAATCAGCATTAAATCAACAACAAATCAACACCAAATCACGGATCAAAAGTAACTGATACTGACTCTTGAACTCATTGGTTTACTTTGACATGGACCATCTTTGTTTTCTTCTTTGAGTTGTTTCCATTGAGATTCTTCTACTTGGGCATCTCGAATTAAAACATGAAGGGCTTTCTTTGAGATCTCTTAGTGTAGCTTAGGTGTATCGGGCCAGAGTGGGTTTCAAGCGAATCAAATAAATTATCTCAACCATTGCCTCCATGTCCCCTCTCTTCAGAAAGGTTGTCCTCAAATCGTCACCTACATCAAAGAGCTATTCAAGTCAGGTAACATTAAATGCCTTTTACATTATACTCATTGGGCAAATCCCAAAGCATAAACATTTGTCATTAATGAACTGAGGACTTAAAAGGAGACATCACCTCTAGGGAGAAAGCTTGGGAACACCTTTGTGTGGCTCCTTTCTTTGCTCATGTGCACAGAGCCCGTCTTGAGGTTCAAGGACAATTTGATGACGCCCTTTGTTGGCTTGTTTGGCATATTGCTCTTTCCTTCGCTAGATATTAAGTCCAACCTTCTCATGAATCTGTTTAACAAGTTCGGCTTTCTTTTTTCCATCTAAATTAACATGCTCAGACATAGGTAAAGGAGATAAATCTAAAGGGGTTAATGGATTAAAAACCATAGAAAAAACAATATGAAAAAGTAAAATTAATGTGAGAGCCAGTGCCATTGGTGACTAGTCATGCGCTAACTTTCTTATCAATTGCCATGGTCTTCCTAATAACAAGTGTCCGATACTGCATTAGAACACATCACCTGACACTTAAATGTAGTGTTTTTCAATGAAGAAAATTATGATTGTTTAATTGCCTTTGCCATAATAACATCATTCTCGACCATTTGCAAACATGGGTTGAGGATGCACATGTCCAGTCTGTTTCTCTCATAAGTTGGTAGTAAAGTGACATTAGAGTGGTATACCATCGTGATACTTCTACATACTTGTTTTGGGCGATGCACTGGTATTGAAGATATTTATATTTTTTGTATCATCATTCATGAAACTGCATGACCTCTTACTATAACATTCTCTTGGCAGTGCTCTCATCATGACATCTCTCTAGGGGATGGCATAAATCTAATCAGTTCATTATTGATTTCAATCTCACCATTGTCTCGCATCCTACCTTCTTTGTTCAAACATTGTGGCTCAAGCTATGACCCATATCTTGGCAGAATTTTAAAAAAACACTTAATGTGACACTTTTGTCGAGGGGTCGTTGTGACCCCGTCAACTTGTGGAATTCATGTGGATTTCGGGTTAGCAGATACCACATGGTTGTGTCCCATTTATCAGGGATCACGCTATTTCCTGAAATCGGGTAGGTCTCCTTTTGTTTGGGAAACTCTTACCCAACGTACAATAGTAATCCATAAGAGTTTATTTCAACACTCTTATACAAAATATATATTAAAACTAGCTTGTTCTAATATAGCTTACCCGGCATACCACCTCAATCGTATCCTTTACATAGGGACCCATTCATTCATATATTTACAAATCAAAAATATGAAAATTAACAGGTCTTGTGGTCGTAAGAGTCTGATCCACGACCCTCTTCCTATAAGTACATGCATTATTTATTACAATAGTCACGAGGAATTAATTACAATTCTTTTTATAAATCTTGTAAAAATGATAAGTAAGACCCACAGTCGACCTTCTTCATAATCACGGCTTTCGTCGGAGCGTGGTCTCCCTGTACCTTATTGCACGAAGAAGGGGGTCCTGTGAGGTGGTAATATTGGTAGAAAAAAATTTACTCTGAAGGACTCTACTCTCCCCTTCCTAAATGCACATGAAGTGCGTAAATAAAACATCAAGTATATTAAGTATATAAATAGTATTGCAAATCTATATGGATAATTCGTTAATCATCATGAGATGAGGACTCCTCATGCCTGACCACAGTCAATGAGCTCCATACCTTACAGCAAGTGTGAAAAACTCAGTCATTGGTGTTGCACTGATGACATGTAAGACGACCTCGATTTTAATTTATCAAATCAGGTGTGTTTATTTGGTTTATACTTGAATTTGTGGGTCTCACAGCCCGGGAAGCAGCGATTGCCTTCCAACACTTTTTGCGAACTTTTATCCATTTGGATCCATATGGCCGAGAATAAAATTTGGGCTGCCTTAGGAGGATGCACATCTTGCTTCACCCAAACACACGTGATTTATTCTTATTATTATTTTATACAACCGTGAGTCTCAATTTTGGACGTTGTCCCATGTCCTAGCTAACCACTCATTCACCAAGAATGGTGAATAACAATACCATGCACCCACACCCGACTCGACGTGATGTGATCGTGCATATGAAATGCATGATCTTAAATGCATTACTCGCCGTGTTCACGTGTATATATGAGTGCTACATGAAACGATGGCCTGCCGTGGATAATTATAATTTTTACATATAATTTACATCCATGCAATCCGTGTTAATACATCAACTAGCATGCATCAAAAATATTCTCACACACTGCATGTTATTCATGAAAGCCATAACACATAACAAGGTCACAATCTTTGACCCATCCAACATGGTACCTCCACGGTCCGCCCTGAAGCACGAGGCAGGTTTGGTTCACACATCCATACACCCATGATTATATCACAAAACAAGCAGCCAAACCCGGAGACATCGATCTCGGGTTGAGCCCCAACCACAACGGTCTGGGGGCGTGTGAAACCGAGCATAAAATCTACCTGCATCCGATTACCAAATTTTTGAACCAAATTTGTGACCTTTTATGGCCTCCCAAATAGCCGCAACGTTTATAAATTTTGGATAATTATATTTTCTACATATAATTTTCATTCATCCGCAATTTCAATATTGTACATCTTGCCAAGCACATATTAACATGATTTTTACATAACAGTATATTTAATATTTACAACAATAACACACAAAATAGCCCAAATCTGGACCCACATAAAGCAGAGGGCACCTCTTGGTCCCTCACGGTTCATCACTTAGAATTATTGTGATATCGAAGACACACCACAAAACGAAGACATCAGTCACCGGGATCCGCTCTCAAACGAAGACATCGATCTCGGGATCGAAAATAAACCCCGAACTGAGTCAGAAACGGTCAGAAAATAGTCACGAGAAATTTCAGTTTAGTTGTCTGAAAACATTCACGAGAATTCAGCCGGGACGTAGCTTTTCAGTCCCGAAATTCAATCGTTTGTTAACTTGGTCAAATTATAAAAATTCCCACACACTTTCGGTCAAAAGTGGGGATTACGAAATTTACGGACTATCACGACCTCTAAGCCAATCACAAGCCATTAAATGACCTTTAGGTTAGAAATAACACAAGTAGGAAAATTCCCTATCTTGTGGGTTTGGCAAAGCCACCAGATTACGGTACCCATGCGTAGCCCTCATTCAGTGAATCAACTTTACAACCGGTACGATGAAGCACACGGTCAGATTTATAGATCGATAAAAAACAAAGAAAATAAAAAAATAAAAAATAAAATCTCTCCTCTGAGTCTCTCTCTGCATGAAGACGAATCCTCTACCTTTTTGACTTTCATTTCCTTTTTATTTTTGTTTTATTTTATTTTATTATTATTATTATTATTTGAATACATGGCTCATATTGCCTCATTCGGTCTGTTCTTAGAAACAATTTATTCTTTTAGTTCAATTTATTTTAAATGAACTTAACTCAAGCCATTTCTGACTTTCGAGATTTTCGTAAAAATCTAAATCCACTGAAGATGCAGCAACTTATCATGAAAATTATAAAAATTTCAGACTGTCTTAGAATTAGAGACGGAACTTTTCTAGATCCAGTAGATTTGTGAAAGAAACAAATTTAAATGCCTTAATCAGTTTAGTCATCCCGAGATCTAGAATTTATAAGCTTCCCTAAACCATTTTGAAAATTTATTATTATTATTATCATTTTGCCATTTCTGAAAATTTCTAATTTTCCCGGGTTTTACACTTAATATCACGATTATGAGAAGTGGAAGAATCAAATTTACCTTGATTTCCTTGGCTGGTCACCACTTGTTTTTGTTCCGTTTTAGGTTTGGCTTTGGGTTGCTTCTCTTCCTTCCTCCATTGATTCGACTTCTGAGTGGATGAACTTGGACTAGGTGTAGAACGTGTGTTGCTACTGCCCCTCTTCTTGAATTGATTCCCAATCTTGATAGCCATATGCACCATGTCCTCCAACTCCACATAATGTTGTAATTCCACCACATTTTGAATCTCCCGGTTTAAACCTGCCAGAATCCTCACTATTATAGCCTCTTAGACTTCTTTAATATTCGCTCTAGCCAATGCAACCTCCATTTCCTTGTATACTCTCCTCACGCCATGGTTGCTTTGTAGGGTTTTACACAACTTGTTGTAAAACTCTGAATGTATGTTGGAGCAGGTGCTTCTACATCACCCTTTTCATCTCTTCCCATGTCTCCACAGCTGGCTCCCTATTCCTTCTCTTATTCAACACTAGTTGGTCCCACCACACTATGGTATAATCCGAGAACTCTATGACAACAATATTCACCTTCTTATTTTCAGAATAATTGTGACAATAAAAAACCAACTCCACCTTTCTCTCCCACTCAAGATATGTCTTGGGGTCATTCTTTCCTTGGAATGATTGAATCTTTATCTTAATGCTACTCAAATTATTATCTTCACAGATTCTAAACTGCTCTAAGTCTTCTATATATGGCACCTTCTATCACTAACAACCAAATCATGATCAATCCCATCCTCAAAACCATCCCCTTCATACTCTTTTTCTTCTACCCGCACCCCTCTTCTTGGAAGCTTCTCTCTTCTATGCCATGTTAGAGGGTTTCATGGATGCTCCAAGCTTTGCTCTATCTTCTCATGGAATTGTTCCAACTCAGCGTTAAACATTTTCTTTACTTCACTACTTAAGGCCTCCATAATGAACATCATATCAATTCCTCCCGTCACACCTTTGGATGCGCCGTTGTTTGACATATTGCTGCAAAACAAGGTTAGAAAAAAAAAAAAAAAAAAACCTCACAACTCCCTCACATGTTTTCACTGAAAGAATGATTCACTCAATTCACTCGTGTTTTCACACAATTTATTTGGCTTTTTCACACTCTAATGTTCTTACCACTCTTGCGTTTTTCTACTCACAATCTCTCTTTCAGTTCTTTGGGAACTAATTAAACAAATCAAAATTTTCCTCAAAATTCAATTGAAAACCTATCAAATGGCAGGTTGGTTGGTGGAGTTAACCAAAGTCAAACCTTACTAAAAACAACAAAGGTTAAGGTCATTAACAAAAGGACACCCAAAAAAAAAAAAAAAAAACTCAATTTTTACCAATTTTTTTTATACTATGGTGGTGACTTGATTTCTAGCAAATAGGATGATGAAAAACTTACAGGAAAAATTTTTTTTACCCGACCTCCAGACTCATTTTGCCTAGCGGATCCTTTTCCCTTTTTTTTTTGTAACTTGGGATGTACTATTCAATATAAAGAAAGGCAAACAAAAATTATATCAGGTTAAGAATGAGGAAGATCGGACTTAAGTGGAGCAGAAAATAGGTTATGAATTGAATTGGGGGTGAAACGGAATTTAGATGGAATGGATGAAAATGGAGACTAGATTGAGTTTGGACAAAAATCGTAAAGATAGGCAAACTAGAAAGTAGAGCTTCAGCGCTCGATGCAAATAATCACGAACCCGCGTCAACTTGTGATGAGACCCATGATCAATTTAATCTCGGAAGAACCACTCTAGCCTTTGGCTTGGATGGATGACCTCGACGCGTTGCTTATAGCGAAGCAGGAATTGTGGTATAGGAGGACACCACAATCGGTGATGGAGATCTTATTGATAAGTCTTGATGAACGCCACGGAATAACTGATAAGTTCAAAGAGTTCTTTCAAGAACCAAAAAGAAATTTACTCTCAATTTTATAAATTTGTAAACTAAAGAAAATTGGGATAACAAGCCTATAAATAGGCCCAAAAATATGAAGAACAAAAAAAAAAAAATTGACCACAAAGGAAAACAAAAATTAGGCCAAAACTAAAAAGGAAACCGACTTATTTTTCCTAAACTATGCACACCCAAAACGTCTACAAGGAAAATAAACTAGATAAATTAGGACAAGACTTGAGAATCAAAACAATAGCAAATCAGGAACAAAACAACATCAAATCAACACCAAATCGGCACAAAATCAATAGCAAATCAATACCAAATCAACACCCAATCTACCCAAGGATCAAGTCAACAAACGCTCAAGCTCTTCGTCAAATTCCAGGTTTACTTTGATGATATGGACCATTTTTGTTTCTTATTTAGAGTTGAACACGTCTTCCACTTTGACATCTCGAATTAAAACATTAAGGGCTTATTTGAGTTTCTTAATTTCACCTTGTGTCATTGGACCAAGTGAGATTTTAAGCGAATGCACAATCCATTCCCTAACCATGACTCCATCACAAATGAACTTTATGAACAATAATATCAAGCATCAAATTAACATTAACAGGTTAGGCAGTCAAATCATTCAATTATTTTTGTCTGCTTTTGCACCCCTGTCTGCTCTCTCTCTCTCCATCAACTGTCAGTCCACGTTGTTTTTCTCGTCTTCTTACTTCCATTCTTTTGAGTTTTGATTCTCTCTCTCCCCCAAAACCCACTCAATATCGTCTATATAATTCTCTTAACTTCTGTTAGATCTTCATATCTCGACATGTTTCCTCGACCAAAACCTCCAACCCTCCTTGATTCTTTTTCTTCTTCTTCTTCTCCTTCGGTTGGTCTGGTTCAAGACTGTTTCTTTAGGTAAATTCCGTTTATTTAGCACTTGCTAATATTTTCTATAACTTGTGAAGATAATGGAGAGGGGTAGTGTGCTGATCAGGAACATCTGAAACTCTTTTTAGTATCCAATTTTTTCATATTGTTTGTTATGTCGGTACATTGTTAGCTAGAGTTGTTGGAAAGACTGATTGATTACAAGCTAAGAATAAGAATACGAGATTTATCCAGTGATTGATTGGAAATGATGATAAATTAAAGAGTATGCATGCTTCTTGTTTTATGTCATGATGGTAATGCTTTATGAGAGAACGGAGTTCTGTATTTTTATTCAATAATTCCAGATACAATTTTCTGCCTCATTAATTTAAGTATATAAAAAGAGTAGTATTGTTCATCATGGAAACGAGAATATGGCCTGGATTTTATGGTGCCCCTATAAGAGAGATTTGAACTATATTTGTTACTGTTAATGTTAAATATAATTTTTTTTAGCTTAATACTAAATAGTATTTAATGGTATTAAATATTAAGTTGTTTGTTTTTTAACATAAGGTAATGAGTACTGCTAGCTCTCCTCATGGGGTAAGGACGGTGTTTTTTGTTTTAGAATATGAATTTTTTCTGAATAGAAAAAATAAAAATATTTGGTTTTTACTCTTAATTGCAAAATTTTGGTAATAAGTGTGAAGTTAAAAATAAACCGGCGAATCTTGAAAATTATTAGCTTTTCGAGTAAAAAACCAAAACACATTCTTGTCTTATTTGCAAGAAAATAGCTCATATAAGATGTATGTGATTTCTGTTTCCAGAGAAACTCAATGCCTTTGGGTAATGTTCCTGGTTGGAATAAGATTACCGAGTGTTACGAGTTAACTCAGGGTTCTCAGCCGGATCATCATCCGAGTTTTAGTGATTCATTAATGAGTTGGTTATTTTACTTAATCTGTCAAGTTTCTTGGGTGTTTGGTTGATCAGAAAAATGTGGTTGCTTGGGAATTCTTCCCTGGCGTTTGCTTCTCCAAGGAGTGTTGGAGAGATTTCTGTTTGCTTCTTGAGAAAATGCCGGAGAAAAGAAGAAATTAGTGACTGGCTTTTGGATTCAGAAATTATGCATGTTTATATTTTTCTTGGTAGTAATCTTCTTTGTCATTTTTCTTTGCATTGCAGCTGCTCTTCCTCAATGCTGCCGCTGGAAACAGGTCCATCAGATTTGGGTATGGTTCCTTTTTCTCTAGTTTCTTGATCTACTTACAAAATGATTTGATTTGCCTACTATTTTTAAAATTTTTAAAAACAAAAAACTCTTCTTAAATTACATGGCCAAATAGGGTTTAAGTGATCTTTCATTTCTAACTCTATTCTTGTTATAAATTGGAATATTATGTGATTGTTTAATCTTTCTTTTTAATCGTCTTAGATTTACTTGCAAGTGGGAAATGCAATGGAATGAGTGGAGTCGGAAAAAAAAGGTATATATTTTCTTACTTACCTTATTAAGTGATTGTTTCTTTCTCTTACATTTTTCCTCAAATTTTTTGAAACCAAACATTGATCAAACCATTAAACCGTAAATCAATAAAATATTATTTGTATTTTCTTTCATTTATGTTGTATTTGGTTCATGGAAAGTATTAATGAAAGATTAAAATTAAGCAAAGTGATTTGTATTTTCTTTCATTTATGTTGTGTTTGGTTCATGAAAATTATTAACTAAAGAAAAAAAATGAAGGAAAATAATTTTTTTATGTTTGGTTGACAAATAAAAAATCTCAAAAAATTAAATAAAATTTACAAGATTAATCATAAACTATCAAAGTGTTAAATTATAATCTTTATATTAATGAGTTAAAATATATAAAATTGCAACTACAAGAAAATCACAGCTTTGCAACGAATTGTTCTGTTGCAAATCCGCTGCAAACCAATAAAAATCTGTTGCAAATCTCTTTTAGCAACAGATTTGCAACAGAACGGTTCTGTTGCAAAAAACCCTATTGCAATTTTGTATACTTTGGCATTCGATTGCAATAGACCAACGGATTTGCAACGGAATGATTCCATTGTTATGTTGCAACGGATTTCGTATCCGTTGCTAATTTAATTGCTAAATCCCAATAATCAAAATACAATTAATAAGCTAAAGTTGTTGCAATTCCATTGCAAATTTGCAATAGATCAGCAACAGTTTTATTACAAGACCATTGCAATTCCTTTGCAACTTTGCAATAGATTTGCAACCATTGTAATTGAATTAAAAATATTTTTCGTTGCATTCTATTGCAATGGGTTTACAAATTCGCCTTAACGTGTAACAAATATTTTCTTTTCAAATAGTACAGAATATCCGTTGCAAATCCGTTGCGATTATTTTTCAGTTTTATTCAATTTTTATTAAAAATTTGTAATTTCCAAAATTTATTGTATTATTCAGTTTGTGTATGACAAGTAACACAAAATTTTTTTTGATAACTAATAGTTTATATTTCATGTTTGCCATATTCATCTACAATTTAAGTTTATAGTTCCCTGTCTGTGAGTTTAATAATTAAAATGTCTATGGCTCGGGACTATGATCAGTAGAAGGTACATCGACTAAGACCAATGGTAGGGTGGAATCAGGTAGACCCGATAAGCTCGAAATCTATGCATGAAAAAGTGTAGTGAGACTACGCACCGATGCGTAAATATTTCCCTACTGGCTGGCGCATCATTTATTTCATGCATCCACGCTCATCTCCCTCTTCAACTTCAGATTCAACTATCTTCTTGTGCCTGTGTTTGAGATTCTTGAATTGGTTGACTAGTTGAAGGCATATTGATAGAACTGGATGATGCTTGAGATCGTAGGCATACATATCCCATCGATCTAAGGCCATATACTCATTTCTTCTTGACTCTCCCAACCTCATTTAGATAGATTTGAGTTGCATCAACTGATTGAGATGAAGATGCATCCTCTCTTATAGCTGCGGTCTCAGCCTCATACCTTGCAACTACATGATCCTGAAATATATAAACATTAATAATATATTTTTCTATAGACAAAAAGTACAAGCAAATTGACTAAAAAGTTTGCACTTACATAGATCTCTTGAGACTTCCGATCAACAAATTGATTATCTACCTTCCTCCTATGAGTTTGTTCGAGGAGCTCATGTGGAAGAAGGGCAGACGCTTTAACTTGGCCACCTAAAATTGTAAAGTATCATATATTAAAACAAGTAGTTAAAAAAATAAAAATAAAATCTAAATTTTTATCAATATACGTACCAAACGTTTAACATGCTTCTTATGAGATAAGGAACCACCGATATGGCGCGAAGGTCCTGCACCCTCATCTCTAGTCTCACTCATCCTATTCCTAGATCCTTGGGCAAACTTTTTCTGAAATTCTGGTGACTGCCAATAACGTTGCCAAGCTTCTCAAATACTCTCTGAGATGAAACTCGGTCGTTGGCTATGATCCTTCCATCGACTAACATAATTGCTATAACGTCGTGAAGCCTTTTTATGCCATTCAACCTTAATTAGAGCATCCAGTGAAGGATCCCATTGATAATGTTTTGCGTTAAATATTGCCAAAAATGAAAATCATGAAAGAAAAATAGCTGTGTGTATATGATTTGTGAAACTTTTAATGTTATCGGTTTTCTTGAATTTATTCACATCAATTCCACCTTATCCACATTATGAAAAACATTAAAAAAAAAAAAGAAATAAGACCAAAAGTGGAGACAACATTGTTTGTGATCAATATATGAAAAAATAAAATAAAATAAAAATATATCTTAGACCCGATTCATGCTTGAAACTCTTTTGATGAAATCTTTGATATCATGAGCACCATCTTCCAATTATAACACGTCACATGCAAACGCTCTTTGAAGATATTAGTGATAATCCTAGATATATTCTCTATGATGTGTATCCTATAAGTAAACATACAAAGTTAATTAATGCAGTCATTCAACTTCATGTGGTTAACATAAAAAAATTCAAATGATATAGTTCAAAAAAGAAAACATACTCTCCATCAGTAAGTGTAATGGTAGGACGAGAGACATAACTAATAGGTAGTGGTGATGTTGAACTCTATAGTGATGCTACTTGTGGTGTTGAATCTTGTACAGGTGGTGGTGCAGATGATGATGCACGATCACCTGGTGTCTGCAAAGTAGGTCTAGTAGTATCATGGATGATAGCACCTGGTGTCTACAAGGTAGGGCTAGTAGTATCATGGATGATGACACCTGGTCAAGATGTAGGTGTGGTAGGTGATCCCTCTAATGATTCCAGAATCTGCCTGGAACTTAGGGAGGGGAAACCACATTCCTACCAGTCTCTACCCATATCTCGGATCTCAGTCTGCATATCGACCCACTGTTGCATGAGAATAAGAATATAATACAATATATATTAATTGGTCTTTGAAATGGTTATCTCTGGCAAATCAAATTACCAACCTAATTTTCATCCTTTGTTTAAATCGTTCCATTCTTCTTCTTCATCTTGACCATCACTATTCTTCTTCTTCATCATCATCATGAGAAAGTGTTTCGATTACATCGATATCTACCATTTCACCTGCTCGGGATCATTAACTTGAAAATAGTATCATTTTCCTTTGGTAAACTAAATTCATCCACATCATTTGTTTCCTCTTGAAATGGGTCCTTGTGGGTAATTTACGCTCTGAGTCTTCGATCATCCCTCTGCCCTTGATTTCATTGACACAGAATCACAGTATCATGTTAAGCAGATATGTACGATAATACCTTGTTATTGCTTACATTGCTAAAAAAATGGTTCATCTTATTGCAAATCTTCTTGTATGATTCACATCACTAATTTGTACTTTTGGGATCCTGCGTCGGACATTTGGTGTAATGTCAAAACCACTCACACTTAAATAAGCAGTCCACTCTTAATGGGTCATCCTAGGTACTCTAATTCCACGACTTCTTGATTGATCGTAGTAGTCGATTTCATCAATCGTGTAATTAGTACCTTCAACACACACCACTATTGTTTGAAAATCGATACCCGTTGAAGTGTGTGGCGAAAACCATTCACATTATATCCATTATAACGATTAAGCGTTTGACGGTCCATACGCTAGAGCTTTAAGATATATGTTTTCAGTAGTCACGTGCTTGCTAATAAAGAGTGTGTTAAAGGCATTTTTACCATAAACTAACAAAACAATAAGAACTTACATAAGTCTTGAACCATGCTAGGAAAAATTCATTGAGTCTAGCATCGATAGTTACATCATTAATGTATGGCTCATTTTTAAGTAGCTTCGATAATGAATATTCTGTTAATAGAACACTAATTAGTTGAATTAGAAAGTTGCATCATTAGTGCAATAGTTGAGTTAAGATGCATACTCAATATAGGGTTTAACTTCAATGCAGTTCAACAAGACATACTAATGTGCAACATTTATCACTTGTTCACTTTGCATTCGTGTTGTATGTCTTCCAAAAGGTCGACCGGGATGGGTGAATATTGACAAGTTCCCATCGAAATCATTTCCTTCTCGATTATGAGGACTCTCAACATTACGAGGCATCCTTTGATGCACTGTATGATATTAGTTGAAATAATGCTCACAAAAAGCTGAAGCTTCTTCAACTAAATGTGTTGCATATGGATCCTTCCACTTTGTCCTTATTCCTTACATTGTGTTTTAAATCTGCAAATACCTAGCAATCCAATGAATAATTTTATAAATACCAATATCATATAATGATTCGTTGATAGTAAATGTAGTTGTATAACATTAATTTGCATACCTTTCAAATGGATACATCCATCGGTATTGGACTGGTCCTGCTACCCTTGCTTCATATGCCAAGTGTATTGACAAATGCTCCATTGAGTCAAAAAAACTAGGAGGGAATATATGCTCTAGTTTGCAAATAATTATTGGTATTTCTTACTCTAATCTCATCATAGCTTATGTTTTAAGCACAGTTGATGTAAGATCATTAAAGAACAAGCTAAGTTCTGTTAATGCTTGCCACACGGTTGATGGAAGCATATCTCGAAATGCAATTGGTATCAACCTTTGCATAAAGACATGACAATTGTGACTTTTCATTCCAAAAAGTTTATGTTTCCTCATGCCTACACACCTGGCTATATTTGAAGCATATCCATCTGGAAATCTTAGATTTTGAACCTAAATACACAACCCATTTCGACCATTTTTGTATAATGTATAGCAAGCTTTTGGAAACTTTCCATCAACAACATGCAATTCTGGTCGACGACGTATTTCCATTAAGTCTAATCTATATTTTGCATTGTCTTTTGTTTTCTCGTCAACATTCATCACCATGTTATGGCGTATTTTGTCGTTGACTTGTTGCAACATGCCGACTTGTTGCAACAAGTAGTTATGTCATCGACAATTAGCTTATTTGTGGGTTTTTGCATTGGTAGTTTAGATGACAAAGTTCAATTCGATATAATCGTTAGATCAAATACGTGGAAAACCATTTTGATGATTATTTTTTAAAAAAAAGACTACTAATGTAATTTTTATAAAAATGAATTACTTTGACACTAATGTAAGGCAGGAAAATTCGAATTTTTACGAAAAGGGTAAAGCGGTAATTTAGGTCCAAAACCAGGAAATTTTCTGATCTCGGATGACCCGGCAGTTTTCTGGATTGGAGATAGATCTCAGCGAAATCTAGCTAACTGCGTCAATTTCATCAAATTCAAAGATAGCCAGAATTTCACGTTTTCAAAACATAGGGTGTCGGGTGTCGTAAAAGCGACTTGTAAGAAGACATGTGATGTGACAAAGTCACGCATTACGTATGCGCATGTGACACAATGTTGCATGATTAGAGAGAGGGTGGAGATGAATGGCTTAGATTAAGCCAAGTGTCAAAATCAAAACTTAAAGGGACATGGATGAAATTTTTAAAAGTTTAATAGAATAAGACAAAATGATAGTCTTGTACTCCCAAAAGTGGAGAAAACGTGCGAAGAGTGAAATTGGTAGTGAGTTGGGTTTGAATTTTAGAGAGGGTGTGTGACTTCTCTCTAGATTTTCTTAGTTCGGATGTCGGTTTCGACGAAGCAGAAGCAAAGTCTATATACGCGGCGGGAGCTACGCGTGGACAGATTTGGTGGAGTTCAGACAACTCGAGAGGTAAGAGATGTGCTCTACTTGTGTTATTCTTTGGCTAAGAGCCATGTGAATGGTTAGGGATACGAGGCTTGATTTGTAGTAATTTCGGTCTGAAAACAGTGTCGAGTGGAGAAAATCCCTATTGTGTGGCGAGTGAGCGATCTTGGGCAAGAGGTTTCAGCATTCACGCGTGATTTGTTAATGTGATTTTGTGTGGTTTGGGTGATTCAAAATGGTGCTTGATTGGTTAATTAGCCCACGTGATGGGCCCTTGGTGTTGTGTTGTAAATTGAATAACATGAATTATGTGATTTAATTATGTTAATATATGCATGAAAAATATATTAGCATGAATATTTTGGAATTGGCATAATGCATTCCATATGCACTAGGGCACCTTAGAATATTAGGTGTGAGTGCATGACATGAAAGAAAACAAAAACGAAAATGTTTGTGAAAGGAATTTCGACAGAAGATTTTTCGGAGAATTGTGTTGGGAGATTGTCGAACAATTCACGTCGGAGGGGCCCATGAATTGTTTCGGAGGGTTATCCAACATATTGGCCTTGGAGGGTTGTCCAATAAATTTTACCGAAACTCGGTAGTAAGTTTTCGAGAACAAAAAGCTTTTGTTTGAAAACTGTATTTTTACTCGCATTTGGCTTAGTCATGTGTGAAGGAGTCAGTGAGGACTCGAGACATGTGATTGGGCATGTAGAAATTCAAGTAGGATCATGTATTTACTTGAGTGTGATTGTTTGCCATGATATGTGCACTTAGGTGGGGAGTAACCCAAGTAGGGTAATTCCACTACTAGGCGTACTCACCACATCGGGGATCACTATTCCAGTCTGAGTGTCTGGGAGGGAATTGACGGCTCACCTAGAGCGTTTTAGAAAGTTGGGTTATGGCTTTGATATTCGTTTTGTAGAACATGTATTAAAACTTTAAACTTTGATATATGTTTTGGTTAATGGTATTGTGATAACTCTTGAACTATGGGTATATAGTTGATGTAATTTTGTGAGTATTGATGCATGGGCGCAAGTGGCCATTTTTACTCCCACATGGACCTGGTGTGGTCGTTGTTAATTGTTGGGACAGGTTTTGTACCTTGGGTAGAGCTCCCCGTACAAAGGGCTACCTTGATTTTAAATGAGTGGTGTCGAGTTTTGACATCCCACGAGTCCATGAGTGTGAGGTTGTCGATGGACCCACAGGTTTTGGGCGTCACACTAATCTCTCAAATTTGTACATTAATTTGCTTATAAACAAAAGTGGAAAGCATTAAAAGAGCAATGGGAAATGCTACGTTGCTAAGCATAAAAACTTATAAGAAAAATATGTATCAAGTCACCAATTTGAAAATAATTATACATACATCATTAAGAATTGGATTTACTTGATTCACTTCACCCTTTAAAAAATATTTATAAATCGGTTAATGTACTATCATAACTAACAAATTTACTATCATAACTAATATTCATTAGTTATGGTAGTACATACATTGACTGATCAATCTATAATTAGTTTTTTAGGAAGTAATCTAAACCATGTAAATCCAATTTAATATAATTATTTTTAAATTGGTAGTATGATAATAATTTTCCTAAAGCTTATCCTTCCCAATTCTCTCTTGACAACTGATAAGGATATAGAAATGGGTCAAGCATTTCCTTTCATGACCCAAGGCGGTGTGGGCGTGCCATGTCAAGTATCCTTCCATAACGACTGACAAAGCTCGGCCCGTTAGGTCGAACATGGAATTGGAAAGGACAAGAGAGCCCACGCTCTGAGGCGGTCGACTATATCTCAGTAGGATAGGATATTCCTTAAGAGACGTCCTATCAAGTCCTATTATAAAAGAAAGGAAAGGCATCAAAAAACCGTTAGTTGGATATCTCTCAATAAGGAAGGAGGATTACTCCAAATAAACTCCATTGACTAATCCATTGCTAAATCTATGGATGACTACGTGAAAAACCGATCCTCGAGGAAGAACCCTAATCATCGTCCCAGGTGGATGAAGACCCATTACAAATACAAGACGCTCCAGCACTAAAGGTGCGTAAAACTAAGCAAAACACTCTTTCTCCTTCTCTCGAGGCAGATCGGCTTAGGCATCGGAGGCGGTCGGCGAAGCCCTGTGCCGACCCCTCTTCCTTTTGTTTTCCCCTGCAGGAACGAGCCGCACTCGGACCCAGTGGACTAGCATTGCGGTATTCCTCTCCGAACGAGCCGCACTCGGACTCAGTGGACTAGCATTGCGGTATTCCTCTCCCAGCCCAAACGATCCGGCGTCCATCGGTTTGGCCCCACAGCTGTCTTGGCTCAACCCAACGACCGACCGCGCTCCAGCCCAGTTCCGGTTGAAAAAGGCATCATCAGTTGGCGCCGTCTGTGGGAACGACAGTTCCTTCATAAATATAACTGATTTCTCGATTCTGATGAACATCGACACGGAACCTGGCGGGAGCAGCACTAATCTACGAGGATGCGAGACAGCCGGGGAGATGCGAGCGGCGAGGCCACCGGGAGCGAGCGAAGTGATCGGGCCAAGCGGCGAGTGAGCTTCAGCCTCGTCGGCCAGCTTGATAGAGGAAATAGAACAACTCACGAGCAAATACAACACCGAAGAAGCGTAGTTCGGGAAGGACCGCAATGTTCCCTCGCGCCGAGGGGCCAACCGCGGCTATGGTAATCCCGAAATACGGCAGAGAGGAGGAATCTAGTCAACGGCGGGGCCTGACCGATGTAGGGGAAGAGGATCGGCGTCTGAGGAGGACGAGGAGAGGGACGAGGAACCCTTGACATCTCTCCCTAGACCCTGAGAGAAGCGAACATGGGAAGCGAGGTTTAGGGACCTCAACGGAGCTTAGCCGTGTGAAGGAAGTAGTTGGGCGCACTCCCGGTTACTATGGATACCTTGGTACAACAAAGCGAATCACCTTTCACCCACTGAGGTCTTGAGCTACCGGCTCAAGGCGAGTGGGATCTCGTTTAGAAGCATTCGATGGCGGCAAAATTGATAGATCATCTCAATACCTATAAATCGGATGGAGTTGCATGGGTATCGGACCACATCCCGGTGCGGGCGTTCGCCACCACCTTAAAGGCGGTATGGCACGAAGTTCAGCCAGAATCCTCTTCAACGATTTCTTCATTCGAAGAGTTATCAGTGCGTTAAGTGCTCCCACTTCATCGGGGCTAGGACATAGAGCCGTACCATGCATTAACCATCAAGCAGGGAACACAGGAAAATTTGAAGTCATACGTACAACGGTTTAATGCCGAGTCCCTAAAGATAGATGTACTTGACGAAAAGTTATTGTCATGACTTCATTCTTGAGGTTAGGTGCGATCCAAAAAAGACGATGTTTTCTATCTCAAAGAACCCTCAAGCTAACATGGCGAGTTCTCGCTAAAGCGAAAAATACATAAACGGAGAGGAGGCCCTCCTGTCAAAGAAGGAGAGCTCTTCGCTAGCAAGGACAAAAAGACGACGGAGAAGCGGTTGGGACGGAGCCCAGTAGTACGGAGAAATCTCGAGGCGGGCGAGCGATCCCTAAAAAGACAAAGGAACCTTAGGGACCGCCTGGGCCCGTCACCACGAGAGGCAGCGGCTGCTGCGCGCGTCCTCCTTAACGGCCCCTCGGTGTTGCAAGTTCTGCATGAGGTACGAAATGAAAGCGTTCCTAAGATGGCCGGCGCGGAAGAAGTCGAATCCCGGCGCCGAGATAACACCAAGTAATGCGAGTTCCACAGGGACTATGGACATCGCCTGGTCCGCGTATTCAATTGAGGGGAGAGAGATGGAAATTATCGTCACGGTAGCGGATATCTGCGGCGTTTCATATCTCGGGGAGTCAATCTGAGGCGGTCGAATCGAGAACCGGGCCATTTCGACCACTGCCGCCTCGTCGGGCGCGACCCGGCGCTCAGCGGCCCACGGAAATCCGCGTGATCTCGGGGGATTTCTTTGGAGGAGAATCAAGTTCGACTCGAAAGGCCCGCGCGCTGACATAAGATCAGCGAACATGGGGGGAGAATGCGGTCGGTATCTAAAATCTTAGCGGTCGACACTGCTATCACATTCCGACTCGGACTTGGAAGGGTGTCGGTACCCCATGGCGACCCACTTTGGTAATCCGTGCAATTGTGGCAAACCTGGCGGTCCATCGGGTCTATTAGACAACGAAGTCGTAGACATCATTTTGACTTTTCGACAAAATGGGAATTGGGAGAAAGCTAGAACTGTCAACGCCCATCTAAAATTGGGTTTCAGGGAGAAAAGGTGTTACCATTAGGATCGATCAAGCGGGTGCTAACCTTGGGAGCCCTGCTGGCTCTTTCTTGACAATGAGGTTTCTCGTAGTGGACGCCGTCGACTATCTTTTATGTCTTGACGAGGCCCTCTCAGCCTTGATAAAGCCACCTCGACATATCACTTGGTAATTAAATTCCAGCGATAGCGGTGTTGGGACGGTTCGAAGATCGTGAGTAGCGAGAATGCTACCGCCTATGAAACAAAAAAGCGATTACGATGTATGGCATGGGTGAGCTTGATATGCGTGATGAAGTGTTCACTTTCGGCCCGAGCCCTCGAAGAAATTTCCGGAACCGGTAACATTGGATGGCGACCCGAGCATCTTGCCTATCGGCTCCAAATTGAAGGCCTCAAGGCCTCCTCACCCGAGTTTTAAGGCGAGCAGGACGTCTTCGCATGGAAGCAGGCTGACATGAGTGGCATCGACCCCGCAGTCATCGCCCATAAACTAAACGCCAACCCATCTTTCAAGCCGGTTAAGCAGAAGCGCAGAAATTTCGCACCAGAGAGACAAAAGGCCATCAACGAAGAAGTCGGAAAGCTCCTCCAAGCGAGAGGCGATCGGGGAGTAGAATACCGAGTGGTTGTGATATTGTGCTTTCGTCAAAGAAGCAAATGGCAAATGGCGGCTCTGTATTGATTTCAGGTATAAACGAAGCATACTTGGGGTGACTTCCCCCTACCGGATCGACCTTATCGTAGATGCCACGCGGGCCCACATGGCTTCTTAACTTCGCGGACGCCTTCTCGGTTATAACCGGATAAGCATGGACCCGGTGACCCGGAGAAGACGTCGTCGATCCTTTACTTACGGGGGACCTCTTTGTTATCGGGTAATGCCATTTGGGCTCAAGAATGCAGGGGCAACCTGCAAGGTTAGTGAGCGGGATGTTTGAGAAAACGAGATGGAATTTTATGATGGTATCATGACGACATCTTTGGTAAAATCCGCTCTGGTAGGTATCCACATCTCTCACCTCTCAGAGGCGTTCGAGGATCACGAGGGATTATAACATGAAGTGAATCACGGCCCGAAATAAGCCTTCGGCGTGTCGGTAGGGGAAAATTCCCGGGCTTCATAGTCAGCCACGAGTGGAAGCAAATCCGGATAAAATAAAAGCATTGCTTGACATGCCATCGCCATCGGGGATAAAGGAAGTACAACGATTAACAGGGAGGATCGCAGCTCTAAGTCGAGTCGTGTCCAGGGCAAGTGACAAATGCCAACCTTTCTTCCAAGTTTTGAAGAAAGCCTTTCAATGGGATGAGAAATGTGAAGAAGCGTTTGTAACCTTGAAAACATCGCAGGCTCGCCACCCCATTTTAGTGAGCAGATGAGAGGAAACTCCTCACATTGTATTTAGCGTGTCAGTTTTCAGCTGGCGCGGTGCAAGTCGAGAGACAAGAGCGGATCTGGCACCGTCTATCTGTGATCGAGCCACTGAGGGGAGCTGAGGAGAGGTATCCGAAAATGGAAAAATTAATACTAGCTCTGGTGACCGCAGCTCGGAAACTTCGTCCTTATTTCCAGGCTCACACCATAGAAGTCCCGACCGAATACCCCATGAAGCAGGTGTTGCATAAGACCAGAGGTCTCAATGTCTGTGGATGGAGCCTGAATGCCGAGGCGGGGCGGGCTTAATCGACCTCACGAGGAGGATATAGACATTGGTGCGCACTCGGGTTTGGGTTCGGCCTCGACAACGGGCCGAATCTGGGCCGTGTGGCAGGCCTCAATCTCGCTCATTCGTTAGAAGTCGATCAGTTGAAGATCCATAGCGATTCCCAACTGGTGGTCAGACAGATCGAAGACACATACGAGGCCAAAGGGGAGAAGATGATCCTATATCTCCCATGAGTCGTGACTTATTTAAAAAGTTTGTATCGGGATTCGGATCAAGTATGTCCCCGAGCGGAGAATATGCCGATGCCCGGCTTTGTGGCTCTGACGCGCGGGGGGAAGACGTGGGGATCGTACCGCTCGAATACCTCACGAGCCCTCCATTGACCTTACGGCATAGTAGTCGCGGTAGGGTCCGTGCCAAGCGGATGGACCCCATTTGGGGTTATTACATTAATGCGGAACCTTACGAACGACCCAAAGGCGGCAAGATAAGAGCGAATCGCCCGGGTTACCAATCCGCAAGAGCCTCTGCAAGCGATTCTTCACACCCTTCCTAAAATGCATCGTGGAGAAGACGAATACATTTCAAGAGAAGTGCACGAAGGCATATGTGGGAACCATATCGAGCTCGAACATTGGCGGAAAGTTTTGAGGCAGGGATATTATTATTACAATGCTCAAAGATGCTACCAACTTTGGTCAAAGATGCCGAGTCTACTTGGGAACACGGCCCAAAATATCACGCCTCAGTAGAGCCTCGGCGTCAATCACCGACCCACGGCCGCTTCCGGCGGTGGGGTTGGACATGTGGGAGCCCACATGCCCATTGTAAGGCGATGTAAATTTATAATCGTCGCGGTAGATTATTTCACCAAGTGGGGTGGCGAGCCCTTAGCCACAATCCACGGAGGGAGACGAATGCAGCGGCCGTATGGCGGCGATCATATCGCAGTTGGCATCAGAAATACGGTCTGGATAATGGAAAACGAGTTTGATAGCAGTCGGGGGATTTTGGTACGGGCTCGGGATTAAAAATTACTGTCGTCACCCGGCTCTTACAAATCAAATGGGCAGGCCGAAGTCACCATCAGAACCCTCAAGGCCGCCTTGAAAACCAAGCTAGAGGATCTCAAAGGGAGTTGGGTCGAATACCTCCCCGAGGTACTATGGGCCCTCTGGGACCTTTCTGAAGTCGGCAGCTGGAGACCCCATTTGCCTAGCCTTTGGAACATAGCGGTGCCCGAGTTGAGTTGGAATAAAATCTCCTAGGTGAGAGTTAGCATCGGAGGAGCAAAATGACGAGGCCCTGCTTGTTGGAGCTTCTTGGATGGCTTGAACATGTTCAACAGCGCATAGAAGGGTACCAAAGGAAAACAGCCCGGTACTACAACCAGAGAGTCAAGCCCCGAAGTTACATGCCGGGGGATTTGGTCTTAAAAAGCACGCGACAGGAAGAATCCAACGCATGGGAAGTAGGTCCCCATTTGGGATCCTTATGCAGGAGTGCGTCGGACCGGGCAATATGAGCTCAAACGAGACGAGGGAAAAATCCTACAACATACATGGAGCAGACACTGACGATTCTATCAATGACATGATTAGTAACAAAAACCAGAGCCAAGTATCATGTGAGTCAAGCACCTGTTGGAAATTTAATTATCTGAAGCAGTCAGAATATGTAAAGAAAACATACCACCAAGCGAAAATTCTGAAAATAAAAGTCCCTCTTTATTCCAAATGAATCATATTCAATTACAATGTGGTGTCTTGAAAAGCATCTCTGATGCAAACAATTCCCTCGTGATACTCGGTGCGGTACCCTCAAAAAAAAAAAAAAAACAAAAAGGGAAGGGAGGCAAGAAGGAAAGACATAATGAAAAGACAAGAAGGAGAGAAGAGGAGAAAAAGATGGGAACTGGAGGAGAGAAGAAGAAGCGGATGAAGAGCGGGAGATAGAAAGAAGAAAAGAAAAGAAAAGAAAAGAGGAGAGGTATAGCGAGGAGAGAGGGGAGAAAGAGAACGGAGTGAGGCCGGGCGCTGACCCCACCCTTAGGACTCATTCCTAATGAGAGCTGGGAAAACATAACTCCCATAAAGGAGACAGGAAAACATAGCTCCCACACGGAGGGATTCGAGAAAAGCCCAGGTCCGGAGGCGTGGGAAGAACCTGACGAGGCGGCCCAGGAACTATGACATCCATCTTACCAAACTTCATCCGCCCAGTATGGAAAGCAGAAACCTTCAAAAGCGTAGATCAGAAGCAACAGAACCCCTATTTATAGAGAAAGCATCCGAAGGCACAGGCAACCGTTCCAAATTCCCCATCAGATCAGCATTAAAAGCGGTTCGCACTTTTTCAATAACTGAGGGACACACGAAACGGCTCCTCTCATAAAGCGCCTCTTCATACGAAGCGTCTCTCCCCACAAGGGGAACCAGCCCAATAACTCGCATGGGCGAGCTCTACCCACCAGTTCACAATTGACGAGCTCTGCCCAACCGTTCCCGGCCCGGCAGGGCTCCCTCTAGCGGTGCACATGGACGAACTACGTCATTTGCTCACTTTAGGTGATCCGCTCGGCCGCAGACCCTGTATTGCCTAAGCGAGTCGGTCATTTCGGGCTACATTCTGCTCGACCACGGCGCGAGCCGCGGCTTGTTCACTCGGCAATTGATCTACTCAACCTGGAGCCCTGTTGCCTAAGCAGGTGAGATCAGCTGTTCGCTGGAACGCCACAAGGCCACGTAGCAGGCCAGTTGCTCATACGGCGAAGTGATCTACTCAACCACAGACCACGGCCTCGCGAGTGAGATCAAACCCATTTAATTTGGAGCCACCAAGGCCATCGCGCGTGAGCCCCGGATTGCTCACTCGACGGGTGATCTGCTCGGCCTGGGGCCCTGCTTGCTAAAGCGAGTCGAGGATCGACTCATTCCGGCTGGAGCTGCGCCAAGGCCAGCGCCATGAGCCTCGTTGCTCCGCTCACGGCGGTGATTTACTCAACACGAGCCCGCGGCTTTGCCTAAATGAGTGAGATCAACCCATTTTGTTTGAACGCCACGAGCCATGTGAGCGGTGCGCTCCGCTGATGAGCTGCTTCCCCACGATTCACTTTGTGAGCTCTTCCCTCCTGCGTTCCCTTGGGCGAGCTCTACTCAACAATTCTCGAGACAAGCTCTACTCAGCAGTTCACTTTGTGAAACTCCTCCCAACCAGTTCACATCTGGACACACTCACCCTTAGCCAGTTCACATTGAGCTCTCCCTTGACCGCAGTGACGAGCTCCTCACATTCATCAAGCCCAGGCCTTCTCGCCGCCAGCCAGAGACGGGCTCCTCCCTCGTGGGCTATCCCTTCAGCACGACGAGCGAGCTCCCTCTATTTATCGGGGATGAGCCCTGCGTACTTGAAACCGGACGGGCTCCTCCTCTGACTCACCTTGGCGAGCTCCCGCCAGCCGCGAGAGCGAGGCAGGCTCCCTGCATTCATCAGGCAGGCCCTTCTACGCCGCTAGCAGGCGGGGCTCCTCCCTCTGATGACGAGCTCTCCCTTGGCCACGGGCGGGCCGGGCTCCGTGCATTTGTCGGGGCTGAGCCCCTTCCACGTGCGACGGACGGGCTCCTCCCCGGTCTTGAGCTCTCCGCCCGGCCACGGGTGGGCGAGCTCCCACTTATTTGTCAGACAGGCCCTCCACTGTACTTCAAGCCAGACGGGCTCCTCCTACAACTCACAGCAATGAGCTCTCCTTCCAACACGAGCGGGCGAGCTCCCACTATTATCGGGGCGAGCCCTCAACGTACTTCCAAACGAGACGGGCTCTCACCGCCTTGAGCTCTCGCCCGACCTGGGCGAGGCAGAGCTCCCTCACATTCATCAAAGGCGAGGCCCTTCTACGTACTTCAGCAGACGGGCTCCTCCCTCGTAAACGAGCTCCCTTCAACCTGAACCAGAGGCAGGCTCCTGGCTATCGGGGCAGGCCCTTCTCACGCACTTCAACGGACCGGGCTCCTCCCTCGTGTGAGCTCTCCCGCCCGACACGAGGTAGGCAGGCTCCCATTTGTGTCGGGACGAGCCCTCGGCAGTACTTCAAGCGAGACGGGCTCTCACCTTGTCTCCCTTCAACACGGGCGGGCCAGGCTCCCTCTATTCTACATCAAGAGCGAGCCCTTCATGCCAGCGGAGCGGGCTCCTCCCTCGACAGCGGACTCTCCCTTCCCCTTCCAGCACGGCGAGGCAGGCTCCCTCATTTATCAGGACGAGCCCTTCCCTGTACTTCAACAGACGGGCTCCTCCCCCATTGGCGAGCTCTCCCTTCAACCGCAGGGCGGGCCAGGCTCCTCTATTTATCGGGGCAGAGCCCTTCCACTGTGCCCGACCAGACGGGCTCCTCCCCATTGTGAGCTCTCCCTTGACACGGGCGGGACAGGCTCCACTATTCATCGGGGCCAGGCGCTACTTTTGTACCTCAACGGACGGGCTCCTCCCTGTAATGACTCTCCCTTCCAACCTGAGGCAAGCTTGAGCTCCCTCTATTTCGGGGCGAGCCCTTCTACGTACTTGTGAGGCGGGCTCCTCCACTCGTGTGACTCTCCGCCCGGCACGAGCCCGGGCGGCTCTCCTCACATTTATCGGGGCAGGCCCTTGTTGCACCTCCTTGAGCCCGGGCTCCTCCCTGCGTTGACAGCTCTCCTTCAACCGCGAGCGAGCCAGGCTCCCTCTATTTACTCAGGCAGGCCCTTCTCACGTACATCAGCGAGACGGGCTCCTCCCTCATCAGACGGGCTCTCCCTTTAACACGAGCAGTGGCTCCCAGTGTTCCTAGGACTGAGTTCCTCCCACCCTTGGTGGCAGTTGCAGATTCATTTTCGTCAACAAGCTCTTCCCATCGAGTCAACACGCGAGCCCTCACACTACGCATTAACGGCAGCTCCACCAACCACATAATTGGGGAACCAAACCGGGATAAACGGAATAGTATACGAAATTTCAACGATGCAGTTCAAATTACTAGGATCAATAACTCAGGTTATACAGCTCAGGAAAAAGAATAAAGGTAGCTCAGCCAGAACACAAATTTCCAAAAACACAAATTTCCAAAAAATAAGCATTTGTTGAAAAGAGGGCTACACAGACATCAGGCCCCGGGCTGATAAAAGGGGAGAGGTTGTGAAAAAAAAAAAAAAAAAAAAAAACATAAGTGAATCCAAAGGTTCGAGGCGTCGGACGGCAGAAGAGTGAAGAGATCTCGATGGGGTAGCGGGCTCTGGGAATGATTCATATCGGAGAGAAGGCCCTCCGCCTCCTCGTCGCCTAGGGAGGTCAAAATTGAAATCTGATCACGGGTGTACCGACGGCCCATGTTTGGCAGGCCACCCGAGCCCGCTGACACGCAGCGATCTCATGGTGTTTGATAACCTCGTCCCTCTGAGCAACCATGCTGACTTGTTGATGAAGATCTGCTCGCAAACCATTACATTCATCGCTCAGCCGTCTTGATAAATTTGCAGCTTCGGAAGACTCACGATGAGCAGCCTCCAACAACGCCTTGCCCTCTGAAACCTCGCGACAAGCAATTTCGAGTTGTTTTTCCTTGGCTTTCGAGCCACGATGCCGCCTTGAAGCTCATTCGAAGATCTCGTTTGCTCGCCTCGAGATGGCCAGGGTTTCCTCCTAACTTTATTGGAGCTCATCTGGGCGAGACCGGCCCCTCTCGAGAATCTCGCTTGGAAATCGACTAGATGCGACACGAGTTCCCTCTTAGGAACCTCCAAAAATTCGCCTCGTAGCCGTCAAAGCGCTGGGACCTCGTTCTCTCTACATTCTCTGCCGACACGAGCCGATGAAGCATGCCTAAGTTCAGACTTAAAGTAAATCTATTTCTTCGATCAATGATCGACATCGCTGCGGCTCGTCCAGCTCGGGAAATTAAGTAGTCACTTTCGCCTTATAAATTGGGGCGATCATACATGTTTCTCATTGGGTTTGGCACTGATGAGCCAGCGCTAAATAGTGGCGGCTGTGCAAGAGGACCACCACAGTGGGAACTCGACACGGATCCAGACGGAGTTAACACAATTGCAGCTTACCAAAAGCAAATCCACTGAAAGACAAGGCCAAAGTCTCCTCGGCCCGAACGCTCCTTTGATTTACTCAATAACCTTCGAATCGATGGGATGGATGAAGCGGCACGCCCTTGAGTTTAGCATTAGATAGAAGAGAATCTTTGACCGTCAACCTTCGATTTTACTTTTTTTGCTTTCTTTCTCCTCGACTGGGACGCTTCCCGGGGAGATGACTTGAGGAGTCGAGAAGAGTATTATTCCATCTGTCGTAGCGCAGCGGTGGTCAGCCCACCGCATATGGATTCCTGCGATGGGCTGGCTGGAGAGGGCGAACAAGAACCGGGGAATCTCGGCCCGGCGGGGCGAGGGCCAGCTCGGGCCTTTGGATGATGAGGAACTGGTATTTGTCTCACGAACTTTGTTGCGAGAGGTGGTGATCCTCTTGGGAGGCGTTCTCCTCTCTTTTCTAGCTCAACCCCGAGATATATCACTTCCGGATAGACCAAGATCTCCCCTCGGGTAGGAAGAACGTATGGCTGAGGCTTGAGAAAGCTCAGTAGAAGAGGCGAAGGCCACAAAAGCGGAGATTTGGCGGACTTGGACGGATAGGCGGGAACATCAGGCATATGCTTTGCGCGTAGGAGCGGCGAGCGGTGATCAACGCGAGGCGACGACGATTCATCTTCATGCATAAGCTCGAAGAGATGACATCTGAAAATATATACAGAGAAACCTAAAGTCGAGAATTATTGACTTTAGATGAATGCAAAACCAGGTAAGGATGATACTCACGAAGGTTATCGAGCTCCAGTTAAGATACGCCTAGGGTGTCTTCTATCCCAAGAGTTGTACTCCAGGTTGGAACCCGGCCAGCGAAAGAAATGTCGAATTTTTCCATCTCACATGAGAAGGGAAGATGAAATGCCCAAGAAGAAGACTCGGGGCGTCACAGGGAAATAAATAAACCCTCAATGATGTGTCGGATTAAAGATGCGGGAGGCAAACCACGTGGGGCCTTGAGGCCCACTGTCTCTAAAAGACCCGACAAACCCACTAAAATGCCCATCCATTGGGACCCGATTAGGAAGGCGAGATATGAAAATCTTGAAGAACACATTTGATGAAAAGTGCGACGAGCTTGGAGGCGTTATCGAGGGACCTCGAAAAAACATACCATTCGGCCGGAGTGCCGTAGCAGTCAAAAATCGGAGACCATATACGAACACGAGGGAAGAGGCCGGTATCGTTCAACAAAGTAGGAGACTCATCAAGGCCAACAATACTGGGACCCGCCGCGGGAAATGTGGAAACGGCGGTCCTGAATCATCAGAACCCACAGGATATTTGATGAGTTTATCTTCACTTTTCCCCAAGGGAAGGAGCGCCTCCGGAGACGGGATGAGGCCAATATTGTCGAAACAGCCCGGAAAGCGCCCCGACTGCCCGGGGCCAGAAGCGCCAGCCAGAGGAATCGCCGGTCACCTTGAGGAAGAAGCGTTTGGGACCCGGCGTGAAAGCAAAAGCGAAATCGGCGGCCGAACCCTGGGGCCTGCGTCGTGTGTCGAAAAGAAACTGCAGCGGAACGGAATCTGTGGCGGGCCGGATCGAAAGAAGACACGAGAAAGGGACCCGACAACGAACGGATATAGGCGAAATCGGAGCGAAATCTGAGAGCGCGCTTGAGAAATATAAAAGAAACCGAGGGAAGTTATGAGGCTAAGGAAGTGAGCTAGAAGATTAAATGAAACGAGCCGAGGAATATGAAAAGCGAAGCGCAGAGCTTCAGAAGGCCATCATTAACATATGGCGGCGGACGAGTGTGCAATCACGGCGGACAGAAACGCTGGCAGATCACGGGGTAATCCACGACTACTTGCCCCGCCTTGATGGTACCGCGAGGGTGCGAGGCGACCCGATGGGATATAGAAATGGGTGACATTTCCTTTCGCCCGATGAAGCGGTGTGGCGGTGCTATGTCCGTGTATCCTTCCATAACGACCAGAAACGGCTCGGCCCGGATTGGAGTCGAACATGGAATTGAAGGAGACGAGAGGCCCGTCTGAGGCCCGATGTTATACTATCTCTACCATAAATAACGGATGATAGAATATTCCTTGGGAGGCGTCTATCGATCACATTATAAAGAAAGGAAGGCATGAAGCGTTAGTTGGATATCTCTCGATAAGGAAGGAGGATTACTCCGAATAAACCATTGGTAATCCATTGCTAAATCACATGGATGACTATGCATTGTAGATCCTCGAAAGAGGGAAGAGCCCTAATCATCGTCAGGTGGATGAAGACCCGTCTGAAATACAAAGTAGCTCGACCTTTAAAGATGCGCTTGGCCAAGCAAGAAACCTTTCTCTTTCTCCTGCCGGGCGAGATCGACTTGAGCATGGCGGAGGCGGTCCGGGCGGCGAAGCCCTCGCGTAGCCTCTTCCTTTTGTTTTTACTGCGAGCAGCCTTTTCCCGGACCCGGTGGGTTGCATTGCGGTATTCCTCGAGCGAGCCGCACTCGGACCCGAGTGGACTAACGGTATTCCTCTCGACCAACGTCCGGCGTCCGTCGGTTTGGCCCCGGTATGCTGGCTCGACCCAGCGATCGGCCGCTCGGCCAGTTCCGGTTGAAAAAGGCATCATCAACAACAATAATGGGTGTGATTTCGAAGGGCGTGAAAGTAACTCCTGACAAGAGAGAGAGGATACTTCAGGAAACTACTTCTTTAAAAGATGCTGCATTACCCGTCTTGAAAGAAACAATTTTCCATCACCCGGTGTGAGGCCGAATTTCGGGGTTGGTTAATGACGTCGATAACGGTCCCCATGTCTCATATTATGAGACTTATACATAGTAAAAATATGGCCATTTGGGCCCATGCATCAATACTCTAAATATATGAACTATATAACAATGGACAAGAGTTATTACATACTCTTAACTAGAACATATATATCAAAAAATTTAGAGTTTTAATACATGTTATACAATGAATACCAAATGACACAGTCAGGCTTTCTTACAAAAGCGGCCTCACAGTGACGGCGTCCTCTTGTACACTCCACGTACGAATGATCCTCGACAGAGGTGAAGCGTTGCCCGGTAGTGATGTCTCACTGCGGGTTACTCCCGCTAAGTGCCGCGTCATGGCAGCGAGCACACTTTTCCAGCGAAATGCATGGTCTGCTTGAATGTCACCACATTACTTGATCCATTGTCACCGGAATTCTCCTTGAGCTCTCTCACACATGCCTAAGCTAAATGTGAGAGAAAATACGGTTCAAACGAGAAGGGTTTTGTTCTCGAAAACTTCTTTAGAGTTTCGGTAAAAATATTGGACAACCCTCAGGAGTGGTGTTAGGTGCCCTACTCGAAAACGAGTCCTGTGGAGTGCCTCAAGAGATGAATGACTGGATAACTCTCGAAGCGATCCTTCGGAAAATCTTCCATGAAATTCCTTTCTAGCCGTTTCATTTTCTTCATTTTTCTTTCATTATCATGCACTCACACCTACCATCCCAGGGTGTAGTTGAATATAGATGCATTATGACATTTCCACACAATTCATGCTAATATATTTTACATGTATATATTAACAAAATTTAATTCACATAATTCATGTTATTCAATTCACAATCAATATGTTAAAAATTTATTCTAGCGTAGAGTGAAAATAACAATCAATGATTCATTTTGAGATACTGACAACGCAAATCACCTGCCTGACATATCCACTACGCGTGAGCGATGGGAACCTTAAATTCGACAGCATTCCACGACCGCAAAATAGGGATTTTCTCACGCTCGGTTCAAATATTTTGAGACGAAAATATCAGACATCCAAGCGATAAATCCCCATCCATTAAAATGATCTTGGCGAAGAATAGTAAAAGTAGGAAGATCCTACCTCTTGGGTTGTCAAAACTCCGCAAAGAGGTGGTCTTGATGCATTGCCGCACCGCATAGAACACCTTTACAGCTAGCAGCGAAGAAATGGTGAGCGTCGGAAATATAGAGATAAATCTTTCTTTCTCTCTACAAAATCTGAAATCCACACCTACTGTTTCTTTTGTTTGATGGAAGAAGGTGCCTTTGTCTTATTCACTTTAAACTTTTAACTTAATTCCCATCTTGCATACTTTAGTTTTGATTTTTGACATGGCTTAATCTGATGGTGTCTCCATCTTCTCACTAATCGTACAACGTGTATGTCACATGGGTACATGTAGTAGGTGACTTTGTCACATCACACCTCTTCTGGCCAGGTAAATACGATACGGCACGGTGCCTCGAAAAACATGAAATTAGAGTGTCTCGAGATTAGTGAGGGGTGTTTATAGTAGCTAGATTTCAGGGCGATTCAGGTGAAGTCAGTTTGTTATCCGGGAATACAGAAAATTTTGGATTTTGTAGAAATTACCATTTACCATTTTTGAGAAAGTGCAAATTTTCTCGGGTTTTTACATTCTCCTCTCCTTAAAAGGAATTTAAGTCCCAAATTTTGTACCATCTGTAATAGAATACATGCATGTCACGTGATGTAGTATCATAGTAACTATGTAAAAGTAGTCATTTAAGTCTGCCAATTGACTAAACCACGTACCTTCGTCCATGAAGGGATAGAGTGTCCCATCGATCGCTCCAGCGTTATTTCCTCCACTCCACGGTGCGCCGTAGCACCCTCGGCCCAGCCTCGCGTCTTGCCGTCATGAACCTGATCCGGTATCATGATGACTGGTCCCTCTCAGGTCCAGTAGTGTCGACCTCGATCTCGATCCATTACATGAGTTGGATCACGGAATATACATCGGGACATGGAGGCGTGAATACCCTTGGACACGACATCTTTGGAGCGGTAAAAACCCCGGCCGTGGCTATAGGTGTCTACAAGTATCTCGGGGGCCGACGACCTCGCGATAAGCTTCCGCGGCTTAGAACCGGTTCAGCTCCTCTCTTGGGGCATCACCTTGAAGCTGATCTCGACCTCGGAGGAACTCTGGGGTCGACCGTCGTGCATCGGCGTAAGCGCCTGGCGGCTGCGGCGTGAGAGGCGTTGTCATTATCAAGCTCACCTTCGGAGGTGTCTGCAATCAAATCGGGACCGGTGATGGAGCTCTCTCCCGCTCGGTCCCGACATACTTGGTATTTGCATGGCCTCCCGTACAATGCCTCGTATGGTGCCATCTACAGTATGCTTTGCTTTGGTAACCGGTGTTGTAGGCGAGATTCCACTAAGAGACAAATGCTTCCCAACTACCCTTACTGATCCGAGGCGCGACATGCTCATTGCTTGTAATCCTCACAGCACTTGTATGGTTCTCTGGTGACCATGCACAATGCGTAGATTGGAAGTTGTACTTTCATGGTCAGTAGGTGCCAGTATCCTTTGGAAACTCCTCTAAAAGTCTTGTTCCTTGAGCACAGGATTCCCTACTTGCTCCAGACCATGGATACTGAAGGTACTCCATGTGTGGACGATCTCTCGGATATCTGTTGACGGAATCTCCAGTGTGAGAGGTCATCGCACGGTTGAAAATGTCTTAGACTTCGTGGTCGATCCATATCACCCATACCGCATCCTTGTCCTTGCGGTATCGTAGAGTGGTGCAAATCCATCGTGGCGTGCTCCTAATTCCCTTTCAGCCACCTCAAAGTCAGTGATAGCTATGGCAGCCACAGGTGCTCGGCCTTAACTCGCAGTGAGACATTGTCGAACAAAGTCCCTACGTGTCTCTTTATTTTGCTCCGATATCTGTGATGAGATCTGGTACATCTCGCCAGGTACTTACTGGATGCCACCTGGCAAATCGAGAAGCAATGGAAACTCCACCGAGGAGATCTCCTCTGTGATCGGTTGGTGGGAACCCTTGCAGTTCTCTATCCCAAGAAGACGCTACCATTTGATGAATGGTCAAACCTAAATCACTGTACTATTGTACCTGCCAAGTCTACGATGGACATCTCATGTCCTACTTGTTTGCTTTTTATATAGACTAAAACCTCAAAATTAACATAATTACAAAGAGCCCACACTTCTCTTGCATCCATGTTACTTTGGATAATTTTTCTTTATAAAATAATTTTCTCTTAATGTTCATGATTTAAAAATAAGGGTTTAGTCTATGACAGCACCCAGTACTATAGTCCTCCTAGTAGTAAAATAAGATGTAAGTCCAGTATCATTCACAAGCGATAGCGGAGTGAGGATCAACTACCAAACTACTAAAATTCCACACATACACTATTTGGACTCAAAACTCATAATGAAGGTTTTATACAAGCAGCAAAATTAAAAATCCTATAATGACCAGATAATGTCGAACTAAGCTTAAGCAATGACGTAGCGAAGAAAATAAATTGCATATATAAAAATGGATTAAATCAGTTTCTTGTGAGAAGCTTAGCCATCAGGTGAAATCTGATTAACGATCCCGATTCTGCGATTAAGTACATTGCTACGTTCTATATATGGATCTGGTTGTGTAAGATTTCCCTAGTGTTAGATTGGTTTCTCATATTCTCAGATTAGATATCCTTGCTTCTCGAAAACCAGATCAAACCAGCTACTGTATTCCCAAATTCTCTTGCAGATAAGGTATTTTTCTTTCTGTTTTCACACCCATTTCTGAATTGTGACCGGAACTTTTACTCTTCCTTCTCGGATTTTATGAGATTTCTACCACCACTTGGTGGCTCGACCTCGGATCTATGGGTTTATCCCTTTCCCTTGATTAGATCTCTAAGTTAACACGGGAGTTGGAACTTACCTTTAGATTAAAATTCGAACTCTCGATTGTTATATTGTTAAATACACCTCGACTTCAATTATGAGAGCGAGATTGGGGGTTTATCCAAAATGAACTCTCGGAACTCGACGGTTCGTCAATGGTAGTCTTATGCCAGAAAAGAATACTCCCAGCTCTCGGGAATCTCCCGGGTCTACCGTGTCAGCCGAGAGGGCATCTGAATGTCGAGAGTAAGATACATTCCCTCGGCCCGATGTGGGTGTACTACTATTGAAGACTATCCATTGGCTTGACACAGTTAAGTAAAGCGAACCTAATTAATTCTCTCCTAATTGTGAAGGAAGCGTAACTAAATGTAAAGAATCAAATCTATGGAGAGTGCTCTGATTCTTGCATTACGAATTAAGAAATGGGCACGATCCCACGTCTGACAACTGTAGTGATAGGCGAGAAGAAATGAATTCGGAGAATTTGTCTAGATTTCATATTTTGATGATACTTAAGAAAAATAATAGAACTAAAAATCTAGCTCTACTAGTCTTTGCACGTTTAGGATTCAAACTTGATGAGCTTTAAATAAAAAAATAAAAATGCTTTTCTAAAATATACTGGCAGGTTCCTGCTTCTTTTCCTTTTAGGTAGTGAAGATGGAAGCGCTACTCTTCTAAAGCTGTCTATTTATACCTCTGTAAAAGAATTTGTGCGAATCCACACAAATGCTCCGGTGGAACTCGAAGAAAAACCCAGCTCATTCATGTCTATGTCGCGACCTCGAGTTGATGTCGACATGGATCTCTTGATTGCATCACCGTGATGGAGTCAGCGACCTCTTTCTTTAAGATTGCAGCCAGATTTGTCGCCACAGCGCTTTGATCGGTGGTGACATCGTTGTGGTATTGACCTCATTTGCTCGATGTTCGCCGGTGTTGATGTCGCGACCTCAGTTACATATCGCGACATCATTGTCTTTCTATTCTTCGACCCACGAGTTGCGACATCGAGTTTAGGATTCTGCGGTAAGCACTACATTTGTATGATGAGAAGCTTCGTAATGTTGACTTTGATTTTCTTGAGTACCATGGTGTGTTTAGTGGTCTTCTTGCCTTATATGTTTCAATTTTATGTCGCGACCTCATGGTGATGTCGCGACCTGTCTTCCCATTTCTTTCTTATTGGTTGCAACCTCGGTTCTCGTTTACCTTAATTTCCTCCTTCCCCACCTATTTTCCGGTGTGACCTCAAGGTGGTGTGTCGCAACCTTAATTTCTTACGCTCAGCTCTCTCTTCTTTGGGTCGCGACCTTGGTAAGATTGGTCGCGACATTCGATCCTTGATTTGTAAAGGTCGCGGTTGAAGGTTCTTGTAGTGTATATTTGACTATAGGTTGCGACCTCGCTGAGCTACATTTTTGGTTGCACTTTGAATCTTCTGTTTTTATGTCACGCGTCATAGTGGTGTCGCGACGCCGAAATGGAAACTGCATTTAAAAACTAGTTTTTAACCTCTTTTTGCAAAGACTCTCTTGTATTGGCTTCATGTAGGCGGATCCTTGTGCGACCTGGTGGTGTGGCGATCATTCATATCGCTTTTGGCGTGTTCGACATCAAAGTGATATCGGCGTCATGAACTCCTTTGATTATTTCCTTTAGTCTCGACCCACGCGTTTCTTTGTAGCGACCTCCTTCTTGATCACGACCCGTATTCAAGTTTTCTATTTCTTCTTCAATGAATTTGTTGATGTCGTGACTTGGAATGTTTGCAGTGAAACTCTGTCGTGTTAAATTTTCGGTTTGACCTACCTGGCGCAGTGGTTTCTTCTAATTTTTGCTAAGATTTGAGCTTCTGCTGTATTTTCTGTAAAATGAAATTTGAGTAAAATATCCCGCGTTTATAATGAATCAACATTTATCGTAATATACTCGAGGAAAAATGGAATAAAAATCTCTAATGAGTTTTTGGACTCATCCACTGCCCCAGGACTTCTTAATCACTCTGCTTTCGATAGAAGTAGTGTAGCCCTTAACTAAACTCTGTACCTGACACACTATTATCATAACCAGCCCATCCCACGATCATCCCGCCTCAGGGAAGTATACTATGATCCCAGTGACTTTAGTGGTGCATCGACCACCACATTTACCGGGATAGTAATACAGTGAGAGTCATAATCCTGCAGGAACTCCATCCGTTTGTGTTGCCTCTAATGAGGGTCCGCTGCGTGAAAATATATATGGGCTTTTGTGGTATGAGTGCGCTCGAAACTACTCGCCATATAAATAGTGGGCGCCAGGTGCTCAAAGGCGAGGAACTACGTGCCCGACTCCATGTAATACTAAATTATTGGGGTAGTCTGTTCATGATTCTTCAGCGAAACGGGGTCATAAGCTACTACTTCGGTGCATCGAAACACATCTGAGGTCAGGCCGCCGGGGCGTGCAGGTATGCCCACGTCTGTAATCAGGAATTTATCGAGATAAATTTGAAGTTAGCCTCGCACCGACTCTGGAATGCCTTCTTGTTGGTCATCCCGATCAAACTTGACCTCCTTCGGGTCAATCTAAGTCATAGGTCTTTGCTAATCGGAGAAATCTCGATGAATCTCACGGTACCTGTGATCGAAACTACGTGTCTCGGTGGCGGCCTCTCTGGCTCATCACGGCCCTCGACCTTCTGCGGGTCGCGACTGCGCTGGGCGGCACCACGTGTCCCCGAAAATCTCACCTCGGTAAACCCCAGCTCATACTTACGGAACAGGCGTCTGGTGATGGTCTCTCAGGCCCGTAAAGCAAATCCTCGGATGATCCTCATGTGCTCCCATTTCGAGGGAGTGTAGTGAAACTCATCATCTCTGAAGACCATGATGAAACTGATCAAATAGAGGTTGGAACACCACATGCATGAGATCCGCGCGCATAATGCTGGCTGGCTGCGTTCATTCGATCAAAGGGCATCACCGTAAGCCAGTGCCAATAACGTGTCATCTTAGGGATCTATATGTCTCGCAACCCTCGATTAATGGTAACCGGTCTGAGGAATTACATCTTGGGTAGACTCGCTCCTCTCAGCCCGATCAGTAATTTCAATACGATCAGCGATGGGTGCAGATTCTTGGCTAGTAACCACTTTAGTGTCGGGTAATCAATGCACGTCGAAGGGTCCGGGTCTTTCTTGCCCAGCAAATAGAATCGGGCACCCGTGGTGAAGTGCCGATCCCAATGAACCTGTCTAGTAACTCTTGTAGTGGACTGAGGTTCCTGCCGATCTGGCCCCGGGCTGTATCCTATGTGGAGTCGCTGAGATGGGGCGAGAGGGTACGAGGAGGTGTGGCTTCGATCTGAAGTCGCAACCCTGCGGAGGCAATCTGGCGACTCATGTCAGGAAAAACATTCTCTTCTGCGGACTATTAGAGGTAGATCTTAAGTCAGGTCCGCTCTATCCTCTGGGGTAAGCTCATTGTGACCTTGATAATCGTGATACTGGACTGTACACCATCGGGAAAAATACCATGCTTGTCCCCCTGAAATGTGACACAGTCTTGTAGTTCTACGTGAGGCGGTAACCCTCTCTACGCTCCTGATGGAGTGCGACTACGTGAAGTTGTCAACGATCCATTCAGAGGATGACATGAAACTCACGGCGTGTCCATGACCCTCAAATTCGCGTGAGTAGAATCCCGAGATCTCTAACTGCAACCCTGACATATCATCCACATCCTGCGTACCGCAATCCCACGGGAGGCTCTCTGTCGAGGGCTCCTCTGGACACCGACCTACAAGCCCGACTCTAGCTGTGATGCGAGTGATGAATTTCCATGTATGTTAAATCATCACGAAGCAAAGAATTTTTATTTTATTATTATTTTTAAAACCTGTGACGATTGTTCATGAGCGATATCCATGAACGCGGTTATCAAAGCGGTGACTCGAGCGATTACCGCGAGTGGCGGGTGATGCGCAAGGTGCACCCGAAAGGACCAGTACGGCGCACACTCGGCAGCGCCTTTGCGCCAGAGCCATCTTGGCGGCGCCGTATCGTGGCGCCGCGGGCGCGGTGTAACGCGTGTGAAGGCGCGGTAAGTGTCCACGTACGCCGAGCGCCCATCGGCGGCGGGTGGCAAGCGGCGTCTTGCGTCTCCAGCGGCTGCGCCGCCCGATCCTTGTCTGAAATTGTATCGCGCTGACTCGTTTGTATCGCGAAGCGGCCTGGCAGTGTCGGCGCGATGGCGCGAAGTGTCCGTGACTAGCAGTATTCGTGTCGCGGCTAGCGCGCGCTGTGCGCTCTCTACCACCGTGTCAGGAGGCGCTGTGCGTTATCGCGGCCCGCCAGCGTGTCCGCGAAACCAAGCCTTCCCTTCTGTCCGCGATACAGCGGTTTGTGCTCCCGCGACCTCCATTACCGGGCCGTGCGTGCGCGGCTGCTTCGCCTCAGCGTCTTGGTGGCGCGGCGCGTCATGGGGAGACTCTTGGTGATGTCGATGGCGCGCGCGTCCGGCCGAGCTCTTGGCGTCACGATACAATTTCTTGTATCGTAGCCAGCCACCAAAAATAAAAATGGGCGTAGCCGATTAAATTCCCTTTTCTTGAATTTTTCTTTTTTTTTCTTTTTTTTTTCTCTTTGTTTCACCTACTGGAAGACCATAAAAAAAAACATTTTTTTTTTCATTTTCCAGTAGAGCCAAATAAATTCATTATAATTTATTTCATTTATATTTTTTTCCTGTTTTACGCACTGTAAAATTAACAGAAAAAAAAAATTTCCCTTAACACATTTTTTTTCCTTATATGCTATTCACCAAGCATACAATTTCACACAACATACAATCACACATCACACATCATTCATCAAAATGCACAATGACTGCATGATCTAACCCGTTTCCCATCGAGCCACTGAGTATTCGTATCACGCAGGCTACGATCTGAAAGTATGAGGCGTTTCTGGTCGGGTTGTGTGTCGACACACCAAATACTGTGTCTCATATTATGAGACTTATACATGAGTAAAAATGGCCACTTGGGCCCATGCATCAATACTCACAAAATATATATCAACTATATAACATTAGTTCAAAAGTTATTACATTACTCTTAACAAGAACATATATCAAAATTTAGAGTTTTAATACATGTTATACAAAATGAATACCAAAGCCACAATCCGGCTTTCTTCTAAAACACGGCCTCTAGTGAGCACCATCCTCTTGTACCTCCTGTACACGAAAATAATGATCCCTCGGCGAGGGTGAGCAATGCCCGTGGTGATAATCTCCTACATGGGTTACTCCTATACAAGTGCACATGTCATAAGCTGACCAAACACACTTTCAGCGAATACATAATCTACTTGAATGTCTACATGCCCAATCCCATGTCTCGAGTCATCACCAACTCCCTCACACATGCCTAAGCCAAATGTGAAAAAAATACAGTTTTCAAAACAAAAGGGTTTTTGTTCTCGAAAACTTACTACCGGGTTTCGGTAAAAATATTAAACAACCCTCTGAGGTGAATTGCTGGGTAATTCTCCGAAAGCAGTCATCGTCGCCTCAGAGATGGGCGGATTAGACAACTCTCGAAGCAATTCTTCGGAAAATCTTCCTTGAAATTCCTTTCTGGTCGTTTTCATTTTCTTTCATTTTCTTTCATGTCATGCCTCACACACCATCTAGGGTCTTTTGGTGCGTATGGAATGCATTATGCCATTTCCACACAATTCATGCTAATATATTTTACATGTATATATTAACAAAATTTAATTCACATAATTCATGTTATTCAATTCACAATCAATAACACCAAAATTAGTTAACATGGGATAACAACAATCCAATCAATTCATTTGAATCATTGACAACCGCAAAAATCACCTGACATATCACGTGAACAGTAGAACCACCGGGTGACGCATTCCGCGACCACCACAGTGAGGATTTTCTCCGCTCGATTCAAAGATTTTGAAATTTGAAACCACGGCAATCAGGCCCAACAAATCCCCATCCATTAAAATGGCTCTTAAGCCAGAAGAATAAACAGGCGGAAAAGATTCCTACATCTTGGAGTTAATCGAACTCCGCAAAAATCGGTATCACGCGTAGCCACTGCAGGTGTCGAGTGACTTTTAGCCTAGCGACCGAAGAGGGCGCGGTCTGGGCATTCGGAAATCTAAAGAAGTCACTCTTTCTCTCTCTAAAATCTGAAATCCACACCTACTGCACGTTTTCTTTTGTTCCAATGGAGAAGAAGGTGCCTTTTTGTCTTATTCACTTTAAACTTTTAACTTAATTCCCATCTTGTCCTTTTAGTTTTGATTTTTGACACATGGCTTAATCTAAGCCATTCATCTCCATCTTCTCACTAATCATGCAACATGTGTCACATGGGTACATGTAGTAGGTGACTTTTGTCACATCACATGTCTTTCACAAGCCGTCATACGATACCCGACACCTGGTGCCTCGAAAAACATGAAATTTTGACTGTCTCGAAATTCGACGAAATTCAACATAGTAGCTAGATTTCACGAGACGATTCCAACGGTGAAGTCCGTTTTGTTATCCGAGATTTAGAAAAATTTCGGATTTTGACCGAAATTACCATTTTTCAGAAAATTAGAATTTTCTCAGGTTTTACATGAATTTCGTCCCAATCTTACAGAATATTTCCCTTCAAGAGATAAAGACAAAAGCATACCTTAACTTTTTATTTTTTTATTTTTTTATGGAGGGATGTTGAAAATGACATTGATTGGATACCATTATAATTTATTACATTTGATACTAATTCTCATAATTGAGGAAAGAATAATTATAAGAACCACCTACATAGGTGAGATGGTGAGGTATCGCCTAACTTAATCAAGTGGTCTCAAGTCCAAGCCCTAGAAACACAGTAGTGTTTTGTGGTAGAGCTTTACCGTCCTTGTGGTTCCTTCTGACTCAAATGAGGATTAGTCTGGGTAGAGGTGGGTATGATTCGGTTAACCTATCCGCATCACTAAAAGTAAATTGACCGTCAGCTTTCGGTTTGTTATTTATATAAACCACAATCCTAACCATAAACATAATTAATCGAATCTTCGATTAACCATTTTTTTGGTTAATCATATATAAGTTTTTGGTTTACTAGAATTACAAAAAACAAATTTATAATTCCATAATTATATATTAAAGTTCAAATTCCAATAATTACTATAAATACAATAAAAAAGCAACAAAAAATGAATAAATTGTTATCAATTCATTTGCGATCCCATGACACTTGGTTCATTTATAATACATCCAAAAAATAATATATGAAATGCATGAGATTATATAATTTAATCATGATTTTATAATCAATTATATGTTTTAACAACTTCTGTTAGAACAAATTGTCTCATTGTTGTAGAAACCTGGGAATGTATAAACCAGTTGTTTGGACATATAAACAACATACACATAATCTTATGAAAATAATGGTTATTCAGAAAAACCAAAATAAATTAAATTAATAAGAAGAGAATATAACCGTTGGAGAAACAACCGAGGTCTTGAGTCTTGTGAAATTCACAATTTCCTCAAGACAAATTCGCCTTCCACAAAGCTTTGAGATTCCCAAGGCGTCTCGTCTCCCAGATAAACGGTGTCAACGGTCAACAAAAGACTCGCGCCACTCCGCTAACTGATGATGTGTTTGCTCTATCACCTACAAAAAGGACGTAAAGGAAGGAAAACTCAAGACTCGATGATACTGAGGCACCCTCGATGACCTTTGAGCAGGAGGAGACTCGACTCTTTGGAATGCCAAACTCGCTTCCCAAACGCTAGAATTCGAATAAATTATTCATTGAATGTCATTAATCTCATTCATTGAGTGTCATTAAATTCTTATAATTGAAATCCAAATAATTATTTCTTATAACTGAAATCTAAATAATTATTTCTTATAACTGAAATCCAAATAATTATTTCTTATAACTGAAATCCAAAGAATTAAGAATAGAGAATTATCCAGTGAATGTCATCCATTTCATTCACTATATCCAACAATTCCCCACATGAATGAAATTGATGACTAAAGACGAGACCAACATGGTGATAGAAGCAACGGTTGAAACTTGCATAGGAGAGGTAGGTGTTACCCTTTGAACCTTCCCTTGTGAAAATATGTTTACTCTACTAGCTAAACAAAGAGACACGATGTCCTTGAATCTCCTCACATTTGTAGATCATGACATATCTCACACAAGAATCTTCCAAACACATTTCAGCTTCACTTTTATGTCCATTTTGGCCACTGACATGCGCCGGGGTTTTACAAGAGTTTAATAGAATTGGTGTCTCATCCACTCCCTCTCGGGCGGCCCTACTTCACTCTTACATAGGTGATCTCTCCTCAGAAATTAAGATATCTATGTTACTCTTCATCAATGCTTAGAAATCATTAAAAGCATAGCTTAACCTTCTATGAGCATCACTGTTCATCATAGGAATGGACACGATAATATCCCCACAGTGATTGTATCAAAGTCTTTACAATTTGGTTGTCCCTTCTAAACCTAGATCTCGTGATCTCCAGTCAGCCAGGCTTGGGTATCCATTGCATCGACTTATTCTTTTACGGGCTTTAGTCCCATTCCCTTCGATGACTTTTCAACCAACTCTCTGTTTAACCCTTTGGTTAGCGGATCCGCAATGTTATCCTTAGATTTTACATAATCTACAGAGATAACCCCAGTTGAGAGTTGTTGTTTTAATGGTATTGTGTCTACGACGGATATGTCTAGACTTACCATTATACATACTGTTTTGTGCTCTACCAATAGCAGATGACCAGTTTGCTAACAAGATATTGAGTACCTCAAGGCTTTGGCCACCTTGAATGTCCTCTAGGAAGTGGCGAGCCATTCTCGCCTCTTTCCCCTACATTCAAGTCTGAAAGTATAAACTCAAATTCCATTGTGGATCCGCAATAACTGTCGTTCTTGAGGATTTCCATGATACTACTGTACTCCTAATGTAAACACACAAACTTCACTTGGGTAAATTCAAATATACACCGTGATTTGGAATCAAAGATCATTTTCCAAATATTCAAGAAAATGTCAACCTAATAATTCAAATACAACCCTAATTATAGCCTAAAGGTATAGGTTCCCGATAGGCAATTAGATCTTTTTACACAAGGTCCAAGTTCGACACTTGTCCTCAGATCACAGTAACAAGGATTTTCAAATCAATAACTCTTGTATTTTCAACAAAGATTTTCCATAATTAGTCGACTCCTTGTATGTACCAACAAGGATTTTTCCGGTACCAACAAAACCACTAGTTTGGTTTGGTCAGAGAAATGTTTAGTTTTCAATCAAATGAGTTTTTTCCTTTAAAAACCCTCATACAACTCTTTTCTAAACTCGTTCTTAACAAATTTTTTTTTTTTTTTTTTTTGAAAAAATGTTATGCCTTCACTACTTTTCCTTATTAAAGAAACAAAGAATGTTTCAATAAAGGCAACAACCTCGAAAAACTTGGTTCCTGGTTTTTTTCTCACACATGTAATAAAACCAAATCGCTTGTTTTACCCGAAACGGGTTCATTGTCATCCAATAACCGACGGTGGTGATGAGACCCGCCATCTCTTATTCCAAGGCATATAATCCTCACTCGCACCTCTCAATTCCCGCTATCGTAGATTCGAACCCGGCCGTACAGATCCCTGCTAAGAAGGCTTTTTCCCACACGTAACAAACCAACGCTTGAGCTACCAAACCAAAGGAGTTTTCCTTTCCTTTTTTTTTTCATGTCCACAACCAAACCAAAACAACAACTTCTTTGTGGAGTCCGACCTATTCAGATTGTTAGAAATTGTCTCCTCATAGAAACTGGAATGCATAAAACCAGCTTGTTTGACATGCTAGCAACATACACATAATGCTGCAAAATAATGGTTATTCAAGAAACCAAAATAAATTAAATTAATAAGGAAAGGGAGGGGAATATAAATGTTGGAGAACAACCGAAGTCTTGTGAAATTCACAATTTCCTTATCCGAAATTCCAAATAATTATTTTTATAACCTAAACTAGCTAATTATTTCTTATAACTGAAATCCAAAGAATTAAGAACAGAGAATTATCCAGTGAATGTCATCCATTTCATTCACTATATTCAACAACTTCAATAAAAGAAAACTACATCCAAAATAATCAGAACATATATGCTTTGGTTTGATGAGATCAGATAGTTCCAAAGCGTCTCTTATACTATATATTGCTATATACTACTAATATAAGTATATAACCATGAAATTTGGTGCATAATGTTTTCCTCCAGTTTCAAAAGAAAACATTATATCAAAATATTAATGTAACTCGCCAAACAAAAAAATTATTATAATAATTCATCCACAAAATTTAAGAAACTATGAATATTAAAGCGAAATTATATTGATAAAATATCAATATCATGTTTGTAAGATTATTTTCATCTATATATATATATATATATATGGAATTTAAATTATATGACAATGTTACTTATATATAAATTTATTTTCATAATATATATTATAGACATTATATTTTAAAATTTAAGTATAATATTTGTATTTTTTTTTCGGTTAGCTAATCGAAACCACGATTTTTGTATTTTGTAAACCTAAACCAAAACCGAGAATTGTATAAAGTAAAAACCAAAACTGAACCAATCGATTCGGTTAACCTATTTTGCAAATGATTGCTTGGATTCTTGGTCTGGCTCTGGCTTGCTTTTTCGCCTATCTCCAAGTCCTGGTATGATACGACTTAAAGGCTTCATCGTACAGATGGCTCACTCATAACATCTCATGGCATGACAAAAAAAAAAGAAGAAGAATAATTATAAAAAAAAATAGAAAATAATGGAAAGTTAAAAAATTTAAATTATTAAATTATTTTATTTTATTTTGAAATTATTTTATTTCTGGAAAGTTAAAAAATTAAAATTATTCAATTATTTTATTTATTATCATGTACTTTAATTGTTTTGTTTAAAATTAAATAATCTTAAAAAATATACATTTTTTTTTTTAATAAAATTGTCATATTTTTGGTTGCAAGATAAAATACAATAATTTTCTTTTCTCAATTTTCCTTTTCATTCCTTAATAACCCAATGTCGCCATCTTTTGCAATTTCTCTAAATTTATCTTAAATTCATTTAAATTCAATTATATAACCTATGTTTGGTCGCCTAAAAAAGTGAAAGAAATTGTAATTAAAATAAATTAATTGTTGAAATTAGGAAACTCTAATTGGGAACAAGAGAAAAACTGAAAATCTTATTCCAATGAATTAATTGAAATTACATAACAAATGTCTTTATATAGGAATAAGCTAATTACTAAAAGAATATTAAAAGGAAATAAAATTTAGAGTGCTAAGAACAAGAAATCATACCAATAATAGGAAATAAATAATAGGAAATAATTTAATTTAACATCCCCTCAAACTTACGATGCGGCTGCTATAAGCATTGAGAGTTTGTCAACTAGAAAACGAAAACAGAAAATAGATTGCGACTTGGTAAAGAAATTTGCAAGTTGCAACGAAGAGGAAACAAATGACAAAGTGATGGTGTCATGCTTGAAGTGATGACGTGTAAGGTGACAATCAATTTCAATGCTGCTTGGTCGTTTACTGAAAATACGAAGCCGCGAACACCGAATAGCACTTTTGTTGTCACAATACATAGGAGTGGGATGAAAAAGAAATACTCCCATATTTGCAAGTAACCAATGTAACCAAACAATCTATTAGGTAGTAGATGTTATAGCACATATTCGCCACTTAAGATAGAGAAACAATGGGTTGTTTCTTACCTTCCAAGAAATGAGAGGAATCAAATTTTCTAAAAGATACAAAAACTAGTAACAAATTTGCAATTAGTGGGGTCACCGCTATAACGTAATCGAGTATGCACGAGTCTTAAAGAGGAGGTAGATGAAAGTAGAAGACTCTGAAAGACTGTACCTCGAAGATACCGCAAAATACGAAGAACAACTGCCCAATGAACTGTAGTGGGAGAAGCAACAAACTGACTAACAACATGAACAATATAAGCAATATCAAGACGAGTAATAGTAAGATATACCAAGCTCCCAACAATAGCAAACGGTATAATGTAGGATCTAAAAGACACTCCATCATAAGAGTAATACTTTGCATTAACCTCAATAAGAGTATCAACAGTCTTATTATAAGTAAGCCTAGCTAGCTCAAGAATATCTATAACATATTTTGATTGAGAAAGAGGATAACCTCTAGGCGAATAGGCTACCTCAATACTCAAGAAATATCGAAAAGGACCTAGATCCTTCATTTCAAATTGTTTAGCTAACTCTACCTTCAAAACAAAAATACCATCAACATCATCACCAGTAATAATCATGTCTTATCAACATATAAAGAAAGAATTATACGACTTGCATCGGTACACATAACAAAGAGAGTAGAATCATAACTAATAGTAGAAAATCCAAGAGAGGAGATCACAACACAAAGTTTCTCAAACCAAGCATGAGGTGCTTGTTTGAGACCATATAATGCCTTTTTGAGCTTGCAAACATAAACAAAATCATGAGAAACACTAGGAGAGGGCTCCATGAAGCGGGCCTTGGAAAGTTTTAATATAAGAAGGGGGGATTCGCAAATCCTCTAGACGTAGAGCACGCAGAGCTTTGAACCCAAACACATTACCCATAATGGAAGTAAACATAAGTAACAGTTTCTTCAAAAGGCTCCAAAGGGTAAGCTACATAAGCAATATATTTATTTTCTTCTCCAGCAATGGGCTCGATCTAGTAGCATCGTCCTTTGTAACGATCAAGGTTGGTAAGTCCATCGGCCCACACAGTTGTCCATGTACCAATAGAAGATTTAGTAGCTACCGCGACCCTTGCTTCTTCGGGTGGAACTCCCAACAGGAGTTACCTAATGCCGCCAAGCAAGATATCAATAGGAAGTTCTTGGTCTCATATCTGTGGAGGCAATAAGCTTCAATTTGTAATTCTTAACACCAACTTTGAATCCAACACTTGCTTTAGTCTCGTTTGTGTATTACAAGTCCCTCCTACAACTCACTTAATTAAGAATTATCACAACAACAAAACAAGGTCTACTTGACATGAATTAGGTGTTAATGAAACCTTTCACAGGAATCTTTCACAAAATTCTCAACTGATATTATCAACTAATCAGAATGGTTCCTTATTAGACCATGGTTCATAGCATAAGTCCTTCATATGCTCTTTCTCTTCTCTTCTTGAATTTACCTCTGCATTGCTAGATAGTGAACCATGTTGCCTTTCAGTCAATAAGGTGGCCATCTGCCCTATTTGCACCTCCAAATTCCTCAACTATGCTGCTTGATTACGCAGTTGGGTTGACTGGTTCTGAATATTAGCCTTAGTTTCATCCATGAAGGCCTTATGAGAAGTAAGCATCTGAGCAAGTGCTTATTCCAAATCTACCTTCTTTTCCTTTGGTTGTTTGTTCCCTTTGGGTGGCGGCATATTATTTTGATTATTTCTCCATCCATAGTTCTAATTATTCCGCCATCCCTGCCCCTGGTTGTGGAAACTATTTCCTCTAGATGGGTTTTGCTGCAATTATTTATATCTAGCCACAAACTATGTCTGCTCCACAGTTGTCTATCCTGACTGACATTCCATACTGTTGTGTTGTCCTCAACAGAAATCACATATCTCCCAAGGGTTCGTTTGAATACCATTCACTGCCCCTTGTTGTTTTTGCAATTATTTAGTGAGAAAAGAGACTTGGGTGGCCAAATTATTAAACACGTCTAAATCCACGCCTCCACCCGTCTTCCTTAATACTAACCTGTCCTTGGGCCATTGATTACTGTTTGTTGCCATGTCCTCTAAGATTCTGTAGGCTTGATCCGTGGTCTTCTTCATCAATGCACCCCTAACTAAAGCATCTATAACTGTCTGGGGATCACCCAGTTCATTGTAAGACATATGCACTTGCATCCACCTAGTCAACCTGTGGTGCAGGCATCTCCTCAGCAACTCATGGAACCTCTCCCAAGCTTTAGCTAGATTCTCTCCCAAGCTTTAGCTAGATTCTCTCCCAAGCTTTAGCTAGATTCTCTCCTTCCATCTACCCGTGAAGTACTAATCTCCTACACCAAACAGGTAATTTTAATTGGGGAAAGAACTCGTCAAAACTTTTGCACTGGCAATTCCCATGAAGTGGAGTCCGGTGGTTAGCTTGTCAACCAATGCTTAGCTTTGTCACTCAGTGACAACGGAAACAACCTCAGCCTGAGAGCTTTGTTTGTCACCCCATTATATTTAATCGTGTTTCATATCTCTATGAAATTGGTCAAATGTGTATTTGGGTTCTCACTTGCTAACTAGTGAAATTGAATATTTTGAAGCATCCGAAGAGTCACTAACTTCAACTCAAAATTATTTGCTTGAATGAGCGGCCTTCTTATAGCAGACTGAACAACTATTAGTGGTAGAGCAAACTCCTCAAGCAACATATTTGGGTCATCTAGCTGTATAAATGGTCTAGGGGCATTGTTCCTACTATTATTTCCATTGTTTCCCCCTTGTGGCTCATTCCGCTCACAACCTTGATTTTGCTCTTCCCGATTCTATATGGTTGCTTGATGTCTTACTTGTGTTTCTTTTTGCTCTATACGTAGTCTATTTGCGGTTCTCTCTGGCTCGGGATTGAAAGGAACTAGCTCACCTTTACCTAGTCTTCGCATGCACGTAGATTAACCTCCTAAAACACACATAAACAAACAGCAAGCAAAGACCAAGTCACAAGTACAACGTAGAATAAACAAAAATGAATAAAAGAAAAAGCATGGTTAAAAGTAATATCTAAGTGCGTTGTTGATAATATCAACACAAATACTTCGTGAACCTCAGAAAATCATACGATTTTGATAAAAGCGGTAAAATAGTACTCTCTGCAATAAAACTGAAATTTTTTAGATCTCGAATGATGAAACTGACTCTCCGTTGAATTGTCTCTGCGGAATCTAGCTACCACGTCGACCTCGGCGGATCTTGAAATGGCTCGATCACGCTTTTCGGTATGCAGGCCTGATGACACACTATGTTGTGGGATGCCACACGGCACCTCAAGAGCGTGACACTCGGGCATTAAAGAATGGTTCACACTAGCCATGTGTGGGAATAACTGGCTCATATTGAGCCATGAAAGGATGATGTCATAAAGAGGAATTAAGAAATAATAATAAGACTAAAATCATGCCATAATTCGTCGGTTAGTTTAATAATTTCTTGAACCATACGGTCAAATTATAAACGACCAAGAGAAGAGAAACAAAGTTTTTAAACGGCACTTGCAAGTTATAAAAAGAATAGAAAAGAAAAAGGAAAGAAGTAGAGAAGGAGAAAAGAAAACAAGAGAAAAGGAAAAGAATCTAGGGAGAAAGAAAAGGAAAAGGAGAAAGAAGGAAAGGGAAAGGTAAATTTCGCCTGGAGGTGGCTCGACAGCTCGATGACTAGTCGCACGCAAATGCGCTTCTACGTAAGGACACCAAAAAAGCTTGGAGTTTCGACAACTTCCACGAGGTAGGATATTTTCCCTACTTGGTTTACTTTTTAGCCTAAAGGCTTTATAATGCATAGGGTTGCTTGTGGGAGGCCAAGCAGAGTCATAAAATTAGTTCCGAGCCTGACCAAGGGGGTACTTGATTTCATGACCTGCTTTCACTGAATCGTAGGAGTTAGGTTTTAATTAGAAAACCAAAGTTTCAGATGTCAGGGTTTGTTGTTGTGATAATAATGCTCGAACCTGATCGGGTTCATGCTCTCGCGGAAGGGCTGAAGTGCCATGTTGAATGGTCCGTCAGACCTAGTCGCGGTGTTACTACTTGCTCAATAACATGCAAGGTGTGGAAATGTGATATTGATGCATGCTATTTGATGGTTAACATGGTTTGTATGGAGGTAGATTATATGTATAAATTATAATTGTCCATGGTTTGTAAATGTTTACGTATCAATCATGCATAAAAATACGAGGAAATGGTATCGGCATCATGCATTTCATATGCACGGCCACATCGAAGGCCGTCAGTGTGGGTGCAGGCGGTTTATTCACCGTTGTTGGTGAATGGGTCGTGAACTCGGGAAAATGGGACAAAGTCCAAGGTATATTCACGAGAGTAAAAATGATCAAATGATAAATTACATGTTTCGGGCGGAGCAAGTCAAGTAGATCCCCCCCATAGGGTGAAAGTACTAAATGTTATTCACGGTTAGACATGAATCTCCGCGATAAGTTCGTGAAAATGTTGAAAAGGTCACAAGGCCCCGTTGTAAACCCTGAAATACGTGGCCCACAGCAGCAGAGGTAAGAAAACCAAGGTTTTACAAATAAACTTGAGGTCTCAATGGTTAGCTCATGGTGTCAAACACCGATGACTAGCTTTATCTACACTCTGGTATCCTGTGCGAGTGAGTCTGGTCGACTCGTCGCGAGCATGAGTGGTCATCTCATGGATGATATAGACATTTCATATAATAGTAAATAATTGTATGGAATGTGATTGTTGATCGCTTATATATGCTATTGCATATGCATTTTAGGTGGGAGTAACCTCGTAGAAAACTTCACGCCACACCTGTTTGGACCCCCTTCGTACACAAGGACTATCCAGGAGACTTTACACTCATTAGAGGTCGTTTTGAGAAGAAACAAATGTGGCTTTGAGTAAATATTTTTGTAAATATGTATAAATCTTTTTGTAAAACAGGCATGGAAACTATAAGAATATAGTTGATTATTTTCTAACGAGTATGGATGTATGGGCCCCATGTGGCCATTTTACTCATGTATAGGTCTCATGATACGAGACGTATAGATTTGAGAGCCTCGTCATTGTGTTCCACTGTCGCCAACTAGATCCTTGGGGACTTTAACCCGACTTCGATGTGGGCCACGTCAAAGGCTAAGGCTAATGGGGTTTCCTGCTGCTGGACTTTGCGCTGTAGTCCTTCAGAGGCCCATAACACTCCTGGGGAGGTATTCTACCCATTTGCCTTTTAAGATCTTTTCAATTTGGTCTTCAATGCTCTTAAGGGTTCTCATGGTGACTTCATCACCATTAGATTGCATGTGCCGATGAGTAATACTTAATTCCGAGCTTCGCACAAAAATCCTGAACTGGCAAGACAACTGCTTTCTCATCGTTCGATACCAGTGGCTCTGGGATACCAAACCTGCATATGATGGCTCGCCACAATAAAATCAGGTATCTTCTCGTTCGATCGCGGGCCAAAGGTTCTACACCACTTGGTGAAGTAATCTACTGCAACGATGATGAATTTACATTGGCCCTTCCCAAGGGGCAGAGGTCCCAGTATGTCCAAACCCCACTGTTGGAAAGGCCAAGGGCTTGTAATTGATGTCAAGGGCTCAGATGGGAGGCGTGAGATCTTGGCATGCTCCTGACAAATCTCAGATTCTGGACAGGGCTCACCGCATCTCTCGAAAATTACGGGCTGCAAGAGGTATCCCCGCTCTCTAAGACCTTCCCCCCGCTTAATGCCCGAAATTGATGATTTCCTCCGCATACACCTTCTCGTGTACTTCCCTTAGCACATAGCCCAAGTAGTTTTTCCGCAATGCACCCGAGGACGGGTGAAGAGTTCTTGTAAAGGCTTCCCTTATGATTAGTGAACTGGGTCGACCTCGCCCCGATTTTAGCCGCTTCTTCGTCGCCGGTAGACGTCCGTCTATTATGTAATCCCAAATGGGGTCCATCCAACCCTGCTCTGACCCGATTTGGGCAACTTCCACATCACAGAGATCTATGGTTGCCTCCAAGGTATTCGACAGTGCCACCCGCTGAGGTCTTCCTCAGAGGTCAAGCCGCTTAGCCTTGCCAAGGCATCGCCTGAGTTCTCTGCCTAGGGATATGTCCGACCTGACCAAGACGCCGAACTTTTTCAAGAACCTGACTCGAGGCATGTGATCATTCTTCCGCTCGTCAGAGAGGTGTCTTCTATTTGTCTTATTACTCGCATTTCGGGAGTCGTAACCCTGCCGGTCGATTTCCAGTGAATGGGCGAGGTTGAGGCCTGCTATAACGGCCACATATTCGGCCTCGTTGTTGGAGGCTTGGAATCCGAATCTGAGCGCATACTCAATGTCAATCTTTCCGGGAGGTCATTAAACCGCTCCGCCTAGTGCTGCGGGCCTCGTCTACGTAGAGTCTGATGGGAGGTCGGGCCGACTTGAGACGCCCAGCTCCACTGAGATGAATTCCATGACAAAGTCTGCTAAGACCTGCCGTTTTATTGCAGTTTTCGGTTTATATCTGATGTCGAACTCGCTTAGCTCTATGGCCCACTTCATCAGCCTCCCTGAGGTCTCTCAAGCCATGTAATAATTTACTTCATCGATATTATGTTGGAACTTCTATGGTATGAGCCTCGAGTGCAGCATGGAGCTTCCGGAAGCCACGGTTAACACGTGCCAAGATTAGCTTTTCCATCCTCGATACCCTCCCTCCGCCTCCTCAGCTCGGCCGCAATAATAAACCGGTGCTGCACTGGGTCTTTGTCCTCGACGAGGACACGGGTCGAGACTAAACGGGCCTAAGTATAGATGAGGAGCCCTCAATGTGGCTTACCGTAATGGGGGTGGGGAGCTCAAATATGTTTCACCAAAGGAGAATGCTTCTTCGCACTGCATCCCATTGAAAGGCTCCTTTAAAACTTGGAAGAAGGGCTGACACTTATCACTCGCCCTAGATACGACCTCCGCTTTAAAGCAATCCTTCCCGTTTGATCACTGACCTTTATGCCTGAGGGCGATGGCATGTCGAGCACAACTTTTATTTTGTCCCCTCTGATTTGCCTCAATTCCTGCTGTTGACTATGAAACCGATGAATTTTTCGGCTGACACTCCGAAGGCGCACTCTCGTCGATCTGGGGCCATGTCAGACTTCCTCGGATCCTGAACGCCCTGACATGAGCCATGGAGCTCCTAAAGGGTGGATTTTACCAGCATGTCATCTATGTACACCTCCATGGTCGTTCCTATCTACTTCTAGAACATCCTGTTCACCAGCCTCTGGTAGGTAGCTCCTGCGTTCTTGAGCCCAAAAGGCATCACACGATAACAATAGGTTCCCTGCCCCGTGACGAACGAGGTCTTTTCTTGGTCATCTAGGTCCATGCCGATCCGGGTTGTGGGCCGGAGAAGGGGCATCCATAAACCGAGGAGTCTATACCGCCTCGCGGGCGCTTCACGTATGAGGCCGATCCGCAACAAAGGGAAACCGTCTCTTTTCGCACGCCCTCCGTTGATGTCGCTGAATACGCAGTAGTCGCCACTGCCATTTGCTTTTCGACAAGGCACACGCCGCCAACCATTCAGATATTCCAACTCTCTCGATTGCCTCTTAGAGGAGTTTGTCAATTTCTGATCCCTTGCCGCTCTAGCGAAGCTCCTCCTCTTTTGTTTTACTGGCTTGAAAAATGGACTAACGTTCAGCCTATGAGTAATTACTGTAGGGTCAATTCCTCCCATGTCCGCCTGCTTCCACGCGAAGACGTCTTTGTTCTATCTCAAAAAATGGGTAAGAGGGATTTTGAGGTCTTCCGCTGGGCCAGGAGCCGGCGTAGGCGCAGGTGTCTGCATCGCCATCCAACTGGGCATGTGTTCCAAATTTCTCTTCGAGGGCTCAGCTCGTGAACACCTCGCCAGCGCATGTCGAGCTCATCCGTGAGATATGTTATCAATCAAGTTGGCTCATGGATGCTTGTAGTAGCATTCCCTGCCACTGCTATTGGTTCTCCTCGAACTATTCCTACCCGCTTACTGTAGGAACTGATCATCATGTGGTGTTTCGAGGAATGGCTTTTATCAGACGAGAGAGGGTCCAACAACATATTATAAGGCATGGGGCGTCTACAATGAGGAATCTTGTCATTGCCGTTGCTCGGCATGGGACTCCCAAGGTGAGTACTAGCTGTATCAGCCCAAGGGTACACTTTTCTCCCGAGAATCCTCGCTGCACGGGTGTCGATGAGTTCCATTCTCCCTTCCGATGCCCATCTTATCGAAGGCCGAGGCGAAGATGATGTCGACTGAACTTCCACACAACTAGGACCCGATGGACCGGCTTTGTCGGGCTACAACCGCCGACTACCATAATAATATATGGGGTGCCGACATCCTCCGTGTCCTAGTCGAGAAAGCTATGGATGTGTCGAAATGAGGCGCTTTGACACCAGCCAGATTCAAGATCTCGCTTAACCCGATGTCGCAGATGGGCTTTCCGGCCGAGCCGATTCCCTCCCGCAAATCCTCCTGGCATCACTGGATTTCCCTAAAGGCTGTTAATGCCGAAGGTTGTCCGCCGAGGTGGTGGGCGTAAGGTCAGCCGAGCCGAGCTCGGGCTCGGTAGCCCGATCTCAGGCCGATTCGCCAGAAGCTGGAGATACCCACGCCGTATTAGATACTCTATTTCCTTCTTGAGCAATATACAATCATCCGTGCGATGCCCGTAATCCCTGTGGAACTCGCAATATCTGGTGTTGTCTCTTATGGCGGGCTCGACTTCATTCAGTCACACCAGAACTATTCGCCAGATTGCCAGACCGTAATACCGAGGCCGCATGGGGTGGAACCGACGAGGTGAATAACGTTGTCGCCTCGAAAGGCGGTGGCCCAGCGATTCGAGGTTTCGCCGGGACCGCTCTCCATCTTCTTGGAGATCTCTCCCGGTCACTCGTTCTCGGCTCCGTCCTCGCCGCCACTGGTCCCGCTTTTTCTTTATGGTGGAGGAGCCTTTCGATACGTAGGGCTTTCGCGCATCGTACTCACTAAGGAAGACTTTCACCACGCCAGTTGGGATTTTAGAGATGGAAAACATCAAGTCTTTCACCGTATCTTAATCCGGAAGAATGAACGCAGCCGACGCAACTTTTCACGCAAGATATCTACCTTCGTGAGACTCGTTGAACCAACATGTGACCTCGACTCTCCCCGCGAATACGCTGACGGTCAAAAGATGAAGCCGCTTTATACGCCCGACCCCCAATGAAGTGAGAGACGAACAATGGATAGCTTCAATGAGGAGATTAATGAGGGCGAAGCCTGTTAAAACCGTGCCAAGGTCGGGCCTTTAATGCGATAGCTAAAGCCTTCCGCATCGCGGCCGCGTCTCGATAACTACGCAACTCCATTTGCTTCAAGCGCTGGGCACGACGGGACGACCTCACACCACGAACGCCCACTCGCAGACTCGAACTCCGAAGCGGGGAAGTGGAGCACCTCACCATGAACGGTGACTTAGCCGGCCGCACCAAAGGCCCATAAATGGGTCAAAGGCACCTTACCACCTCCTTCACACTACCGGGAGCCTTCACGGCACTCTCAACCTCTCGCTCCTACGATCGCCTCCCGCTCCTCGCGAGGCGGCAGGAGTCTTGTTCCCGACATGCCTTCCGAGTGTTACTTCGTTGCCCTCCTCTCCAAGGGCCAATTATGGTCCATGCCCTAGCTCGGGCTGGACTCTTTCTTCTATTTTAAAGACCTCTAGGAACGCTTCGAGATTACGCCGCCTTCTTCCGCTTATTTATGAAACACACTCTCCCAGCCTTGTCGCACCTCCCGTGGGCCAAGCAGATCCGCCCTCGTGAAATGGCTTCAATTCCTATTAGCATTGGCCGTGAGGCGGAGCGCCCACCTCGCTCGTGTCGATTTTATCGCTTCTAACGCGCCAGAGGTTCGGCTCGCGTCACTCGGGCGTCCCGCATCCTGTGGATTGGCGTTATTTCACTCGCGGTTCGTTGATACCATCAAGAATTCAAGAAATCAATCTTTATTTATCGCGAACTATCGCTCTACGCACTACGCTAAATCAACGACGCTTTTTTCAACCTGACCGGGCCGCAGCTGCGTAAATGTCGTCGACTTCGACCGCCGTCACTGGTCATGCTCTGATCGCCGAGGCCGGGCAGGATTGTTGCGTTGTTGGTCCCGCAGGCTTCTGGACGTGGCACCCCTCCTCGCAAAACAAAGAAGAAGAAGGACGGCGAGCCGCCCGCGCCGCCACGCCAAGCCATCTTTCCCGGCAAAAGACGGATCGCAGCGCGAACGCGCTGCAGACCTTTACCGATTGGGAGCGCCCCAGATTATAAGATATTGCCTCACACGCGACAGATTCTTTCCTATCGGATGAGATATTTTTACTTTTATCGAGCATTCGGGCTTGATTGACAGAAAGACTTTTATTTAATTATCCTTCTTCCCTTATCAGCGCTGGATCCGGCTTGATCACAGGATGAGTTGTTATATCGCAATTATCTTATTTTCCTCATTTACGAATAGTTGGATTTGCAGACACATGCTATCGGCGATTATTCTATTTCATCGATAGATTTAAATGATTTCCGCACGCAGATTCTCGACACTCCATAACCACCCTCGAGCCGTATGACGTGGGCCTCTCATTCCTGAGCTCTCGCCAAAAGCCCTCGAAATGCAGCCAAATCTGCCTTCGGGTTTCTGACGAAACAGCCCGCGGTTCCATTTTTCAAAACTCCTATCAAATATCAACATAAGCTTCAAAGCAAACCCAAAGTATATTGATTTTTTTAAGTTTTATTAATACAAATTCTTGCATACATTTACACTAATTCAAATCCTTTGTGAATATTTGTGTTATCAAATGAATAATTATTTTAGGTTTTTATTAATATAAATGTTTATGTATGTTTATTTCGTTAGTTCAAATATTTTATAATCGAAAAATATAATTATTTTAGGTTTTTATTAATATAAATATTTATATATATTTATTCATTAATTCACTTATTTTTGTAAATACCTTTAAATTTTTTTATAATCACAAATAATAGTTAATTTAGGTTTTATTAATATACTTTTTATATGTATTTATATATTCTGTAATAATTTTTATTTATTTATTATCATATCCTATTTTTATAATTAAATATTAAATATCATTTTTTTGTAATTTTAATAATGTAAAAACATTTTTATAAGTATGCGACATGTTACAAAAAACTTTTATAAAATCACTTTTTCAGATTTATATAAAAATGTTTTAGTTAAAAACGCCAAGTATAAAAAAATAACGTCAAACCATTTTAAATTCAATAAATATATAAAGATTAATTTATTAATCCTTAAATCTTTTTTTATTTTTCTTAAAATTATATTTATCTAATTTCCCTCACCAACGAATTTTTTTCTTCCCATATTTTTCAGGTTAAAAACGAGGTAGCCTTTTTTCTATCCTTCATCAACTAGTCCACACCTTAATTGAAATAATGTTTTTCCTTTACACATCATGCATCACAGCTGTACTCATGCATCACAGCTGTACACATCTTGCAATTAAGTTTGGCACCGATTTTTGAGTTTATTGTTAATTCACTTTTTTTTTTAATTATATGAGCAACCTTCTATTCAAACTAATCTTTGATATGTTTTGAAAACCACATTCATTAACTGCTCTTTAAAAGGTTAATTTTTAAATCGTATTTATTAATTATGATTTTATGATTCGATGAATAAAGTTTTCAAAATATATGAAAGACCAATTGGATAATTATTTTAAAAAAACAAATCATTCGTTTAATTTTTTTATAAAAAAATGAATTACTTTGATGCTAATCTCTCGTATTTATAAATTAATTTGCTCATGGGAAATGCCACGTTGGCAAGCATAAAACCTTATCCATCCCAATTCTCTCTTGACACAAAAAAGACTACAACCAAGAGAGGATACTTCCCGGAAACATCCTGAAAAGATGCTCATTACGGGATAAAGGCAAAAGGATAGATAGATATATATATATATATATATATATATATATATGATGTTGAAGATGACATTGACGGGATATCATTGATGTTGAAGATGACATTAACGGGATATTATTATAATTCTCATAATAGAGGAAAGAATAATTATAAGTACTTGGAGTGTTTTTTTTTTTAAAAACACTTTATTTGTTTTTAGGATAAAAAAAGTTTTTGGTAATATTTTCAAAAGCGATATAGAAAGTTCAAAAAATCGCTTGGAGTGTTTTTTTTTAGAAGTACTTGGGAGGTTTTTTTTTTAAAAAACACTTTAATTTTTTTTGGATATTCTTAAAATACTACTTGTTTATCCCTAAATGTCTATTTCTTTTTCCTTAAAACATTTATTTGTTTTATTTTAAAAATCCTGATGATATCATACACTTTTAAAAATTCAAAACTTTTTAAAAAACTTCTGCATTCATAAAAAAAAAAAATGTATAAAAACAATTATTTTAAGTTTTATTAATACAAAATTTTGCATACATTTATTAATTAATTCAAATCTTTTTTTAAATATTTTATTATCAAATGAATAATTATTTTAGGTTTTTTATGTATGTTTATTTCGTTAGTTCAAATATTTTTATAAATATTTTTAAATATTTTATAATCGTAAACATAATTATTTTAGGTTTTTATTAATATAAATATTTATATATATTTATTCATTAATTCACTTATTTTTGTAAATAATTTTAAATTTTTTATAATCACAACAATAGTTCATTTAGGTTTTATTAATATAATTTTTTATATGTATTTATATATTCTTGTAATAATTTTTATTTATTTATTATCATATCCTATTTTTATAATTAAATATTAAATATCATTTTTTTGTAATTTTAATAATGTAAAAACATTTTTATAAGTATGCGACATGTTACAAAAAAATTTTATAAAATCACTTTTTCAGATTTATATAAAAACGTTTTTAGCTAAAAACGCTGTTATAAAAAATAATGTCAAACTAGTCTTAAATTTGAATAAATATATAGCATTAATTTATTAACTTTAAATCTTTTTTTTATTTTTCTTAAAATTATATTTTATTCCAATTTCCCTCACCAACGAATTTTTTTCTTCCCATATTTTTCAGGTTAAAAACGAGGTAGCCTTTTTTCTATCCTTCATCAACTGGTCCACACCTTCATTGAAATAATGTTTTTCCTTTACACATCATGCATCACAGCTGTACTCATGCATCACAGCTGTACACATCTTGTAATTAAGTTTGGCACCGATTTTTGAGTTTATTGTTAATTCACTTTTTTTTTTAATTATATGAGCAACCTTCTATTCAAACTAATCTTTGATATGTTTTGAAAACCACATTCATTAACTGATATTTAAAATGTTAATTTTTAAATCGTATTTATTAATTATAATTTTAAGGTTTATTTTTTGAAATTGTAATTGATAAATAAAGTTTTAAAATCGTATTCAATGAATAAAGTTTTTAAAATATATGAAAGACCAATTGGATAATTATTTAAAAAAAAATTATACGGTTTAATTTATTTATAAAAAAAATGAATTACTTTGATGCTAATCTCTCGTATTTGTAAATTAATTTGCTCATGGGAAATGCCAAGTTGGCAAGATAAACCTAGACTGCTTAAGAAAAGAGAAAATTTTCTCGTTTTCTATTCAAACTTTTCGGTAAAACAGCGAAACGTTGCTACACAGAATAAGACGAAAACAAATTTCAAAACAAATAAATTAATTCACTATTTTCAACATTTTACATACGACCGAAAACAGTAAAGTCAAGCTTTTCCTTATTTTCGACTTAAATTCAACCAAATTCAAACTAAATTGAGGCCAAAATAAAAACTATTTTCAACCAAATTCAAGACGAAACGTATTTTCGAAACGAAACTAAAGATTAATATATCAGTAAATTCTCATATTCCCCGAATTTTGATAGAAATAAAATTTTCGTAGAACTAAATATGCCTTTATCCATCCTGTAATCTCTTGACACAAAAAAGACTACAACCAAGAGAGGATACTTCCCGGAAACTTCCTGAAAAGATGCTCATTACGGGATAAAGGCAAAGCATATATATATATATATATATATATATATATATATATATGATGTTGAAGATGGCATTGACGGGATATCATTGATGTGACGGGATATGATTATAATTCTCATAATAGCGGAAAGAATAATTATAAGAAAATAGAAAATAATGGAAAGTTTAAAAAAATTAAAATTATTAAATTATTTTATGTTTATTGAAATTATTTTATTTCTTGACAGTTAAAAAATTAAATTATTAAATTATTTTATCCATTATCAAATATTTTAATTGTTTTGTTTAAAATTAAATAATCTTAAAAAAATATACATTTTTTTTTAATACAAATGTCATATTTTTGGTTGCAAGATAAAATATAATAATTTTCTTTTCTCAATTTTCCTTAATAAACCAATGTCGCCATCTTTTGCAATTTCTCTAACTTTATCTTAAATTCATTCAAAATTCAATGTTATAATTAACCTAAGTTTGGTCACCTAAAAAATGAAAGAAATTGTAATTAAAATAACTTATAAGTTATATATTTCTGAAAATCTGAAATGAGAGGAAGTAGTGGATGAGGGAAGAGAGTGGGATGAGTCCTTAATTTAGAGTCCAGGTGATTAAATGAAAGCACTTTGGTTATAATGATGAAAAAGTAAAGGCAGAATGGTAACTGAAATCCAATAGTTAGCATGCATGCATCTGAAAAGCAATCTTACAAAAAGTTACCAGTTACCAATTTGTTTTCCAAAAAAAAATAAATAAAAAAAATCCAAATGAAATTTTATGCATTTAAAGGGAATAAGGTGTATATCCAATTTAGGTTATGAGATTTTTTTTGTCGTGTTCAAGACGTTTATCATCATACTATCTGCATCACATGATCAAAGACATATGTAATAAATGCGTTAAAACACCATTAAGACTTTAACGCCAAATCTGATAAATTCCTATTTTGCCTGGGGATGCAGTTCTCAAGGAACACAGTGCATTTCAAATGTGATGCCATTCAACTATAAATAAGAGGCATTTGTTTACTTTATCCCTATTTAAAGAGACAAGCACCCTTTGATGGTATTTCAATAGTTTCTTGCATTTTAAAGAAAGAAAATTGCATGGAATGTGAACTTCGGCTAAAAAATAAAAATAAAAATAAAAAAGGCTCCAAAATGCTAAAAGAGGAACTAAATTATCAAAGATAAAAACTCTCTATATATATATATATATATATATATATATATATATATATATATATATATATATAAATGAAAGAAACAAATTGATACTTAACCATGTCAACTTAAGGATTTGCATCTGATCAAATTAGTCTTGGAAGAACCGCTCTCTAACCTTCGACTCTGGGGATGGATTTAATTCGACCGTCATTTATAAATAAATAAGAACCTTGAGATAGAGGACGCCACAATCGACGATAAAGCATCCGACATGTTTCCTTACGAATATCACGTAATAACCGATAGTTTCAAAGCATTCTTTCAAGAACTAAAGAGAAATTTTACTTAATTTTATAAATTGCAAACCAAGATACTGGATAACACGCCTATAAATAGGTCTAAAAAATATGTAAGAATAAAACAAAATTAAGCCACAAAGGAAAACAAAATTAGGCCAAACTATGCCAGAAACTAACTTATTTTCCTAAACTATGCACACCCAAACGTCCACAAGGAAAGACACTGATAAATTTAGGACAAGACTCGAATCAAAACAAGAAAATTAGGAACAAACAATAGCAAATCAAACTAAATTAGTTTGCATCGCACTAAATCAATAACAACAACACCAAATCCACCCAAGGATCAAGTCACAACAATGCTCAAGCTCGGTCCAATTTCGGGTTTACTTTGATGATCGCACCATCTTTGCTTTCTTTCTTTGAAATGAATACTGTACCTTCTTCCACCTATATCCTAATTAAAAGATTGGGCTATTTTTTTTGAGTCTCTTAGCTCTACCTCGTGTATAAAATAAGTGGGATTCTTCTGCTTACTACACTCTACTGGTCCATGCCTCCATCATTCCCCTCCTCTTGAAAAGGATTTGTCCTCAAATCGTCACCTACATCAAAATGACTCAAGTTAGTGACATTAAAAGTACCACTTACATGATACTCACCGGGCAAATCTAGCTTATAGGCATTGTCATTAATGCACTCGAGGACTTAAAAAGAACCATCGCCTCTAAGGAGCAACTTGGAATGCCTTTGTGTGGGAAATCTTTCTTTACTCATGTGCACCCAAACCCACCCCTATTCAAGGACAACTTAACAACGCCTTGTCGGGTTTGTTCGCATATTGCTCTGGCCCTTCGATGTTAAGTCTAGCCTTCTCATGATTTTTCTTAACAAATTCGGCTTTCTTTTTGCCTTCTAAATTAACATGCTCGCATAGGTAAAAGAGGATAAATCTAGCAAGCAATGGATTAAACCATAAAACAATCTCAAAGTTAAAATTTAGTGGCAAAATGAGTACTTGTTTGTGAAGCTATCATGCTTAACTTTCTTGTCAGCTCCATGGTCTCTCCATTAACAGCGTAGTCTGTACAGATTGAACTACACATCATACAACACTTCATCTTTGTATTTTCCAATGCGAAGTATTAAAATAATACTTGCTTCATTTACATTTACCTCCCCACTATCATTCAACCATTGCAATTTATAAGGTTGAGGATGCTTGCTTGTTGGCATCCCTAGTTTCTCCTCCAAGGTTGTGCTAGTGATATTAGTGAACTGCCACCATCAATGATCACACTACATACCTTGTTTTGGACGTGACACCTAGTGTGAAAAATGTTCTCCTGTTGCATCTCGTCATCTTCCTTATCTTACACACTTAAAGCCCTCCTTGCCACCAACAATTCTCCTTGGACAATGTATACTCCTCATCATCAACATCCTCTAAGGATGACATAGAATCACAATCTGATTCATTGTTCGTTTCAATCTCACCATTATCTCGCATCACCATAACTCTTTTGTTCAAACATTGGCTTGCTATATGACCCCTGCCTTGACATTTAAAACACTTAATATCACGATTTTGAATAGTGGAAGAATAAGATTTACCTTGATTTCCTTGGTTGGTCACCACTTGTTTTTGTTCCGTTTTGGATTGGGCGTTGGGTTACTTCTCTTCCTTCCTCCATTGATTCGACTTCCAAGTGGATGAACTTGGACTAGGTGCAGAACGTGTGTTGCTACTACCCCTCTTGCTTGATTTGATTCCCAATCTTGATTGCCATATGCACCATGTCCTCCAACTCCACATAATGTTGTAATTCCACCACATTTTGAATCTCCCGGTTTAAACCCGCTAGAAACCTCACTATTGTAGCCTCTTAGTCTTCTTCAATATTCACTCTAGCCAATGCAACCTCTATCTCCTTATTATACTCTCCACACTACGGTTGCCTTGCATTAGGTTTTGCAACTTGTTGTACAACTCCTGATAGTAATATGTTGGAACAAATCGCTTCCGCATCACCCTCTTCATCTTTTCCCATGTCTCCCACTGCTGGCTCTTTATTCCTTCTCTATTCAACACTAGTTGGTCCAACCACACTAGGCATAATTCGAGAACTCTATGACAGTAAGCTTCACCTTCTTATTTTCAGAATAATTGTGACAACAAAAAACCAACTCCACCTTTCTCTCCCACTCAAGATATGTCTCGGGGTCATTCTTTCCTTGGAAAGATAGAATCTTCATCTTAATGCTACTCAAATTATTATCTTCCCATTTCCTAGCTTCTCTAAGTCTTCCCCCATACCTTCTATCACTAACAACCAAATCATGACCAATCTCATCCTCAAAACCATCCCTTTCATACTCTTCTTCTTCTACCTACACCCCTCTTCTTCTCTTCTACGCCCTGTTAGAGGGTTTCTTGGTTGCTCTAAGCTTTGCTCTATCTTCTCATGGAATTGTTCCAACTTAGCCCTAAACATTATCTTTACTTCACTACTTAAGGCCTCCATAATGAACTTCATATCAATTCCTCCCGTCACACCTTCAAATGCGTCGTTGTTTAACATATTGCTGCAAAACAAGGTTAGAAAAAAATTAGGACCTCACAAATCACTCCCTCAAGTGTTTTCACTCAAAGAATGATTCACTCAGTTAACTCATGTTTTCACACAATTTATTTGGCTTTTTTGCACTCTAATGTTCTTACCACTCTTGCCTTTTTCTACTCACAATCTCTCATTCGATTCTTTTGGAACTAATCAAACAAATCAATTTTTTTCCTCAAAATTCAATTGAAAACCTATCAAATGATAGGTTGGTGGCGTTAACCAAAGTCAAACCTTATTGAAAACAACAAAGGTTAGGGTCACTAACAAAAGGACACCAAAAAAAAAAAAAAAAACGTAGTTTTTACTGATTTTTTTTATATTATGGTGGTGACTTGATTTTTAGCAACTAGGATGATGATAAACTTATAGGAAAAAACATTTTTACCCGACCTCCAGACTCTTTTTTTGCCTATCGGATCCTTTTCCTTTATTTTTTTTGTTATTTTTCTTTTCCTTTTTTTTTTTTTTTTTTTTTTTATAACTTAGGATGTACGATTCAATATAAAGGAAGACAAACAAAAATTATATCAAGTCAAGAATGAGGAAGATCAGACTTAGGTGGAGCAAAAAATAGGTTATGAATTGAATTAGGGGTGGAACGGAATTTAGATGGAACAGGTGAAATTGGGGACTAGATTGAGTTTGGCCAAAAATCGTAAAAGATAGGCAAATCAGAAAGTAAAACTTGCTGCTATAATACCAAATGATAAGAACCAAGCCAACTTGTGATGAGACCCATGATCAAATTAATCTCGGAAGAACCACTCTAGCCTTCAGCTTGGATGGATGACCTCGACCCGTTGCTTATAGCAAAGCAGGAACCTTGGAATAGGAGGACATCACAATCGGTGATGAAGATCTGATTGATAAGTCTTGATGAATGCCACGCAATAACCGATAAGTTGAAAGAGTTCTTTCAAGAACCAAAAAGAAATTTACTCTCAATTTTATAAATTCGTAAACGAAGAAAATTGGGATAACACACCTATAAATTTGCCCAAAAATATGAAGAACAAAACAAAATTCGGCCACAATGGAAAACAAAAATTAGGCCAAAACTAGAAAAGAAACCGACTTATTTTTCCTAAACTATGCACACCCAAAACGTCCACAAGGAAAATAAACTAGATAAATTAGGACAAGACTTGGGAATCAAAATAACAACAAATCAGGAACAAAACAACAGCAAACCAACACCAAATCGACAAAAAATCAACACCAAATCAATACCAAATCAACACCCAATCCGCCCAAGGATCAAGTCAACAAATCCCCAAGCTCTCGTCCAACTCCATATTACTACGACGCGACCATCTTGCTTTACTTAATGGTCAACACATGGAAATTCTTTCACTTTCGATCCTCGAATTAAAATATATTGGGCGACTCTCTTTTCAGCCTTCTTAACTCCCACCAATATCGACTGCTTTGCATTTCAAGATACGCACTCCATTCCCTAGTGATGCCCCCGTCACAAATGATCTTTTTGAACAATAATATCAAGCATCAAATTAACATTAACAGGTTAGGCAGTCAAATCATTTAATTATTTTTGTCTGCTTTTGCACCCGTCGGCTCTCTCTCTCTCTCTATCAACTATCAGTCCACGTCGTTTTTCTTGTCTGCTTTCTTCCATTCTTTTGAATTTTGATTCTCTCTCTCCCCCAAAATCCGCTCAATATCGTCTATATAATTCTCTTAACTGGTGTTAGATCTACATATCTCGACATGTTTCCTCGACCAAAACCTCCAACTCTCCTTGATTCTTCTTTCTCTCTTCGGTTGGTCTATTCAAGACTGCTTTAGGTAAATTCCGTTTATTTAGACTTGCTAATATTTTCTATAACTTGTGAAGATAATGGAGAGGGGTAGTGCTGACTGTGAACATCTGAAACTCTTTTTAGTATCTAATTTTTTCATATTGTTTGTTATATCGGTACATTGTTAGCTAGAGTTGTTGGAAAGACTGATTGATTACAAGCTAAGAATAAAAATACGAGATCTATCCTGTGATTGATTGGAAATGATGATAAATTAAAGAGTATGCATGCTTCTTGTTTTATGTCATGATGGTAATGCTTTATGAGAGGCAGGTTCACTGTATTTTATTCAATAACTCCAGATACAATTTTCTGCCTCTTGTTAATTTGTAGAGTATATAAAAGAGTATTAATTTCATCATGGAAACGAGAATATGGCCTAGATTTTATGGTGCCCCTGCAAGAAATTTAGGCTATATTTGTTTTTTTCACTTAATGTTAAATAGAATTTTTTTTTACCTTAATACTAAATAAGACTTCGATAAGATAAGATTAAATTATTTGCTTTTTAATATAAAACAATGTAACGTCGCATTTCTTCAAAGTAGCGGCAATGTTTCCTATTTTGGAATAGACTTTTTTTTTAATAGAAAAAACAAAAATATTTGGTTTTTTCTACTCATAATTATTTTAAAATTTTCAACAAAAAGTTATGAAAAAGTTAAAAAATAAACAGGGAATGTTGAAAGCTAATTAGCTTTCAGTAAAAAGCGAAAAAACCATTACTGTAGCTTTGCAAGAAAATAGCTCATATAAGATGTATGAGATTTCCGTTTCCAGAGAAACTCAATGCCTTTGGGTAATGTTCCTGGTTGGAATAAGATTACCGAGTGTTACGAGTTAACTCAGGTTCTCAGCCGGATCATCATCCGATTTTTAGTGATTCATTAACGAGTTGGTTATTTACTTAATCTGTCAAGTATTCTTGGGTGTTTGGTTGATCAGAAAAATGTGGTTGCTCGGGAATTCTTCCCTGGCGTTTGCTTCTCCAAGGAGTGTTGGAGAGATTTTCTGTTTGCTTCTTGAGAAAATGCCGGAGAAAAGAAGAAATTAGTGACTGGATTTTGGATTCAGAAATTATGCATGTTTATATTTTTCTTGGTAGTAATCTTCTTTGTCATTTTTCTCTAGTTTCTTGATCTACTTACAAAATGATTTGATTTGCCTAATATTTTTAAAATTTTTAAAAACAAAAAACTATTCTTAAATTACATGGCCAAATAGGGTTTAAGTGATTTTTCATTTCTAACTCTATTCTTGTTATAAATCGGAATATTATGTGATTGTTCGTTCTTTCTTTTTAATTGTCTTAGATTTACTTACATTGGGAAGTGCAATGGCATGAGGGGAGTCGGAAAAAAAAGGTATATATTGTTTTAATTACCTTATTAAGTGATTTTTATTTCTCTCACATTTTTCCTCAATTTTTTCAAAACCAAACATTGATCAAACCATTAAACCGTAAATCAATAAAATATTAGTTGTATTTTCTTTCATTTATTTTGTATTTGGTTCATGGAAAGTATTAATGAAAGAATAAAAATATGGAAAATTATTTGCATTTTCTTTCATTTATGTTGTGTTTGGTTCATGAAAAGTATTAACTAAAGAAAAAAATTATGGAAAATGATTTTTTTATGTTTGGTTGACAAAAAAAAAATCTCAAAAAATTTTAAAAAAGTTACAAGATTAATCAGAAACTACCAATGTGTTAAATTATAATCTTTATATTAATGAGTTAAAAAATTTAAAATTGGTTTGAAGTAAAGAATAAAAATAATATATTGGATTTAACTCTATTTTTATTTTTATTTTTTATTTTTTCTATTTTTATTTTATTTTTCATTTTTTTTCTTTTATTCTACTTTTTCTGCCTAGTTTCTTTCTCTGACATTCTTTCCTCAAAATTTCCACTATTTAAAATTTAGTTTCAATCCAACAAATCCATTTTTGGACCATGTATGTAAAAACTTTTCACCTCTTATAAACAAACCGTAAAAAAAATTTGGGACAAAAATCTTTTATTTTTTTTGAGCTTTCTAGGCTGAACACTCCGTAATAACAAGATTACTGTAAGACCCAAAAACCAAAAATATAGGAAGTAAAATCAATAATAATAAGATTAGTGCAGGTAAACCAGATAGGAGACTAATGACCCCAATAATCCCATCAATCCTAATCAGAATGTTTTCACCAACAATAAATGATACTATTTTAATTGCGGAAACTTTTATACATGAGAATATGGATTCAAGAACACAAAAATAAAGAAATCAACATAAAGATGCTTTAGGGTTTTAACATGGTTAGGTCAATTATGCCTATATATGTAGATGAGATAATATTTTCAGTATTCTTGAAAACACAAAGAACAAGATTGTAGTATCAAAGTATTGCAATGATTAGTAAAAATCACAAAATCATAAAACCCTATGATGCCCACAATACCGAGAAAATACCTTACAAAAACTCTCAATCCTTAAAACCCTTACATATGTGCACACACTGAATCTCTCTCATAACTTTTTCCTCTCATGACCCAGAATATTTATAGATATATCCTAAAAATTTTCCTTATTCAATAAAAAAACCTAATATTACAATAATATAACAACTAATAATTATCCTGAAAATTATTCTTTACAAAAAGGAATTAATACTAAATATGAATTTGAAACATATTCTAACAATCTCCGAATCATATTTCATCATATCAGAGCAATCAATTCCACCTTGAACTAAAATTCCTTTTATTTTGATTTGCTCTGAAATCTTTTGTTCTTCTAGATATAACATATTTGTATTTCAATACAATAAGGCTAAACGCTATAAGATCACAATGGACTAGCTTGCGGGCTCTCATTAAGAAATCGGAACACCAATTATATAACATATACAAAATAGATTGATATACCTACTATAAAAATGTATATAATAACATTATATTTCTCAAACACCAGGAAAGCGAACATTGTAACGTAAAATATATATAGTAGTTGTCATGTAGTTCTTGGTGAACTTTTTGTCCAAGAGAAGTTTGACATTTTAGTGGCTGCTGATACTACTGTTTCATTGTTAGAACCCTAAATCCTTGGAGAGACTGTACACAATATGTACCCTGCTCCAAAGTTTGGTTTTTTCAAGTTTTCTGTTCATAACTGCTTCAATGATGCTCAAGAAACTGGGATTTTCGAACACAGTTCCTGAACAACAGCGAAAGTGATGAGTTGGTCGAGCTCGTCATGACTCATTATAGTGCCTAATTAAGGGATTTGAAGGATTCGTGATCAGCACTCCTTTGACATTGAAGTTATGGGCTTGTTGATAGGCTGCTTCTAGTCCCATCATACATTTTATAACCTTTGACATTGAAATTATGTAGAAACAAAAGCATTTATTGATCCAAATTTAATTCATAAATTTTTTCCTTTTCATTAACTTTTTGCAGAAACGAATAGAGGATAAAAGAACTTAGGCTTACAACTTTAGACTATAAAAATACGAAGAAAAATATAATTTTTTATTTGAAGCTAGCTTTTCTAGTTTCTATCTACCACCAAATCTTGGGTTTCTCTTGTATGATTATAAGATTAACTTTTATTTTCAAAAAATATATAAACCATTATAGCAAAGATCTTTCACAATCACATAATAAAAGAAGAGTCTTTGCGTACTTTGATCCATGACAAATGTAATAGATTTCTACTAAGTGATCATTGGGAATTGTGTTTCTTCCTCTTAATCCCTTTAGGTTTGACAAGCCTTCTTTGATGGAAAGAAAACTTTACATATGGGTTGAGAGAACCAATTCTTATTAGGGTTTCTCTTTAAATATACCATCCATCAAGGTGTTAATTTAGGAAATTACCTTTTATTAATTATTGACCAAAGATATTCTTCTTCATATTATTAAACCATTAATTGACAATTCTATATTGCTTACCCACGTTTGGGCTTAGAAAAGGAAAATTTAACATTCTCCCACTTAACCCATATAACATTATTTACCACTACGGTTTGATAATAAGACATAATGCACATATATAAGATAAATTCATACTTATGTTGGTCAGATCGTAATATCATTATTAAGCAAAGAAGATGATAAGGATCATGGCGGTCGTATGCCACTTTATTGACAGTCCCTTCCATGTATCGAAATATTATTTATGCACTTAATATGACATGTAATAAGGTATTCGATAAAGGTCCAACAATAATGTCTTTTTCATATATATGTACCAATCATACAAAACAAGATTCATAAAATTCATATCAGAAACAGTAAGTAAATGAGCTTAGAGTGTCAAATAAACGATCATCATGAGACGAATACTATAATGTGTCCAAGACTCGTAAATTTCACGTGACATTCAACGTCTTAGTGACACTCCTTTCGTCATTAAGTCTCCATACAAGTTTTACATGTAATCAATAAATGTAACACTCTTATTTTTTAATTATCTCATATACAACAACAAAGCAATAACCTCATGTCCTCAATAATAATAGGGTATTTGCTATTGAAAGAGAAGTGATAGTGGAATTTATTCTTCTTAGCAACTTGGCTATAAGGTCGACAAATCCAAATCCTAAAATAATATTCCACAACCATAATCCATAATTTGTAACACATTATGTCACAATACATATTTTGATAGTTGATTATCATATCTTTACATAACATTGTTCCTTTATATAATCATCAATTAATACAAATAAATGACAAAGGTAAAATTTCAACTATCATTCAACATAATTGAATCTAAGAGCAAATGGAAAGCATGAATCATTAAGTTCCTCTATCGTGATAATTTCAATCAATTTGATATCCCAAAAATCTTTAAATATATGTTTTATGAGACAATCTAACATACATGCAATTTCATATAGGATATCTCATTACATAATATTGTCTCAATCAATTAGATATCTCAAAATTTTTAAATATATACTTTATAAGATAATTTAAACGATTCATGTTACTTCATAGGATATTCTATTACATAGTATTGTCTCATTTATATCTTTATCATACAATTTTGAGATCTTGTTTCATAACTTAATGCTATAAATGTAAGTTCGTAACAATATTAAATAATACAAATAATTTTGCCTCCCAATAATCTTTGGATATATCCACTATTGGTAGTGGTTTTATTAAGTCTAAAAAACATTATAATATAACAGAACTTAAGATGTCATGAAAGACCATTGCAATTTGTGTATTAATTTAAATTAACTTTCAAATGTAATTTTGTTTGGTAGTTATATTAGTGTCTTTAAACTTAATTAATCAATTATAAAAACATTACTCAATCATAAAAACAAGAGCCACTTAACAAAAAATATAATAGTCTTCCACTTGCCTCATATCTTACATCAATTAAGAAACAAACTTGAAACATTGAATAAAAATAGAAGATAAACATTTCATACTAAACTATCTAACATGAAAGATCTTTATGCGATTATAGTATTCACTTCATTTAAAGGTGACTAATTTTGACCTCCATGAATAACAAACAACTTCTTTAGGAGTTACGAAGTTAAAAACAACTTTATCATAATTCATTCATGCACCATATTTCATGGCACTTATCACTCCCATTGACGCAAACATTTTTAATGAACCACATATTATAAGTTTTATCTATCCTTCATGATGATTTAGTTTATTTATAAATCTATACTTCTAAGAGATACTTGCACGCACCAACTAAGTAACATTAAATTAAATTGTAGTTATGCTTGATATAACATTAGTATCAAGTTTACAAAGAGTTTAATAATAATTATATAACATTTATCACCTTAAAACACAATTGACTAACTTCATATTTGCTTCTAAATACCACAATATATGAACTGTAACAATGTGATCTACAAAGTACAATTTTAGTCATATATGAGTAAAACATAAATCATATCAACTTCAACTTTAAATCAACATTGTATCATAAAGGTGTTTTAAACATAAATACTTCATATCATATTAAAAACAAAATCATTTTAGTAAAATCAATCATTTCAAAAGAAAACTATAGTAAATATAACTGAAATCATACAAAAGAAAAAAAAAATTAACCATGCTTTTAAATTATTCTTTTCAAGTGAGTTTGACTTACCTCAAGTAGTGCCCAAAAGACGCCCTTGCATTCTTTCCTTTTGTTGGTCAATAAACATTCATAAATTAGAGTCTTCTCAAAACTTTATGCAATCCTTCAACTATCCATAATTATCCAAGATCTTTAGTCTAGCAGTTATACCATTTATAAAGGACTTTTTTTTTACGTATCATCAAATTTTAGGATGATAGTAGTCAATCCTCAACCAAGGATAATTTTATTTAGAGGAACAATAATAAACTTGATATTGCTAAATAACAAGTGAGGACATAATACAAATATATACATGTTTTTCTCATAATTAAACTTAATAAACTATAAGTAATCGTAATAATCAAAATCAAATGTATAATTTGAAACGATTCATATATACCACAACCTCCTTCAAGTAGATATTACAACAGATAATAATTTTATGGATGTCTAGTACATATTTCTGTAATGGATAATCTTCATAGTCCATGTTAAAACTATGTTTGTGATCTTTAGATGCACAAATATAGCCTAATAAAATGATAAAATTTATCCCATCATGTTCATTATTCATAAGATGGTTAGTTTGCCTTTGGATAAAATTTTAAATATCTTATAACTAATGAACTTCAATAGACTCATTCATCTAGTACTTAAATATGTTGCAAGCATCCATAATGAATGAGTAATTGAATAACATAAGTATATATTCTTCAATATGAAATTCATGGAACATTCAACTTCGGTCACTTTGGTGAATAATGAACTTTACATTATACGAATTTCACGCAATAAGAAATATTTTACATTTCCTCAATTTGAAATTCACTAAACATTTAAGTTCAGTCACTTTGGTGACTTACGAACTTTAGATTATATGAATTTCAAAATATTGCAATAAACAATATATTCCTAAATTTGAAATTCATGGAACATTCAAATTCGGCCACTTTGGTGACTAACAAACTTTTCATTATATGAATTTCAAAAAAAAATTAGTTAACAGTATTTTACATATTCCTCAATTTGAAATTAATGAACATTCAAGTTCAATTAATTTTTTGGTGACTAACTAACTTTTTATTATTTGCATTTTCAAAATATAGTAGTAAGCAATATTTTACATATTCTCAATTTGAAATTAATAAACATTCAAGTTCGACTACTTTAGTGACTAACGAACTTTTCATTATATGAATTTCAAAATATTGTAGTAAACAATATTTTATAGTGTTAAAGGTGATCATTAAACGTTTAATATTCTCATGACTAACATTCCATTAATGACATATACTCCTACATGATAATATAATTATCATAAAAACATTATGTTATGATAAAGAAATAAAATTAACACATACAATCATATTGAAAAGCCATAATATTATCACAACCAATCATAGAATAGTCAAGTACAAAATAAACTTAATGAGACTTCATAAATATGACAAATACCAAAACTTTCTGTAATAAGACAAATCATGGACATGTCAAATATTTTGCTATAATGTGAACTTGAGATTTTGGAAAAAATCTCACATAATACGGTTCCATTCAGTTTTATATGAATGGTGTCAATTCGCATCTCATAGGTGTCAATACCTTAGAATCTCATAGGTGTCAATTCGCTTCATATCGACAATGATTTTCATAATGTATAATTCATATAAATAGTTATCTATAACAAGATTTTTTAATGAAATGATCTTTAATTCATGACAATTCAATCAAATTCTATATGACATTACATCACCTCATTTATAAGCATTTCATGATAGGTAATCAATAATAATATACAAGTAATTAATACACAAAATTTTCGGGTTCAACCACTTTGATGGCTAATGAACCATTCATAAGTGAGTTTCAATTGTATAATATAAATAATTACGATATTCAAAACATTGAGGTTTTGTCATTTTGATGTCTACAAACAAACATAATATGAATATCAAATTAAATAAAATTGTAAGTCATGTAAAACTTTCACATTACCATTACCAAACATAAGAGATAATTTCCCATGATAACTTATAACCTTCATAATGCTATTACTGTTGCCAAAACATAAAAGATAATTCACGTAAACTTTATGATCCCAAGATGTCATTCCATTTATAAGCATCACATAAACATGAGTATTGAATATATTTTAATTTGACATCCATAAAAATTCTAATTTGGCCACTTTGGTGACTAACAAATTACACATAACACAAATATCAAATTAAAATAATATTATATAATAATTTTAACATTAATGTTTCAACACATGCATATACAATTTTGCATTAAATTTTGTAAAACATTATATCCATATATGTGTACTACATCCTAAACATATATTCCATTCTTTCATTGATATGCATCATACTAAAATATTAATATTATAGTTGGAGTGGGATAAGTCCTAGAACATGTGCCTTGCAATCAACGTTTATTGGGAACCAGGCTCAGACCCGAATAGGGATGGATGTTCCAGACCAAACCCGTTTACAAGCAAAGGAGCCCGAGCCGAGTAAGATAGAAGGGGGGACGACAAGTCAAAGCGAATCACCTCAGACAACCACCTTGGACATGAAGATGAAGTCAGCAAAGTATATGTATAGTCCTCCTGGACAGGAGTTATGATCTAATTAATACGTGCCAATTAATGAGCAAATGAATGTGTAACATAAGGAAGTAAATGGCCACTCATAAATGCCCCAATTATATACATCAACTATGCAACCCCCGTCCAGTGAGTATAAAAGGAAGGGGGATGAACTTGGTGAAAAGCTAAGACCTTTCAATTGGTGTCATTTGTGGGAACTAACACATCCCACTCTTCTCTAGGCTGCTGCAAAGGTAGTCCGCACACACTCCCGACAGGATCAATGGGAGACAGTTTTTAGTCAAATCTGGAGCAATGACTGTTGGTGCTGGGATGAATGTTGAAGGATTAGCAGGGTCCCACCAGCAGCAATTGGCGTCCTTCCTAGCAACCAACGAGGCGCTGCGAGAGGAAAACGCAACGCTGCGTAACACGGTCACCACTCGCCGCCCTTGCAATCAAACAGCACACCACAACCTTGGCCGCTTAGAGTCCCCTGACATTTTTTCACCACCCCGCCATGCTTGAACACTTAGTGGTTATCTTCACAACAACATGTCTCCTTCCTCGGGATGTGATCTAGACCCTGTGCTGCATGCCTTAAATGACATGTCCTCATCTCTGTTCGTCCCAACAATCTTAAGTCATGATGCCCCCCTCACTTTACCCTGCCAGAGTTCCAGATGTACGACTGTCTGCAAGATCCTTTCGATCATCTGATGCATTATCGACAAGTCATGACGCTGCAAGTAGGTAATGACGCATTGTTTGGCAAGGTCTTCCCTTCAAGCTTGGCAGGCCTTGCCTTGTCTTGGTTCCAGCTCGCCAGCGAAATTCTAATCACTTGCTTTGTCGACTTTCTAAGAAGTTTGTCATGACAAGACATGCCTTCGATTAGGGAGGAGAGAGCGTGGACCAAATTTATTCCATGTCTGACTCGGGAATCCAAAAGGGTATGCGACTTCATGAAACGGTTCGGGCCGCTCCTCTAATCCTGAAGCTGTGAATCCCGACACAATACAAGGCCAACAGGCTATTTGCCTCGAGATCTCGCTTTTGATTCCGTCTCAGAACTTCGCCGATTGATGAGTTGTTTCAATGAGACAACAAATAAGCTATGCTCAAGGATGATGTTATCGCAGCGACCAAGCGAATGGTAGCCAGCGCCTCAAAATCGTGGAGCTACTCAAGGGACAAAGGGAAGAGGAGCCTCATCGAATAGGATGAGATGAGCAAGCCCGAGGTAGGGTCCCCTGACCTTAATGTAAGTCACAAGGAGGGGGACGATCTAGATGATTGCCCCACTGATAATGCAAAGTTCTTGCGCTCTAGTTAGTAACATGTCAAAGAATTAAACTTAAGTATCGGGCAATATGAAATTAATCAACATTAATTTTCTTGTGTCGAGATCCATGAGACGAACTCCTTGAGATGATTATATCTCCATGAGACAAACTCCTTGAGATGATTATATCTCCATTAGAAGAAAATTCCTAAGATATCCTCCTTAGGATAAAACCCTTGAGATATTCTCGTCAAGATTGAGATAGGCTCCTTGAGACAACATTTTAGCTGGGGCAAACACAATGTGGGTCAAAACCTAACCCCTAAAAGAGTTCGAAAAAGGACCTAGCACATTCCAAGATTGAAAACAAATCATTTTATAAATTGATGTAAATGCAAGGGACAGACCCCCTGAGCTGGTCGGTTTGCATTCTCCATACTGTAACAGGAATGAGGGGCTCGGAAGCAATAGGAGGCAACTCTTCCAGGGTAACCGTGACAAGCTCGGTGTTAGCTAGCTCGACCCCAAGAGAGGACCCTCCTCTTGTAGGGACGGGCACAACCAATGCTGCTTACATCGAAGTAGAGGCTATGGGTGCACCTTATATGGATGGAGGTTCTGGGGTAGGGTGCAAGTCAGAGTCAGCTCCACCTAGGAAGACACTACGCTCACCAGCAGCGAAGCCAGCCCTCTGGCCAAGGTCGTATTGTTTGTCATAGAGCCCGATAACTTGGCCCAAGACCCGCCCAGCCTGGGGGATGTAACATGTTAGTCACCAATCTACTTCTAATTGAGGGAGCCTTGACTTTGCCTGGACTTTCGTGTACAGGTCCCATGCCCCGTGCGGAAGAAAAGAACACTCGGACTTGGGGAGTTGCCAACATGCTTGGGCCGAGTGAGAACTCCATGTCAGGCCGGGGAGAACCCTTGGGCCCTTATGCCCTCGGAAGACCAAGACTCGGAACAATACCGGACTCAGTCATGGAAGCCGCAGCGCTTCTCGCATGGGAAACCCTGTTGACCAACTTCTGATAAAGGAGGACCTAAAGTCCCTACATTGGCCATCAAGGCAGTCTTGGAAGTCCCTTCTTCCATAGGCTCCTACTGGTCTTGAGCCATCCTGTGCTGCTCTACTCAGCTTTCGCATAACTAGCATAGTAAATTATCTCTACCTCGGCTGGCCACATCAGCCACCGCCTAAGCACATTCCCAAAGGGGCTGGACCGCATGTTCTTGACAAAGTCAGCTCCATTTCATCCGAGCTTCCTCTAAGTCGCTCTCCGATCATGGAACCCGCGCACATCGCCGAGTCGCCTGAGTCTTCTCCCAAAGTTCACCACATGACCTTCTTCGAGTAGGAACTCCGCCAAATTATCGAATACCTCTTGAGTACAATAATGGCTTTTTACGACACACGATGACCAAAGAGTTTAGCGTCATTCCAACCCCAATGGCTTGAAACGATGCTAGGGGGCTAGTGAAGTGGGATAAGTCCCAAAACACGTGCCTTGTAGTCAATGTTTGTTGGGAACCAGGCCCAGACCCGAGTAGGCATGGATGTTCCGGACTTGGCCCATTTACAAGCAAAGGAGCCCGAATCGAGTAATATAGAAGGGCAGATGGTAGGTCAAAGCGAATCACCTCGGACAACCACCTTGGGCATGAAGATGAAGTCAGCAAAGTATACGTACAGTCCTCCTGGACAGGAGTTATGATCTAATAACTGTGTGCTAGTTAATAAGCAAATGAATGTGTAACATAAGGAAGTAAAGGGCCACTCATAAATGCCCTAATTATGAGCATCAAATATGTAACCCCTGTCCAATGAGTATAAAATGAAGGGGGGCAAAAAATACAACGGGGGATCTACTTTGTGGAAAGCCAAGACCTTTCCAATAGTCACTTCCCCTTCACTTCATAAAACATAATTTATATCATGAAATATATTACATCTTTACAAAAGTCAATAAAATGAAATAAAATAAAAAGTCAATAAAATGAAATAATCTAAACTGATGGTGATCGATTTAAAATACATGCAGTGACATTTGAATGTCTACATACCAAACAAATTGTTACTAAAAGTCGTGCCTTTTGGAACAAGCATTAAAAAAAATGTCTTTTTGGGAACAAACACAAAAAGGAAACATCTTTGGAACATCCAGAAGTTTATTCCATATTCTGCCAGGTCATGAAAACTTCCCAAAATTTCTCCTTTAAATCTTCCACTTTCTTTCAAAATATATATCATCCAGATTCTAGAATCCCAAAACAAAATGTATAAACTTTATTCAAAATAAATATCAATTAGATTTTTAGGATCCCAAACCAGAAAGTGTATGTAAGAGGAAAACATGCACGGTTAAATTCATCACTTTTATCACAAGTGTAAACTCAGGTCCATGGCAAACCAAAGAGTGAAAAATATTTTGTTTAGCCTCATACATGACGCTAGGAATGAGAAAACAAATAATCAAAATTGCAGCAAACATCAAAACATAATAATTCATTAATTGAAAATCACAAGTTCTCAATCAAAGCTCTGACACCACATGTAAGCTTTAACTTTTATTTTCAAATAATACATAAACAATTATAGTCAAGATCTTGAACGACTAAACACTTAACCCATAATAGAACAAGAGTCTTTTCGTACCTTGATCCATGACAAGTGTAGTATATTTTTACTAAGCAATCACCAAGAATTATGTTTCTCCCTCATGATCCCTTTAGGTTTGACAAGCCTTCTTTGATGGAGAGAAACTTTACGTATGGGTTGAGGGAGGGCAATTCCTATTAGAGTTTCTCTTTAAATATACCTTCCATCAAGGTGTTAATTTAAGAAATTACCTTTTATTAATTATCAATTCCAAGATATTCTTCTTTATTTTTTATTAAACCACACTGCAATCATATATGGGCCACTTGACTTTCCATATTGTTTGCCCACGTTTGGGCTTAGAAAAGGAAAGTCTAACGATGATTTCAAGTGCCTTTTCTGGTAACAATGACAACATCATTTACCCTCCATTAAACATTACACCATCACAGTAGTTTGAGCTCTTTTTAAAAATAATTAAAGATTTTATGGTGTCTGACTTCTTAATTGTTACACCCAATGTTTTAAAAACCGGATTAGACTGATCGATCGGACCGTCAACCGGTCACTGTTCTGGTCAGATTAAGCTAGTTGAGCCGGATGGGGTTTGAGCAGGTTTCAAACCGAGTAAACCGTCATCAGATCGGCAAACTGAATGAACCGACTGATTTTCAACAAATTGGACGGTTCACATCATTTTTTTAAAATGTAAAACGACGGCATTTGGATGCATTTGGCATCTAAATGATGCCGTTTTACTATAGTGCTACTCCAATCTCCATGCTCTCTCACCTCATGTAGGTGCTTTGCCACCATTGTTGAACCCTCTTGTCAAATCAAAGTTGTTGCAGTCGGGTTGTTGTCACTAAATGAGCTACTTCCGTTGCTGCCATGGGATCCTCTCCATTTCTTCCGTTGAATCCTTAATAATTCTCATCAGTCATCAGCACATATATATGATTTAATACCATTTTTATTTGTGAAATAATATTTTTATTTCTAAAATCTAGGATTTGAATACAAAATTTTAGAATTTTGATATGTAAAAATAATATATAATTTATATTTATGAAATCTAGAATTTGAATCCGAAATAAATTTTAGAATTTTGAGATGTAAAAATAATATATCATTTTTTAAATTTCATTTATATTTATGAAATCTAGGATTTAGATCCGAAATTTTAGACTTTTAATAAATAAAAATAAAATATTATTTTCATTTTTAAATACCATTTATATTTCTGAAATGTACAATTTGAATTCAAAATTTTAGATTTCTGGTTTATAAAATTTAAACTAAATTTATAAGTTTAAATTAAATTTTAAAATTACTATTTTAGCAAATTAATTTTTAATATAAATTTTATTGAAAAATGATTTGTTATTTAACTAATTAATGAAATGTAAAACCTAAAATCATTTTCCATCATTAGAGTTTCTTCTTCCATATTTCTCATGTTTTATCCTAATTTTGTGACCTACCAAACCTCTATTATGTTCTAAATTCATAGTCTAGGGTTTGGTTGTATTTTAGTCATGAATCTTGTATCTAATCATTGATTTTTCTTTTTCTATTGTTTCTTGTGATTGCCTTTCTATTGATTCATGCTTGGTTGTTATTTACATGTTGATTTTTGATCAATTTCAATATGATGAGTGGTTCCTTACGAGATTTGAGAAGTGAGTAAAAAATTAGACATAGATGAATCAACTCCACTAGTCGAAAGTAATAGATATTAGTGGTAATTAGGAGGCGTGTGAGATTCTTGAGTCTTAAAGCATATCTAATGCTTGGGGTTAAGTTGAGAAGCAAGAAACCTAGTGTTAGTTGGTAGGTTATTTGACCTCGAGAGAGGCTTATAATTAAATTAGGCAAGAATCGCCTTGGAGAGCATTTTCATGAGATAATAGAGTGGAATTTTGGCCTAGATATAGTAGGATTAATGTTCATATGCACCAAATACCTTAGGATTTTATCATCTCTTGGTATCCCTTAGTTGCACATTTCATTCGTTAGATTGAGATTTCATTAATTTAGCTTCTCTTAAATTTTGTTTCGTCTCACTTGACCTGCTCGATATTACAAAAGTATTCTAATTTTGGTACTTAGCATCCTCATTTCCCTGTGGATCGATCTGTACATTTCAATCGTATTACTTAAAGTGTATGTTTGTGCAATAGGCGTCTATCGTATATTTTATCGCATTTTATACATCACACTTACGCCTCATCATTATACCTTCTAGTTTAAATATATTGTCAGGGTTTAGAATTGACATTATCTTCATCCCTAGTGTTTCATAAGATGTCCCGCCCGGTTCAAGTTTGATGAAGATTTGAAGGTTTAAACATGAAGTTCTTGGAGAGAGTCAAGACTATGTTCGGAACTGACTTGGGACTCAAATCAGTTTTGGACTCTTAGAGCCCAAGGTAACAAGAAGAAAGAATTTGAAGAGGTTAATGCTTCATTGTATCCTATGGGTAATGTTAAAGGTTAGAAAATCCACCTAGGAGAAAATCTCTTGAATGAAGTTGAAATACAAGTAGGACTTCAGTCTAAAGAGGATTATTCGGTGCCCAAGTATACGACTGCTTGTGACAACTTTAAGACAATCTTAGTAAAGAGATACCGCTGCAATTAATGATTGGTCACATGTTAAAGTCACATGATCTAGTGCAACAAGAAGATTACCTAGTCTAGACTATGTCATGTGGCTTGGATGCAACAAGAATCAAGGATGGTGAAGGATTCTACTTGAATAACTCAACTCTCAGACCTAATTCGAATTGGAGTTAGAATTGGCATAGACTTTACTCAAGAGAGGACTCCTCTGGTCTCTCGACTTCTGGGAAGAAGCATTATGATAAACTAAGATTTATCAGCATCCTATAAATAATGGAAAACCCTCTAATGTGATCATCCAAATTATCAATCTTGATTTCGAATCTATTGGGTTTAGAATTGTAAATATTTTAGTCTTCAATATTCTAGAAGAAGATGGCTACCTCAAAGATGAAGTTTTATGAAGATTTGATGGTATAAACATCACGTCCCTAGAACCTGGAAGAAGTCCCGACTTAGGTCATCCCATAATGCAGTGACGTGCCGCACTTGGAAGAGTCCGGTCTATGCCCCGGACCAATCGGGATGCACGCGTTCTAAAATCTCGGGGGCCAAGCAACTCGGGGAGCAAGCTACCATAGATCCAACTTCTAACAAGTGGATAAAGATAAAAATCAAGAAGATATGATCTTCCAAGCTATCAAATTAAAGTCGATCAAATTAGGTAATCTCTAAAAGGAAACTGAGCCGCAAGTTTCTTATTCCGCGACGGGCTAAAGGAAAGTTCATAGCAAGTCATAAGAGATTATGACTAAGTTTTATCAAGTCTTTCAAAACACAAATTCGTGGGATATAAATTCAAGCTTTTAGAAGAAGCTCATCATGGATTCTACAACATATCTTAAAGAAGAACAAGATTTGCTGGAACATTCTAAAGGAGTGCGGATTGTAGATACCCAATTAAGGAAACATATTAAAAGCCTTTCACCTTGTGTGAAAAATGTTCTTAATTTTTTTCACCTTATCTATGTAATGTGGGTTATGAGTGTGCGATGCTTTTGAGAGGGGAATGGAGGGAGTTCGTTTTAAATTCCATTATGAATGATTAGGTTATAGAAGGGTCATGGGCAAAGAGTGAGTCTCATACAACATTAGACTAATTGTAACCTTGAATCTGGCAGGGAAATCTTTCATCTCGAGCATAAACACCCGACGAGGCATGAACCACGTAAACATATTGTGTTCACTTTATTATGCAAGTTGATGATGCTTTTTTCAACCCAGGACTGGCCGGAGTGTGTCGAGGCATCAATGTAATTGGGCTGCTATCGGGTCGGCTCGTAGCTCGATGTGGCACCACCGGTCCGTGTGCCCGGATGTGGCACCCTTGCAAAGACAAGAAAGAAGAAGGGTCGGCGGCTTCGCTCGTGGCCGCTCCGATGCCTAAGTCAGTTCATCGCTGAGAGAAAAGATAAACTGCTTAGAGGGCGAATGTTTTTACACCTTCACCATGGCGGCCTCGCATTTATAGTATATGTTTTTCCCAATCGACGGTGATAAGGATTCTTCTTATCGATGGAGACTTTCTTTCCTTATCGCCGATTAATATGATAATTGAAAGTATTGAGAATTATCCTACTTCCTTTATCGTGATTTGGTTTGATTTACATGATAAAATGTGCTATTGAGAATTATCCTACTCCCTTATCGTGAGATTTGGTTTGATTTACAAGATAAGGCTATCGAGAAATATCCTACTTTCCCTTATCGGGTGAGATTTGGCTTGGTTTACAGGATATGGGCTCTTGCTTCGGGCCTATATTTGGGATGTCATCAAGGCCTATTACTAGCACCGGGCCCGCTCTTTAACCCGTCTCGGGCTCGGGAGAGTGGGCATACGCGCTCATTTTTAAACCCAATCTGTCAGCCTGTACCCTCAAGCTACTGGGCGAAAGGTGGGCAAGGGGTCGACGTCTAGATCAAAGAGAACCATGGCTACTGGGAAGGGTTTGATTAGTTTTATCGCTTTTACTGCCTTGCCAATTTGAGTTGCTTCGCTTTTGGGCTGTCATGCTTTCCGAATCGAAGCATTTGGCTCCCGAGCCGCAGTTTCGAAAGATTTTCGCTCCATGGCTACATGGCCTCGCTTGAACTCAGTTACCGGGCTCGAAATGCTTGGGCCCTCGAGCTACTTGCCCGTACATGGCCTGTTCGAACTGAGCTGCTTGGCTCCATGGCTGCATGGCCTATTTGAACTGAGCTACTGGCCTCGAAGCCACGCCCCCGAGCTACTGGGCCCGTTACATTACTGCCTAATCGAGCCACGCCCCGAGCTGCCGGGCTCCCGAGCTACTTAGCCTGCGGGTTACATGGCCCGCTCGAACCGGTTACTGGCCCGTGGCCAAGCATGGCCCGCTTGAACCGAGCTACCGGGCTTCGAAAGCTACCGAGCCCCGAGCTACTCGCCCGCGGCTACATGGCCTCGTTCGAATCGAGCCGCCGGCTCCATGGCTGCACATGGCCTCGTTTGAACCGTTGCGCTCTCGCGAACCGAGCTGCTTGGCCCGCGGGCGCATGACCCGCTTGAACCGGTGCCACCGGGCTCCCCGAGCTGCCGTGCTCCCCGAGCTACTTTCAAATCTCGCGGGCTGCGCACGGCTTGTCTGGACCGAGCCAATGGGCTCCCGAGTCACAGCCTTGAGCTACTCGCCCGTGGCTACATGGCCTGCTCCCGAATCCAAGCCGCTGGTCCGTGGCTACATGGCCTGTTTGAACCGAGCTATTGGGCTCCGAGCCGGTCCGAGTCAGGGATTGCCAAACCGGGCCGCCGAGGCTTCACGGCCGATCTACCCGAGCCGAACCGGCTCTCAGCCATGGCTTGAGTCGGTAGCCAGCTCTTCATAACCGGAGCTACCGAGGCTTCGTGGGTGCTGAGGCCTCCCGGGTCAAGAGCCTACAAACTGGGCCGCGAGGCTTTCATGGGCTATTCGCCCGAACCGAACCGACTCGGCCTCACGGTTCTCGTGCAGAAGCCGAGCCTCTTCATGACCGAGCCGCCAGGCTCTCGCGCTGGGCCTTGTGGGCTGGGCCAGCCCGAGCCGATCCGACTCTTAGGCCGCATGGTTTGAGTAGAGTAGCGAGCTCACAAACTCGAGCCGTTGGCCTCGCCGAGGCCCATGAGCCGAATAACCCGAGCTGATCCGACTCTTAGGCCGTACGGCCCGAGCAGAGCAGTCGAGCCCGCTTCAAACTCGAGCCGCCGTCCCGGCGCCGAGGCCTTGCGGATTGAATAACCCCGAGTCGACCGACTCTAGGCCATTTTTGGCCTCGAGCAGAGTAGCTCGAGCTCACAAACCGAGCCATTGGCTCCGGCGCCGAGGACTTATAAGGTCCACTGTACTGAAGGCTGACGAACTCTTAGGCCGCATGGCCTACAAGAGGCCTGAGCTTGTCAAACTGAGCTGCTGGGCTCCGAGGGTTGAGGCCTTATGGGCTGAATAGTCTAAGCTGATCTGAATCTTAGGCTGCATGACCTGAGTAGAGGAGTCACAAACTGAAATGGCTGGGCTTCGGTTGTCGAGAGGCTTTATGGGCCGACATTGAAATGATCCGACTCGGGCCGCATGGCCCGGGCTGAGTAGCCGAAGGCTCACAAACCGAGCTACTGGGCTTTCGGGCGCTGAGGCTAATACTGTCGTCGCCGCTCGGGCTGAGGTGGACCCATGCTATCTCTAAGGCTTCCGCGCCGATCGTTCGTCTTTTCTCGGGACCTCTCCCGCCTCTTTGTCTCTTTGGGCTCCGGGCCCCGCGCTGTTAATCCCGCTTTCTCTTCATGGTTGAAGAGCCTTTCTTGGATATGAGGGCTTCTTCACTGCTAAGGTACTTCTCCGTTTAGCGAAAGCACCCCGCCATAAGCCGCTCGAGGGTTTTTTTGAGATGGAGAAACATCAACTTTGACCGCACTCCAGCCCAAATATGAATGTGGTGATAGCGAACTTCGTCGTATATCTACCAGAGACTCGGCATTGAACCTCCGGACATAGGACCAAAGCTACAGCTCGCTTCATGGTCAAGAATGATAGCTCTGGCTGGCTCTTTCCGGCTCCAGAAATGGGAGACGAACAATGTGATAGTTCTCCTCGAATGAGGAGATTGACGAGGGCGGAAGCCCGCGGCCATGCTGGGCCTTTAATGTGATAGCGAAGCTCGTGATCGCATGTATCCTCGATACCCATGTAACTCCATTTGATTCTTTGTAAGGCTGAGATGATTTGGACGGGATTCTCCGCACCATCAACGCCCACTGGCGCATCAACTTTGTCGAGAGGGAAGTGAGCACTTCTACCGTGGAATGGCTAATTCTCGCTTGTTGCACCAGGGTGTCCATAGAGTCAGGGGCTCGTCCCTTTACAACTTCCTTCACGCGGCTGAGTTCCTATTGGAGGCTCTTGAACCTCTGTTCCCATGATCGCTTCCTTCACCTTGTCGGTGGGGTCGAGTTCCCTCGCACCGACGTGCCTCCCTAGTGTGTCGCCGCTGCCCTCCCTCTCCCCAGGGGCTAGGTGGTCCGTGCCCTGGCTTGGCTGGATTCCTCGCTTCCGCTTCCAGCACCCTGGGAGCGCCGTGGTTATCCTTCGTGACGGGCTGCAAGCAACCTTCGAGCTCACGCGCCTCCGCGGATCGCTGTACTCTACCGTGAGTTGTTCTAATTCTCCTATCAAAGCGTTATTGCGAGGTGCATGGAGCGCTCCACCGTCCGTTGGCTTGCATAGCTTCTAACGACCGATAATCACGTCCGGTCGCTCGCGGCCCCGCAGATCCTCGTGGATTGCGTCGGCCTCTGCCAGGTTCCCGTTGATACCATCAATAACTGAGAGATCAGTCTTTATTTGTAAAGGAACTATCGTTCCCACAGACGGCGCCAACTGATGATGCTTTTTTTCAACCGGACAGCCGAGCGTACTGGCGGCGCTGGGCCGGAATTGGTCATTGCCGGGCTGGTCCGGCAGTGCTCGGATGTGGCATCGCCGGTCCGTTGTGCTTTAGGTATATGTTTTCCTGGGCTGATGCAGATTAGGGATTCTCCCATTGGGTGGAAAGCAGAGAAGAAGAAAAAGGGATGGAAAGAGTTTGTGCGAAAGGAAAGGAAAAGGGAGAATGAGATGTGGAAGAAAAGAAGAAAGGAAGGAAGAGAGAATGAAAGAGAAGAAGAAAGAGAAGAAAGGAGAGGAAGAGAAAGAAGAATAGAAAATAGAGAAAGCGGCACAAGAAATGCATCGTCTCTCTCCGATGTGCATCCCCAAAGACTCAAGCTGGGCTAGGGGAATGAACATAACTCCCACAAAGGGAGACTTGGGAAAAACACAACCCCACAAGCGTAGGTCCAACAAACCAACCGTAATCCTCAAGTGGATCCCTGAAGACGATGCTCGATGCTTCATTTCCTCACAAGCAGATCTCGCTACGCACTGCAAGGGTAGAATATCTAAAGTATAAACTCCATAGCAATGAAGCCGCCATTTATAAGAAGGCCAAAGCACTCGGAAATTCGCGCAATCGTTTCCAATTCTCCATGAACCATCATTAAAGACACTCACATCTTTCCAAAAAAATCAGAAGTTGAACAGTTGCACGCAACGGCTCAGTTTGACGAGCTCGACTACTCGCACGTGCCATGTGTACTTCTGCGTCGATCGGGCCTCAAGCTTATTCAAATTTTGGCCAAAGGCCTCAATGCCCGATCCCGCCAGCCTCGCCTTGACGAGCTCGACTACTCTGCATAGGCCATGCACCCTAAGAGTCGATCAACTTTCGCCATTAGCTCACAAGGCCCAAACATTCCTGAGCCTAGCAGCCAACACGAGCTCGACTACTTCAGACAGCCATGCACTTAAGAGTCGATCAGCTTAGGCTATTCAGCCCACAAGGCCTTAGCGCCTGAGTCTAGTAGCCCAATTTGACGTAGCTCGACCACTCAGATAGGCCACGCAAATTAAGAGTCGATCACCAGTTATTCAAACCCATAAGGCCTTAGCGCCCGAGCTCCAAAGAAATCGCTTTAAGAGCTCGACTACTCCTCGCACAAGCCATGCAACCCAGAGTCGATCACCAGTTATTCAAATTCCACAAGGCCTCAACGGAGCCCAAGAGCTCGCTTGACGAGCTCGACCATTCCCGCTAGGTCATGCCTTAAGAGGTCGATCACTGGTGCCGCCCAAATCCCACAAGGCCTCGCCGCCCAGAGCCCAGTAGCGCCTGGGCTTGATGAGCTCGACCACTCGCAGATAAAGCATGCAGCCTAAGAGTCGATCACCAAAGGTTCAACCCACAAGGCCTCACACCAAGCCCAACATCCCGCCTTGACGAGCTTCGACCACTCCGGGCCAGCCATGCCCTAAGAGCTCGATGCAAGCTCAGCCGGTCAAATTACAAAGCCTCAACGCCCGAGCCCAACATCCGCCTTGACTAGCCTCGACCACTCGACCGTGCCACGCCTAAGAGTCGATCGCCTAGACTATTCAAATTCCCACAAGGCCCGCGCCGAGCCCGGGGCCAAGAAATTTCGCTTGACGAGCCTCCGACCACTCAGAGGCCATGTACCAAGAGTTAGGATCAGCCAGTTATTCAGCCCACAAGGCCTCACAATGGAGCCCAAGAACTCGCTTTGACGAGCTCGACCACTGCACAGCCATAGCCTAACAATCAGATCAGCCAAGATTCACCCCACAAGGCCCTCGCATCCGATCCCAAGAGCCTCATTACGAGCTCGACTACTCTGCATAGGCCATGCAACCTAAGAGTCAGATCAACTCAGGTTATTCAGCCCACAAGGCCTCGCCCGGAGCCCGCAAGAGCTCGCCTTGACGTAGCCGACCACTCGCGGTGCCATGCAACTAAGATTCGGGATTCAAGCCAGTTATTTCAAATTTATAAGGCTCAACCGCAGGAGCTTCTAAGCAGCCAATTTTGAGAGCTCAACCGCTTCAACTCAAACCATACAAACTTGGGGAGTCGCAACTCAAAGTTATGCAGCCAAGAAATTAATTCAGCCATGCGTAACAACGGAAATGCATAAGAGCATTAAAAGTAAAAAGAACATTTATTAAGGAAAAGGCTACATACGTCCGTGGTCCTGTGCCCAAGAAAAATAAATAAAATAAAATCGACGCCAGTAAGCAAAGAGGTGCGCTGAGATCGTGCATCGAAGGAGGAGCAAGAGGGGTGAAGAAGGGGAGGGCCTCACGGGGTGTCTTAGTTCCTCTGCATTATCAAGAGAGAGGGACCTCAAACCTCCTCGCCGCTAAGGATGTGCCAAGGTCAGAAGTCCGTGCTCGGGTAGTAATAACATCTTTCCTCTGAAAGGCAAGCCACCCAGAAGCCCATTGAGTACAGCCTCATCCCTCAATCTTCCTTATAATCTTCATCCCACGAAAGAACCGTAGTTACTTGTCACGAAGGTCCCCACGCAGCCCATGACACTCCTCACCAAGCTGCCCACGACTTTGCAGCCCTGCTACCACGACAGCCTCGTCCAAAGCAAGGGCCGGCTCTTATCGCAGCTCCATCTTACGCATAGCTCTTCTCTTTAGACTCTCGCAAATACTGGATGTAAGAGAAGCTCATCCCCAACCACTTCAAGCTCATACAGGTAGACCGCAGCTCGTCCTGTCCCTCTAGCAAGCTGAGCAGGCAGCCCGCAGCTCATCCCTAACCTCCGGAAGCTTGCCTCGGCCGCTCCCGGCCGCTTCGGCCCTCATCTTCTACTCCTGGGCCAAGAATGGCTTCGACACGGTATGCTTCAAATTAGACTTAGCTTCACCGCCTCCCCAGCCATACGCCGCACCGATCCCAACTCAAATCCGCCGTAAGAGTGGAAGCCACCTCGCCTTGTAAACCAGTAGTTTTGGCACAAATCTTTCTGCTTAGGATTGGCTTTTTTGGCCAAACTTCAAACAGTAGCCACCTACCACATCCAATGCAAAGATCAAGATCCAACACAAGACCACACCCAACCTGGGTGGTGAAATCAGACACCCACAAGGTATGGGAACCATAGTGAGGCAACCCCTCGGGAGGGATAGAGCCAAACTCCTTAACAGCAAATGGTCCGACCCCGAGGTCTTCGAATCTCTAAGGATGGACGAGACCGCGTCCGCCGCAAGCTCGGCGTTGAGAAGCAAGGAGTCGCCATCCCCGCCAGTTTCGGAACCCTTCCTCCTCAACTCGTCCGACCTCGAGGAAGGTGGCTTAACACTCTGCGCAGGAGGATTCCAAACCGTGATGGGCATGACAGCCAGCGGCTGCTCAACCGCCCTCCCAGAGGAGCCTTTCTCTTGCAATGCACTGTAACGGACCGCGAACTCAAAGCTTTAGTGGACTCACCAAAGGAGGTGCAATATCCGCCCGACAGTTCGAACTGGGTAGAAGGGAGAAAGGAAGACGCCCCACTTCGAACCTTGCCCCAAGCCCGGATGGTCTTTCTCAAACGAGTCCTAAGTTTTTCAAGCCACGCTCCGGATTTCCGAGACAAAGATCTCCACTGAGCCAAAGCTCTCCCTTGGTGGGCTTTGCTTTACCGAAGGCCCGATGGGAGAGACTTCATAATGGAAGAAGGCGAAGGCCTTAAAACAACAGAGCGGGCTAACCTCGAGCTTGAAGGGCCAGGAATATCCGACTTGATCAGCTCCGCGTAGGGACGCGGGGGACACTCAACCAGCTCCTACGCTATGACGTTATCTTCAGGGCTGAGATCGGGTCGAGCACCTGAGAGGCACGTGAGGAACAAATTGTAGATATCCAACACCTCTTACAAAGATTATACCAAAAACAAAGCGACACTCACGTAGATTCTCGGGGGTGGTCCAAGCACCCGGAACGCCCAGGGTGTCATCCTTGTCAAGCAAGTCATACTCCTAATTGCGGCCGCTGACAAAGAAGTAACGTTCCTTCCAAAGCCTGTGAGAGGAGGGAAGATCGAAAATCACGAGAGGAGCGCCAGCACGCCTAGAAAAATAGAGGAAGCCCTAGCGGTTTCCTTCGCATTAAAAAGATAAAGGAGCAAAGCTATGCTGGGAAAACCGAGCTCCCTGTCCCTAAAGAAAACCAATAGACCAACCAATACAATTCCCAACCATCGTGGCGAAAGTCGAGAAGGACAGACATTGAAGTGCTGTAAAACCCCTTTTATGAAGGGATGCAGAGGGTGCCAAGACCACATCGAAAAGCTACTTCAAAGAAGCACACATCTTAGGCAATGGAACCACATAGGAGGTCAAACATCGTGGGACCGCATTCGACGCCTAAAAGGGGAGGCCTCCAGAACGCCAGCGAAAGTCAGCTTCATACAAGGACCAACCTTGCTGGGCCCCACAACCAAAGCATTCTGAACGACGGATTTTAGGTATTCTGACCCCCCAGGATACTTAATCTGGTCTACTCTCCCCTTACCCTTATCCAAGGGAAAAGGGGGCGCCCCTAGAGCATCTCAAAGATCGAATTCCTGCCGAATCCTACGGAGGCTACACTGTCACTTTAAACCAAGAACAACCGAAAATTCACCTCTAATACGCAGAGAAGAAGAATGACCCGGACCTATGGTGATAGTAGGTAATGAGAACGTAACTTGGCCGACTTAACCCTAACTCCTCGACGTATCGCCCGAACAGACACCAAAGAGAGAAAGATGCAGCGGTCCCAAGACTAACACAGAAGAAGCTATCTCAGGAAAGACGCCAGAAAAGGACTCTGCACAAGAGGTTTAGATGGAAATTAAGGAAGAGGAAAGTCCGAACTCGTTAAAATCGAAGAAAAAGTTTCAAGATCAGGGGCACACAAGACGTGAGGATGTCTCAAGAAAGAAATGTATGAAACCGAAGAAGTGGAGAAATGAGCTGAAAACTAAGAGTCATCATTATCGCAAGACATATGACGGCACCAAGCCCAATCTTAACCCAAATGAGCGTATTATCGGAAATTCTGCATCCGATATCTAGAAACGCATAAACTCTTGCCTACGCATTAATCGCACACAAGAGCCGGGGGCAACTAATGTGGCTTGAAATGGGCCTCGCAGCCCACTCACCAAACCCAAAGAAGAGGCAACACTCCGTGCCTTTGACGCCGCCCGCACGAAAGCCTAGGGTCCGACCGGCCCAAAGGCCTGCTGCGGTAATTGAGAAAGCCCACATTTTGCAAATCAAACTAAATCCCATCGATAAGGGGAATAGAATAATCCCCAATAATATATTATCCTGCAAATCCAACTAAATCTCACCAACAAGGAAAATAAGATAATTCATTTATTATAATGCTCATCCCGCAGATCATGTGATCCCACCAATGAGGAAGAAATATAATTCTAAATAAACTGCTCTTTCAATATCCCTAATCGAATCCGATACCAATAAAAGCAGGAAATATCACATCCAATGGGAAAGAATCCTAATCACCATCCAACTGGGAAAACATATACTATAAATACCAGGCCACCCCATCGGTGAAAGGTACGCAAAAACATTTGCCCTCTAATGGAGTCTATCTTTTCTCTCGTGAGCCGACTTGACATCATGGCGACCGCGAAATGAAGCCGTCGACCCTTTCTTCTTCTTTGTCCTTTGCGAAGGGTGCCACATCGGAAGAACTGCCCGAGCGGCGGGTTTAACATCGAGCCTACGGACCGAATCGGCTGACCCAAATTTCATTTAGCATCCCTTAGCTGCGCTCAGAAGCCAGTCAGTTCGAAAAAGCATCATCTGAAGTTATATTCTGATTATAACAGGCGTATATTAATGTAATACTTGGTTATTAAAGACCCTTGTTTTTGTCTCGGGCTGAGATTTGATTTATAAATCTGGGTTGATTGCCGAATCAGAATATGTTTCCATCATGACCGTCCAAACTTTTCGCGGAGTTGACAGGTAGAAAAAGTGATTCATGCCACGGTAGAACGATGCGGAATCAACAATATTTGTAGTCGTAAAAGTTTCCTCCCTCACTGGCCAGTCAGCTCTTTGCGTGTAGTGGTCGTCTAGAAATTAGAACAGGATGGAGTTTTCATCCTATGAATGACTTGCATGGTGTTGAAAATGGTGAGAGCTTTTAATTTGGATTTTTAGTTTGTTTCAAAAGCGGTGGAAGTTGTTTGGATCTTGATTAGTGTATAAGCGAAGTGAAGTGTGAAAGGTAACTTTGAAGGTTTGGTCACTAGCTTGACAACATGGGGTAACAAGTGTCCTTCGGGTTTTATCCTCGCATCATGGCAAGCAACCTATAGTCAAGCCATAACGGATCTTTGTTTAACTAGAAAACCTAACGCCCAAAACACTCATATTTGATACACACGGGTAACATGCATTCACCGGAGTCCACTTTAAGTTCAAAACCACAGCACTGACCTCATTTCGGTGGCTACGTAAGGCCATCTAAAGAATAACAGTGCATCTAACTGTAAGTATGCTAACTGTACACCTAAAAGCATGGTAGAAATCTGATGGCCAAAGTAATGACATTAATGATATTCAACCTAATTTGAAAGGCTGGGAGCCATAAATACGATTTGTAGCATTTAAAACATGAGGACAACTGCAGCGCAAAACCAAAGCTAGTTACCTTCCTCTTCAAAGCTGCAGAGCTTAGCTATGAAAGCATCTCTTGAGTTATCATCCTCAAGAGGTGTTTGGCAACCGAAAATGAAAAGAAAGATGAGAGAGAGAGAAAAGCAAACCACTAAGATGGCTGGAGATATTACATAAATGAAAGATGCCAATTTAGCAGGGTTACAAAATGATGGGGGTTTTATATGGGCCACCCAATGTATGAAAAATACAGAAAACCCTAAAATATTGGCTAATCTCTGAGGAGAAGGTAATAAACAAATGGGACCGTTTGGCATTAATTACACAAAATCAGTGGTTGCTATGCGGGAAGGATTTACCGCTGAGGCCGGCGAGAATTTCGCCTAACATTGGTATTAACAAGCGGAAATTACTGAATAGCGAATCCACAAAATTTAGCTAGCTGCACGATAATTTAGCTAACTGGCGAAATTTAAACTAACTAATGAATTTTAAATGTGAAAATGGAGAATTTATTACAGGCACGGTGATTTTCATTCTGTGGGAATTTGGCTAACCTAGCGAGGAAATTTCCCGAACCGCCCAGGATTGCGAGAATTTTCGAAATCCAGTACCGCAATCATGGCGGGAATTTCACGGGTTCACCTGTTCTTCATTTAACTCTTGCCCTACTTTGCACCTCCTTTGCATCCTTTTTCATCACCTTACCTCATTCCTTCATTAGATTTTGATATGTTTGATGGCTGATAAATGGAGTTCAATCTTCATGGTTCAGCACATATCTCGTCGTGAACTCCCAAGGTATGCAAAAACACACCAAAATAAACAAAAAATAACCTCGAAAGCGACATAATAAAGTGAGTACTAAGTGAACTGAACACCTCAATTGGCTTAATTGATACGATTAGTCTTAAGCACTCAAAACCTATCTCAAATAGGGCTCAAAATAGCACTATTTGGGCTTTCACCCCCAACCGACACGTTTACTTTAGTCCCTTAGCAATGCTAAAACAAAAGGGAATACATCACGTGATTTCTCAGTTTGTGCTTTCAAAGGTGTATGTACATATAGACATTACCTTTAATAAGAAAAATTGATAACCTGATAGAAACGGACATGAGAGAACAAAAACCATAAAGAACAAATTTAAGATCAATCGGAATCATGGCAATCAAACACAGATTTCCACCAGATCTAATGGTTCTTAATACCATAACGAATTGTGAGCGATAAAGTGCAAAATCCATTGCCTCCCCAACCTAGCTACGGCATGGCCTTAGATTGTTGAACAACAAAGATAGAATAGCTACCTCTTCTTTTTCTTTGTTGACTACATTGGCAGGGTGCAATGCTTAAAACTTCGACTTCACAGTCAGTGGCGGGGTCCGCAGATGACTCCCAGCGATTAAGGTTTGGGGCATCAAGCGAAAGGATCACTTGACCACAAACTCTCACGAGGCTTCACCCGGACTCCGAATGACTTGAGGTGAGCACCTACAACACGTTAAAAACTCTACCCATTCACCCGTGTAGCAGACACTAAGTGAGATGACTCCCAACCAATTAAGGCTTAGGGCATCGGGCTTCAAAGGCTTTCGTCATATACCCCTCGGGCTAGGTGTTGGGCTTCAAGACAACTTCACGACTTTATTTTCTTTGCTTTTTCTTTTCTTTTTCATTTTTGGAAGACTACATTGGTCTTCAGTAATTGGCATAAAACCTATCATGGGTTGCTGACATACCTAAGGCGGCTGTGAAGTGAAGGAGGCCAAAAAAAATTTGGCTTGACCCTATTGAAGGTACAATCGATGTGCGGTGTGTGAATTAGCTTGGGGAATGTTCAGGGTTGATAATCTTTGGAACTTCAGACCAAAATTGCTTCAAACATGGACTTGTTCTAGCATTAATAACATGCAAGGTTTGATTTTCAATTAAAGAAAACAATTCAATTGGCGATTAAAGCAATTAATTGTTCAATTTAAGACAAGCCGATTTACAAAATGGGGACACAAAAAGATTTTAAAAGTGAAGTAAACTATATATATAGCAGGCGTATGGCACATTATGACAAAATGGCTAGTACAGCATAACAAAAGCTAAACATACAAAGATACCATTTTTACTGGCTAATACATGAATCTTACACAAATTAGTAGGCAGTTGATAAAAGCCCAGTAACTATACAAAAACATAAAAGGAAAAACCTAACCACCTCCCGCTGGCATTGGTGGTGGTGGGTCTATAGCATTGGCGCTGCGCCAACATCCAAAGAAGAAGAGCTGGCTGCGGTAGTGAGGCTCATCCTACGAGCAGAACCGCGTGGAAGACCTAAGGTGAGTGTCACATGATCTCTGTTGGAGACATGGAGCGACAGTCCTCTAGTGGCCTCATTCGACCCAACCTACGGTCACGTGTTTTTGAGTAGGCGCCAATGAACATATGGCATCCATCACACACACTATCTCGCGGTGGCGTAGGCATGCTTTCCGTTGAATGCGTGATGTAAATGATGAAACTGGAGTATCGGCTGCGGCTGCGGGTAACATGGAGGGGAGGAGATGAGACATATGCGGGCTGGACTCCTCTCCCACCTCGGGCTCGGGGCTCGGCGTACGTCCCTATGGGAGTCCTCTACCACCTCACCGGTCCGGTACCTCCTCTGGTCCCTCTTCTTGGAGGAGAAAGAGCCTGCATGACCATAGCTCTCCATCACGGGACAGAGGCAGGGAGTCCTCCTCTCTGTCGCGGGGCTCATACGGGAAGCCAAGTCTTTCGAGGACCTGTATAATAGTCTGTTGTCGGCGGTGGAAGACTCGACGAGACGGGCCCATACGATGGACCATCCTCGGAGGTGTAATAGGGAGGGTCATCACCATTTCGGGGAGGGACTAAACAGTATCCCTACGAGATCCGATAAACGCCTCTGGGATGTCCCCCTCTGTTGTGCGTAGTCTTCTGTGGGGAAGGCAGTCTGAGCAATTCCGACCGGGAGCATCGAGGCGGGGAGCTGCCTCGAATAATATGGATCCAATGGTGGTGTCTCGAGCAAGGCCCGTGAATCATCCCGGTGTGTCCCACGGGTGAACCGATCCTCGATAACCCTCGCGAATTATTTCGCGATATCTGCGAACTAACCTTTCATTGCTAGCACTCCGGGCAATCGTCGATAGTGAACGGACTCGGCCCCGGACTAAGGCGCTCCGGGATGTCATCGAATGGTAGGCGCGAGAACCACGGGGTAACTATCTGCCACCGACCTCGTGAATGGTAGCGGGGAGTAGTGCTCATTCGGTCGCATCGAATCACGAATACGTGATCGGCCAGCGGAGCGGGGGCGTCATGGGGCGACTCCGTGGAAGTCTCTCGAATGAGCGCGGCGTTCGGTATAGGGTGCACGACGAATAGCGACCTCCGATCACGGAGGTGGTGATACTTGAAGGCGAAGAGGTCGCCTCACCTGTGTGATATTGGTGGAGGCGGTGAGAGATGCGGATGTGATGACTCACCGGGCTGAGGAAATCTGAGGTGCGGAGCCAGGCCCTCTGGATGCCTTTCGTGGCGGTGAAGGGGGCCCCGGGGTCCGTCGCGTGCAGTACCTCCTGAACCCCCAGCTCCCTCGAGCGCCTCGGGGGTGGGGCTGGTGCGAGGTGCAGGCAGGCTGGTAGGGCTGCTCCTCTCGCTGCGGGTGCGAATCCGACCTTGGAGCGGCGGGACCCACCTCTTGTCTGCCGAACCATATTGTAGTAGGAAAGAACACCCAGGGTAGGGCGGGAAATTTGTGAAAGAATGTAACGAATAGCTGAGCTGATGCGGGCTGTGATGACGATTAAGTCTGCGGTATGACAGAGACAAACCCCGAGCTGTGAGGCGGGGGGACAGTGCTAGATGAGTGTGTGGGCACGGCTCAGGCGTGAGATCTTACGACCCGGGCGGGGTGGGCTAGAGACAGCGGTAGTAGCCACCCAGAGGCTATGGACACGGCCCGATCGCGCTGGAGGGACAGCTGAGTGGGAGCCTTGGCATCAGGGCTCCCATTTGGGAAAATGAAACCGAGGCTCGATGCGCGGATGAATTTCTTTGTGGCGAGGCAAGGCAAGTGAGCCAAGAGCGCGAGAGACTCGCCGTCCGGCGAGTGGCTCGAGGAAACAGTGTAGCCTTTGTGTAGGGCGCGGTGTCAAGGCTCGGCGGTTGTGCGAGGCGGGGCTCGGTGGCGGCGCGGCGCGACCGAAGGGACGACGGGGATGAGCTGGGGAGAGATGATGTAATTTGAAAAGAAGCCCCTCCCCCCTCCTTTCTTTATAAACCCTTGGGCAGCCCGACGGTCGTTTTGCCAGTGTAGCTATAATAGCGAGGTCGACTTAAAAACTTCACAGTGTATTCACTGAATTAGATTTCGGTATTAAAATATTAAAAATAAAAATTAAAAATATTATATAATAAATATCTATTAATTTAATATATTCTAAAGAAAATATAAAATATATAATACTAAAACTAAAAATTACTTTCAAGAGGAAAGCTTACTAAATAAAGGAAAGTTTCAAAAATAGAAAGTTACTAAGAAAAATAGAAACTATTAAAATTGACCAAATTAACACAAAAGCAAAAATTATTGAGCTGAAATTTGGTTTGTGAACATAAATCGGCTCGATTTGCAAATTGCTCAAGGAGGGTCGAGAGGAGATCTCCTCGGCCCTGCGAGTGCTGTATATTTGCTTTGAAATTGAATTCCCATGGTTGATTTGCTCCTCAGCGATTAATTTAAGCGAGCAATTGCCACACTGTGAATCACGATGTGTCACGAAACCTCTGCATCACCTTGGTTGGCCATTTCTGCGATTCTGGACACTTTCGGCTTCCTGCACTCACGACCAGCCAGGCATGTTTCACTAGGCACTTGATTTTTAGGTTTCTTCCATCTTGTGCTTGTGGTTTCAAGTGGAACCAATAATTTCAGTTCAAGGTCATGTTCAAACGTAAAGTTGCATTACTCCATTAAACAGTGATAATTGCATTGGTGTATTAGAAATAGTCTTCCCGAGGATGATTGGCACATGATTGGGTTCATTGCAGTGGCTCGGTGTCGAGCACTACAAAATCTTTGGGTAGTGGGGTTGTCTATTTCACTGAGACATCCTCAACTATCCCTTAGGGATCTTCACTTAGATCTATGTCGACTGATGATAGTGTAATGTTGGTAGGTTTAGTTCTGAGAACCTAAGCGCTTATACACCCGGTATGGCGATGAGTTCTGGCAGCTCCTAGATCAAGGAGGGATTTGTACATACAATTCCACCAATAGCGAAATTGTGGAGATCCGGGGATCCTTGTATTTATTGCGGGTTCTTGCTTTGGATTATAGCCTTGACTTGTTCGATTAAATGCCTTCTTCTCAATGCTAACCCTTTTGATTGTACAAGATCCGCTGGCTTTTCATGAAGCAAGGACTTGTTTGATGATGTCAAAGAGGTATGTTCACTTTTACCTGTAGGACTAGGATGCACACTGTGGGATGCCTTCTTCTGCGCGCAGTGCTGTGGAAATGCGGAGTGGCATGCAGTGTTTCATTAACTGAGTCCTCTTTAGAGAAAAATGTGTTAGCTCCATTTCTACTTCTTTCACAGTTTCCTCGACCAGGTTTTGGCGTTTGGATTGATCAACCTCTTTTTCCTCCTCGCGGGGTGATTATAGCCTTTACCTCATCCATTCCTGAATTGCTGGATGAACCTACCTCATGGACTCCTTTCGGATTTGGCAATGTTTGGGAGGGGAACCTTCTTTCTCCTGTACCTCCAGAATATTGTTGATTTTGTGATTAGTCTTCTTGGGTTATACATTTTCGATTAAGATTGCTCTGAGCCCCGTATTAATTCGGCGTGCTTTCTACGGTGTCAATCCTTTGTGCTAATTGCACATTGATCCTTTGCTCTTCCATAAGTTGCCACCACCTTACTCAAATTTAAAATGGCTTGTTCACGGGAAGATGAGGATGGAGGTGGTTGTGGTTGAAGGTGGAACAGCGTAGTTTGGCACGAAGTACATAGGCGGAGTTGGGTTTCGAGGAGAGGTTGGGGTGAACCTCAGGTTGGGTGTAGGTATTACCATGTGCAGGTATTAGGTTGTGGTGGCTTGTGACCTACAACATTTGCTTGCTCGACATCAAATCCTTATTGAAGGGCCATGGGATCTCTTTGTTCTTGAGTGGACGGGGGTTGGGGGTGGTGCATGGATTGGCTTGTCACGAGGTTGCGATCCTTTACTTTGCACTTCATGGAGCCGTTTGCCTTCTAGCTCCTCCACCTTCCTAGCTAAGGTTGAAATTCTAACTCTCATTTCCATATCCTCGAGCATTGCATACATCCCACTCCACGAGAGATTTGACTAAGGCCTCATTTTCATTCCTCTAGGGTTTGGCGTCCAACGCAAGTTTGACCATAGTTTAAAAAATCCATGGCTTCATCGGGATGCTTACTCAAAAATCTCCCTCACACATGGTCTCAGTAACTGTTTCATAGCGGAGACATACCATAAGTGGTTTACAAGCATCATGTATTGAAACCATGATAATAGACCAACTTTTAATAGTCTTCCATTGAATCTATCTTATGGTAGAACCTCTCTGCATCTTATTTACCAAGGTGTAAATTTATCTTCGATTGTTGATGTATAAACCCTTGAAATTTTTAAAAGAAAACTTCACTTGGCCTCGACCAATTTCTAATGGTTCTGAGCCTCAGTGAATTAAACCAAATCTTGACGCGTCATGAGGTCAATGGAAATGCTTTGGCTTTGGCAAATCCATGTCAATCATGCCTTCCTTAAGGTAGTGCAAACATCCTCAAAATCCCTTATATTTGTGTATGGATTTTCATTCTCCATCACCATGATATGTGGAAGTGAGGGTGCAAATAGGGCCTCCGCACACCACGTCTTCGTGTGGGGTATGGTGCGGGGAGGGGCAGCAACTCTGGGAGATTAATGTGTGATCCCTCATGGATGCGGCAAGGGTGGTGGATTCCACTTTGAAGTACTGGCTGACTTTGTTGTTCTTCAGGTAAGTGCTCCACATGATTGTCTTGTGTTTGTATCTGCCTTGCCTTGTTCAATTGGTGTCTTGTTGATTCTCACGTAGTCTCACGATGTCTCTTTCCCGGTGGTGCATAAACACTGACACAATGAGACACAAGAAATAGCACAAACAAACTTGCAAGGGTTATTGTTAGCTAAAATAAAAGCGTACATTATGAAAAACAAAAATAGTGCGATTCTTGCAAAGTGATGAAAACTTGCGATTCTGACAAGCGGGGTTAAAAGGGTTAAAGGTCACACCTTCACTTGTGATGTTGATCACAAGTACACTTCAACTTTGTAAGCGTGATTTGGCACCATCCCTAGACAGCGACGCCATTTGATTAAGTGCCACGATGGGGTGATCTTGGAATCCAACAATATTTGTAGTCCCTAAAGTTCCTCCTCTGCTGCGGTAGTCAAAAACTCACTGCCGGCATAGTGAAGCCAGGTCGGAACACGAGGATGGGTTTTCATCCATGAAGATGACTTGCATCGGTGTTGAAAATGGTGAGGGCTTTTTAATTTGGATTTTTAGTTTGTTTCAAAACGGTGGAAGTTGTTTGAATCTTTGATTAATTGTAAGCGAAGTGAAGTGTGAAAGGTAACTTTTGAGGGTTTAGGTCACTAGCTTGACAACATGGGGGTGGCTCAAGTGTCCTCGGGTTTTTATCCCTCCATATCGTAAGCCCGAGCAACCTATAGTCAAACCGTAACGGATAACAGTTTAGCCCCAGAAAACCTAACCTAGAAACACTCTATTTGGTCTACCTTGGGTAACAGCCATTCCACCCAGTCCCTTTAAGTTCAAAACCCTTGCACTCAACCTCATTTCAGTGGCTCCATAAAGAATTGCATCTAAGGAATAACGGTGCATCTAACAGTAAGTACTGCGGCCTTACTAGCACAATAGTGAAGTATTGGCCAGTAATGACATTAAATGATATTCAGCCTATTTGAAAGTTGGGAGCCATAATCTGATGTGGCATTTCGACATGAGGGACAACTGTAATTGCCCAAACCAAGCTGGTTACCTTCCTCTTAAAGCTATGGGGCTTAGCCAGAAGCATCTCTTGAGGTTGTCATCCTCAAGAGGGGGTGCGGCAGCCTGAAATGAAAGAGGGAGAGAGAGAGAAAAGTGACCCCCAAAATGAAAATTGGGAGATATTTACATAAATGAAAAGTTACCCAGATTGCCCAGGGTTGCAAAATGATAGAGTTTTATATAGGCCATGTAGTGAAAATCACAGAAACTAAAATGACCAGTATCGGGGAGAAGGAGGTGACAAACAAACGGAGGCACGTTTGGCGTGAGCCACACAAAATCCAGCGAGCGGGGGATTTCGCTGTGCGAGGATTTCGTAGGCGGCGAAAATTTAAGCTAACCTAGCCAGTGATGCAATGAGACATGAAATCACAAATTTCGCTATCTTGCGATTAATTTAAGCTAGCTAGCGAGATTCGCTAATAACGAAAATTTTAGGAGATAGCGAAATGGAATTTACCGCTAGGCATATTGATTTTAGCTACATGACGAAATTTCGCTAACTGTTGAGAATTTAATTTCGCTCACGATTAATTTTCACAATCCCGGCGAAAATTTTGCAATCATAAGCGAGAAATTTCTGGGTTGCACAGTTCTTCTTGCTCTGCGCACCGCACCTCCCCTTTGTCCTTTTTTTCATCTACCTTGCCATCATTCCTTCATTGAATTTTGATATGTTTGATGGCTGATAAATGAGTTCAATCTTCATGGTTCAGCACATATCTTGATATTGAACTCCCAAGGTATGCAAGAAAACACGCAAAATAACAAAAAACCTCGAAAGCGGCATAAGAAGTGATACTAAAGTAGACTGAACCTGATTGAACCCCAGTGATACGATTAGTGCGCAAAAGCACTCAAAACCTATCTCGAATAGGGCTCAAAATAGCTATTTGAGCACTAATCAAAAAAGGTATCTTAATGTGAAACTTGATAGTGGAATCCGTGGCATGTGTAGGCGTCACACTTTCTTTCTTATTCAAATCTAATCATCATACACGCAGATTGTTCTTTTACATGTATTTGTGTTTGCTCTCTTTTATGAATATATGTAGAAAGAGGAAAAAAACCTATTTTGATTCTGCAATGGTCACTCTGTATGGACCAAGATTTTCTCATTAGCCACAAAAAGATTTGTCTTGAAAAAAATAAAACTATAAAACATTAATAAATTGTATCTTATCTAATATTTCTTTGTGGGACACTGTCATGTTTCTGAAATATTAATAAAAGGCCAGTGGGTTGTAGTTTTATAGAAAAGTATAGATAGTGGCGGCAATGCACAAAAATGTTTGTTAATGACTTTTTCTTTTCTGTTTGTTGTTTGTTTTTTTGTTTTTCAAAGTCATGGAAATAGACTCCGGCCATGTGAGCGGGTCCCTAGTTTTATTCAAATTTAATCATCACTTGTATATATAGTAATTAGTAATTATATATATATATATATATATATATATATATATATATATATATATATTGTTAGATTACTATATGACAAGTTAATTATGTGGCAAGTTTAATTATTGTATATGGAAATTGTATATTTTCCTTTCTTAGGTTTGTATAGCCTAGCGTATATAAGGCTTTATCTTGTACATGTAATATACATTTTATAATAAACAAAAAATCAAATCTTTCTTCATGAGTATCAGGCGAGTTCTCGAATTTTTTTCCTTTGCTTTTCCGCGGTCTAGGCATTATAAGCCATTTGTGCCAAAGCTTATTTTCGGCGAACACCACCACATTTGCTCACTTATTTCTACCTTTGCCCCAGCTAAATTAAAGTTGAGGCCATTTAGAGGTAGATCTTGTCGAGAAGACGATCACACGGTGTCGCGATGATCGCGGAAAAGCTCTCACGTGAGGCGTCACGTTCGCCCACGCACGAGGCGTGTCGCGTCGCGTGCACTTCCGCGCCATCAACGCAGCAGGGCTTACGTTACTTTCCGCGTCGTGATGCGACTGTTGCCCATGCCGTTGCCCGAACTGTGCTCGCCCCAGGCGCACCCTCAACCGTTGACCATTACCCGTCGACTTCGTTGACCATTGACCAGTGGCGGTTGGCGAAAATTTGACGGTGCATTCTAACTTATTTTAGCGTCCCTAATTCCATTTTTGTTGTTTGTTTCTGACAGGATTTTTAGTGTCGAGATTGATGATTTCTCGTCGATTCACGTTATTTTATGGAGATAATTTTGCCCGATAGTCACCAATGTGTGCGCGATTTTCTCGAGACTATGAAGTTGGCTTTATATATCTACAGTAAGCCGTCACCAATGAGAAAAGTGGAGAAAAAGCGATTACGCCTATGACATTCGGATTGAGGATTGGAAGAGTGTTAATCATCAGATGATCACTTGATTTCGTAATACTTCTATTCCATTAGGTATCGATGAGTTTGGCAACATTGATGTGCGAAGAGTTTCAAGGACTTACTTGTTACTCGATATCTTTGGGCGAGTGGTGCTCACAATTTTAGGCTCTGGCCAATGCAAACTTTATGTGATTGATCGGGAACCAAGTGAAGCGGATGCGTATATCCGCAGGAGCCGGCTGAAATCCATTTAGGATCAACCCAATTGCTTTTGATAGTTCTCTCGATTATAATGACACCAAATTGGTTTATGCTCTTAAGTGAAACGAAGGATACATTTTATTTAAGTTTCCAATGAGGCTTTAATGATGAAGTTGAATAAGCAGTCATATTCTACACATCAAGATCCTTTACTAGCAGTCTCTGAAGCTATTCATAAGTTAGTTGATGATGAGACCGTCTTTCTTGATCCCATTTTCTATCCAGTTCATGGTTCTTTGCTACTCTGACGCCTTCATGGGTATTACTCTTGTTTTCCACTTTTCGATTCATCTACCTGCTCCAAAGGCAAAGGAATAATGGAACGACATAATAATAAGAAGTCTTTCTTATCACTGTGGTTTGTAAGAACAAAGGTCATTCCGTTGAAACACATTTTCGTCGACGTATTCTTCACCTTCTTGTTGCTTTGACCTTGGTCCCAGTGTCGGCTATGGACTCATTCAAGTCGATCTGCGCGTCATCTCTGTCTATAGCCGGATCTACGAGGATATGGTTAATCAAGTTCATCTTCATCTTCCTAGTGCATCCAATAACTCTTTTCTACTATATCGGTGCCGCTACGTGGCTTCTTGATTCACCTTTGTTGTAATCATATGACTTCTTCTCGATGTTGTCTCTTCACCTTCTCTACTTCTCTCCCACTACCATTTATCTTTGCAAATAGTTTCTCTGTCACATGTCTCTCATCTTGGTAATGTCTACACTGAAGCCTTGTGTTTCTGATGTTTGGATTCTCAACTCAGTCCTTAATCTTCTATACGTTGCCAGGTGACTCTTGAACTTGGTTTTTTTTTTTTTTTTTTCTCCCACAACCTTTTCTTCTCTTGGTGTGGTTGATGCGGAAATTCATGACGGAGCCGGATCGATGGGACCGCCGATCGGAAGGTTGGAAATTTTGAGCTCATCTTTTCTTCATCACAGTCCTCTCGTCTCTCTGTTTACCCTTTCACCGGAATGGAGGAGATCTCCTCTCTTTCTTTATGGCATTCTCGCCTTGGTCATGCATCTATCTCTAGGGTTAAACAACTAGTTTCTAGGGGTTTGTTAGGTTCAGTTTCAAATAAGAGTTTTGATTGTATGCCTTGTCAATTTGGCAAACAAACTTCTTTACCATTTAATAACGGTGTTCTCATGCTCTCTCTCCTTTGATCTTATTCTATTCGATGTATGGGGTTCTCTCCCATTACTACTGGTGGTCGCGTATTTTTGTTATTTTTTTAGATGATTTTTCCATATATATTTGGATTTATCTCTTCAAAAATTGTTCTGAGCTTTCTCAAATATATCGTTACTTTACCAAAATGATTGAAACACAGATTTCTAAACCTATCAAAGTTTTCAGATCTGATAATGCCTAAGAATATAAAGCCCATGAATTTACCTCTATTCTATATCAATTTGGTATTGTTCCTCATTCCTCTTGTGTTGGCACTTCTCAGCAAAATGGCATGGCTGAGCGCAAACTTCGTCATATTCTTGATGTTGTTCGTGCAACTACTATAGCCACTTCTACTCCTACTCAGTTTTGGGGGGAAGTTGCTCTTACTGTCGTTTACACCATCAATCGGTGTCCTTCTCCCATTATTTAGAATCAAACTCCTTATGATATGTTGTTTGGTTCTTTTCCCTCCTATGACTCACTTAGAGTCATTGGATGTGTCTACGTTCTTCTTCAAGATCATGAAAAACAAACTTAGTCTAGTTCTTGTTTATTGTTGTTTTTCTTGGGTATGGTTGGTGAAAAGGTTATAGGTGTTTATGATTCCATTAAACGTCTTTGTGTTTTCTCTAGGCATGTGGTCTTTTAGAGGAACACAAATGTTTACCAACTACATCATGTTCTTGTTTCCCCATTCCTCTATCGATCATCTCCTTGACCTTTCTGAGAGTCTCCCATATGTCAAATTACCCAGGGTCTCTAGTCTCCCCACATTATTTATGATGTTTCTTCATTGCATCGATGAATTCCACACCCGATCATCGGCGTTGCCTTGCCCGATCTGCGCCTAGGCGTGGATCCTGGCCAGTCGCTTTTGACTCCCATACTCCCTTCCTTGAATTGCTTCTCTTCTCCACACTTCATGACTTCCATTGCTTTTCTGCTCTTGCCTCTCTAGGAACCTCCGGACTTTTATTGAGGGCTTCCTCAACCCTTATGGAAGCAAGCCATGAAGAAGAGTTGAATGCCTTTGCATAAGACTTCGAACATGGGATTTGGTTGATCTCTCCCTAGAAAAACTACTATCGGTTGTAAATGGGTTTATAAGATCGAAGACTACGTCGGATGGCCTTGTTGATAGCTATAAGGCTCATCTTGGTTTGCCATGGATTTTACTGGGGGTATGGGATTGATTATGAGGAGACTTTTTGCTCTATGGCTCGACTTTCTTACGTCATGACTCTTATTCTTTGTTTCTACGACTCGCAAGTAGCCCCACTCTTTGGATGGATGTCAAAAATCTTAACAATGGTGAACTCTCGGAGAGTCTGTATGAGATTCTCTTGGTTGCTCTCACCCCCTCAGGAGTTCCCCAGTATGTCAACTACGGAGGGCACTTTATGGTCTTAAACAAGCTCCTCGAGCATGGTTTGCAAAGTTCAGTTGTACTATCTCTCATCATGGTTTTTCAAGCAATTCTTTTGATAGAGCTCTTTTTCTGAGACAGTCTGATCATGGTATCACTATTCTCCTCTTGTATGTCGATGATATGATTATTACAGGTGATGATATGCAAGGTATTAGGGATCCTAAACACTTTCTTGATAAGTGAAATTTGAAATTAAAGATCTCGGTCCTCTTAATTACTTTCTTAGTCTAGAAGTTTCTTCTTCTGCGGATGGTTATTATCTTACTTAGGCAAAATATACTTCCGATCTGATTTCTCAAGCCGAATTATCAGCGTGTAAGAATGATCGACACCTTCCATTGGTATAAGCTTGTCTACCTCGATTCTCATGATGGCGAACCCAGCTATACGTGCTACTCTCTATAGATAACTTGTTGAGTCTAATCTATCTCAACATCACTCGCCCCCAATATTTCCTATGCGGAGTTCATGTAAGTGATCGGTTTATGGTACCTCTGAATCTCTCATTATGATATTTGTTCTCGAATTCTTTGATATATTTAGGCACCATATTTGATGGTCTTCATTTTTCTTCCCATTCTTCATTAACTCTTTAGGCATATTCAAATCACGAATTGAGGCGAGTGATCCCTTCTCCACGTTGATCTCTTTGCGGGGATATTGTTTTCTTCTCGGTGATTCTCTTATTTCTTGGAGAAGCAAGAAACAAACAGTCGTTGCTCGTTCCAGCATTGAAGTAGAATATCGACTTTTTAAGTAGCTACAAACTAAACTTATTTTATTCGTTGATTTACTCTGATCTTGGTGTTATTTGTTCGGCTGCAACTAAACTTCATTGTGATAATTGAAGTGCTATTCAAATTGCTCATAATGATGCCTTCCATGAACATACTAAACATATTGAGATTCATTGTCATTTCATTAACTATAAATACCTTTGGGTATACTTGCAGCCGATCACATTTGCTTCTTAGGTCGGTTAAGTGATATCTTCACCCAGAAAGCCTTCTCAGGGAACTTTTAGAGCTTTAACCAAACTCATAATGGTTTCTCTTAAACCAACATGGTTTGAGAGATATTAGATTCCTATGTGAAGGATTAATTATATGGCAAAGTTCTATTATTGTATATGAAATTGTATATTTTCCTTCTTTAGGTTTGTATATAGCTGGCCTGTATAAGATACTCATCTTATATATGTAATATACAGTTTATAATATATAAAGATTCAAGTCTTTCTTCATATATAAAGGAGAACAAATAAAAGATTATTAATTTTGATTATGTGCTCAATTTTTTTAGGTTGATGCCCTTTATTTATGGCACAAAAGACATGTTACCTGTGTCTGGAACCACAAAATCATGAATTGAATGTTGTCATATATTGCTTTTCGTACATGGCCCAGTCATTGAGCTGGTCAACAATGTCTGCGAATAACGTCAAAATTTGTGATGAGGAGAGAATCAACATAGAGTGTTGTCCTAAACTAATACCAAATTTAAAAAAAAAATTACTTTGAAAAGCAAAGCCCAAAATAGTGCGTCTTTAAACAAAAAAATTACCAATATAGTTGAAAAGCAAAACCCAAAGTAGTAAATCAGTAACATTGAATTTTTTTTAAAATTAATGTTACAATCTAACCCATGGTATTATTTTAAAAATTCCCGTCTGCGTTCACGACAACTTAAAAGATTAAATCTGTGTCGTGACATTCGCGATATGTATATCTTGTTCTTCTTAGTTTTGACGTTATTTTAGTTTTTAACTTTATGTTGTAATTTTGTTTTTAAATAGCCTATTTTTATCCAAAACTCTTCCATATAAAAATGGCGAGCTTAATTCACTGACTTGTCATCTTGTTAATGGAATCCTCAAACAAAAGGAAACGATTAGTATGTCTTTTCTGCAGTAATCTCTTCAACTATCAGAGCCACCGTTGTTCAAGCTTCTAATTGTCTTTTATGATACTTCTGCCACTCTAGGTAATGTATAGCATTTTGTCTTTCAATTCTGCATTATTAATTCTCTGTAAACCGATTGGCTGCCGAGAAAACGGAAAGAAGAAGAAAAGGATAGTTGAACCTAATTCATATTATTTTCAGCTGCAACTAGTCAAGGAAATATGAGTTGGGTTGGGTTGTTTTCTCTTTAATTTCTTAGTTATAAAACAGATGAAAATATGAGAGCTTCACAAAGTCATTTGGGATTTCATGAGCTTAACTCTCATTCTCTCTAATTCAACCAAATGGTTTACATTCTTAGCCGTGGATTAATGAATTATTAACCCTTGTAATTAATATGATTTTGAGAGCAGATAAGGCTGAGATAATTTTGAAAGATGCAGCTGAACTGGAATCCCAATTGGTTGCTTTTCCTGAAGCATTTATCAATGGTGGATATCCCCGTGGTTTAACTTCGCCGACCAGTCACCAGAGGAAAGAGAGTTTCCGAAAGTACCAAGCTTCTGCCATTAATGTCCCCGGTCAGTCTCACCTTTCTCCCTTAAATTACAAAATATCTGAACCCAATTCATAACTTAAATGGAACAAGACACCTTTGAATATGATTGAAATAAAAAAAAAGATGCTGGTTTTTATGATGATAGGTAGGCCTGCATGCTACTTCAGTTCAATTAGAAGACTGGCAATGTCGATGCCGCCGGTTTCGGATAAAGTGTGGAATGATGCTTAGACTTTCCCAAGAGTTATACATTTTCTATCTGATGGGTCTTTTGAGTTTGGACTCTTCTATTAGGCTTAGATACTTATCATTGAGAGCCGGTGAGTAGCGAGAAATGGTGGAAGAACTACCGGTGCTGAGAAGTACAGAGTAAAAGGCCCCATCTAGAGAGTGTGAAATTAGTTATGGGCGATAAGATTACAAGTGGTAATGAAATGGGATCGCGTGGTTACGAAGGTGTGAGATTAAGTGCTTGAACGAAGGAGACTCACACCTATCATGCAGACTTTTTGTGTTTTAGCTCTCCTATTTGGTTTCGTCAGTAACCTCTCTCTCTTTCTCCCTTAAATTGCAAAAGATCTGATCCCAATTCATAACTTATTGGAACAAGACATCTTTGATGATTGAAAAAAAGAAAAATGACGCTGCTTTTTTTGATGATAGGTAGGCCTGCATGATATATACTTCAGTTCAATTAGAAGACTGTGAAAGTCTTCTGAATTTTCTAATTACTCTAGTCTGTTTTCATTAAAAGCTGCTGTGATATATAGTAGTGAAAAATAATACACTATCAATTTATAGGAAAAGTGAAAAGATATGTGATGCAGAATCAGGTGGCCAATTTCTGTCTGATCAAATGAATGAATGTATTTTGATCAGGACCTGAAGTTGATAGATTGGCAGCAATGGCTGCGAAATACAAAGTCTATTTAGTGACAGGTGCAATTGAGAGAGAGGGATACACACGCTGTATTGCTCTGTTCTTTGATCCTGAAGGTAATTACCTTGGAAAACACAGGAAAATCATGCCCACATATTCAGAGAGGCTGGTCTGGGGTTTCGGAGATTGCTCTACAACTCAGTTTATGACACTCCCTTATGGAAGAACTTGGCTCCGGTCATTTGTTGGGGAAAATAGAATGCCGCTGCTGGGACATCCAATGTGTAATACCAAAGGTATGTGTTCTACCTGTAAGTATAAACATTAACCTAAGCATGTTTCTAACATGGAAACATGAAACGAATAAAACTAAGAATCGAGACATCTCCACAGCCATTGATTTTTGAAATGCAGTAAACATGACCACAAAAATCATTTCAACTTTTCCGTTGCCTTACTTTCTCAATATTGATGGTGTTCTAAATGAATGAATTTTCTCATTGAGAGAGTAGCAAGAGGGGACCCATTTTATATGGTGGTTCTCTCATTAAGAACCACATTGTTTCAGGAACGAAGCCATTACCACCATACCTTTTCACAAATGGATACAACGTTTCCACCACAAATTTAAATGTTTGAATGTTTAAAACATTACACTACCATTTCCCCCCTTTTTTTTTCATAAGTGCTTTGTGTAGGATTCGGCAGCGAATGACCAAGTACCTGTTGAAAAACTTTGTTGGATCCAACAAAAATAAATAAAACATTAGAAAATAAAGCGTGAATAAAAAAAAACAAATGTAAAGGAAAATTATTCTCTCATTTTCGGTTGTTATATAATTTTTTTTTTAAGTCACATATAATTCAAATTAGTTAGAAATTTAAAATTTAAATTATAATTTAGAACATGAAAAGCAACTAAAAGAAACATGTTAGGTTTTGAAATATGGATCATACAGTTTTAAGAAATTGTTTCTTATGACTGTTAATTCCAAAGATAATTACCATACAAGGCTTCAATACCATTTTCTTTTAACTTACTAGGGTTTTGATATGAGATTGAAATACATTATGTTCTTTAAAGCTAATCGAGTGTCCTGATGTAGTAAGTACATTCACTAAGATTCGAACCCCTCTCCTCCTCATGTTCTGTCTTTAAACATTGAACGTTCCAACCAATTGAGCTGGACATGTGGACAAACACATTATGTATATGATATGGGATTGATTGATGCAAAATCTGTAGTTAATTTGTAAATGCAATTTGGTTTGGGCTTATGTGGAAGCTTTTGAAAAAAGCAAAAGTTGAGAAAAAAAAAATAGGGATCTGTTGTGGTAATATGCCTAGTCCCGTAGCTCACAATTGATCTCAAGGGGGTACAAGAGCTTGCCCCCCTAGGTATGGATATTTCTGTTAAGGTATTTTCGTCATATCAACATATTAAGGTTTATTATACATTTCGTTTATTTCTGTAATTTTTCTTAGATTCATATAGTGAAGGCTTTATCTCTACATATGTTTTTCAGACAAAGGTTTTCATATAAATCTACCAATTGTTTTTCTTTGTTTTCATATTTCATTATTGTATCATTATAGTGTTTTTCTTTGTTTTCGTATTTCATTATTGTGTAGTTTTAGTGTTTTTCTTTGTTTTCGTATTTCATTAGTGTGTCGTTGATTGTAACAACACCAATGTACATGCATATAGGTATTGAGATATATTGTGCTCCAACTGCTGATTCCGGGGATACATGGGTATCTACAATGACCCACGTGGCAATGGAGGGTGGATGCTATGTTCTATCACCCATCCAGTTCTGTCGGAGGAAAGATTACCCTTCTCCTGGTATCTTTACAGTCCTTCCGAAGGAATTTGTCGCTACGATTCTGATTCTTATTTTGGGCTGGAGGTGGTGTCATCATTTCTATGGCAAATTCTAGCAGGACCGATTATCTTGAAGGACAAGGTCTCTTCACAGCTGATCTTATTTATGCCTATCCCATAACTTCTCTACAAAATTCATATAAAAATATTGTGAAGGAACATCACTGTGTTGGATATCTTCAATAATTATGATGATCATCTATTAAATTAAATGAAATTCATAAGGGTGTGGATACATTATGAATATTTCTAATTTGATGAGGAGCCAAAGTAGAAATATCTAACCTAGTATAACTAGTTTAAATATTAGGGTTATGGTCCTCAATTAATATGGCAAAAGAACCCTAGTTCTTGTTCTTTTCTACACCCCCATCATTTGAGGGGAGACAAATTCTTGTCATTAGGGTTATATCGAATTGGAAGATCTAACCCATACATTCGACAACTTCCGACAATGGATACAGGTACGTTTCTGTTATACAAACTTTACATCTCTTTGGCAAATGGGTAGAAGCTGTGATTATTTGAGGTTTGCTTGTTATTGTTGCGAGAAGTTGGATTAATAGTCAAAGATTCTCTATTGTAATTCTTTCCTATTACTATTATATTCTTTCCTAGTTTAGAGATATTTCTCTATTAGACAAATAACTTAATTATAGGAGTACCTTGATTGTAGGATATCTACTATCTCTATAACTATGTACATGTAAAGATACATAATGATTATGAATAAAAAATATTCTTCTTTGTTTTACAAGTTAGTATGGAAGCCCACAAACCACTAAAATCATTCTTCTTTGAATCCTTAAACCATGTGAGCAAGTCATATTACGAAACATCACATCACCAAATCTACCCCCATCATTATTCAACGAGAAGGTTCATCATTCCATTCAGGAATTGTATTGAATGAGACCAACTATGATATGTGGTCTCAAATGTTAGAGAAGCAAATTGCTGAGAATGAGAAACTCTCCTTCATTCGTGGCACATCACCGCCACCTAAGGAGAAAGATGAAGGCTATGAAAAGTGGTATTCAAACAATCTAAAGGTTAAAAGATGGTTCAGCGTGTCTATGTCCCGGAGATTATGGGCGATACATTAAACACCTACACGCTGCGAGATATTTAGGCTACGTAAAGCCTTTTATGATGGACGAATGAATTACAAGTTTTACCTTGAACGGAGGGCTTTCTTTGCACGCAGAAACAAAATAGCGGACCACTCTGTATATTATGGAAGCCCGACTGAAAATCTTCGGTAGGAGTTGGATCATCGTGATAAGGTGGTCATGGTGGATGAGATACGTGTTGCATCCTATCGAAATTGCCCCGTGACAAAGGGTGCATATCTTCCCTCTGGCTGGATCGGAAGGGTGATTTCGAGCAAGTGCGCAGTGAAATCTTGAGGAAGGATCCTATCACATAGAAGATTGTTATGCCTAGTTACGCAACAAAGATGTTCGGCGCGGTGATGAAGCGGACAATTGGAAAGTCACGACTTTATCGCATGGTGACTGGGTGATCTAATCAAGGTGGTCTCCGGCACCAAAAGAAGACCAAAAAGGCCATCCATCCACAAAGCGCTAATGGTGGCGATAAAATCATCATCTGAATGCACTCAGCGCGATCAGCCCGGTCATATAAGAGCCGATGCGCAAGACTTGTGGGATATCAGGAATGGTGGGATCGAAGTCGTGATTCGGGAAGAAAAATTCCAAGAGAGCCTCTATCTGCAATTGTTGAAACAAGACGGAGGATGCGGTGAAAAGTCCACTCTCGGCATTGGCGTGACGGTAGCGGTAATGGTATTAAGGTTTTTAAATATTTCTACTGTTCACAATAGTGCCACCGAATAATTGATTAGGTCTTTGCGGATCATATGACATTTGATTGAACAAGTTTCACCTCTTAAATCTTCATACTTAAAATTACGTTTACTTCAGGTAATTGCCGATTAGGTTATTGGGGAAGGATCACTTGTCCCTCACTAACACCTTGAATTTAGATTATGTTTTGGTTTTTCCCTCTTTGAATTATAATCTTTTGTCAGTTTCTCAAATAACCACTACCTTATTTTGTGTTGTCATTTTTTTGACCTGAATTTTGTGTATTTAAGGACATCTGGACAAGGCAGATGATTGGTTGTGGTGTTGACAAGGAAGGTGTGTGCCAAAGACTTAGTGTCTAAAGTCTAGATGAGATTAGTTAACTTTAAAGATTGAGGTTACGAAAAAAAAATTTGAAGGATATGGTTATGGCATGTCTAGGGCATGTTTTCTTTTCCATTAACCTTGAATAAAGTCAATTCCTTTTATGATCATACAATTCGATGTTTGGGGGCCATCTAAAGTTTGCTACTTTGGATGGATCGTTGAGCTTAATTGTTGCTCCAGTCGGTCGAACTTACCTCCCTCATGTCTTTGATTTTGTGTATTGTACATCTTCATAGCGTCAGGCGCAGCTGGAAGTTGACACCTCAAGCATTACGATGTGTCTTTTTAGAGAATTTGTATCCTGCTTATCAAAAGGGGGTATCGTCTTCTATCACCCCTCAGCTCATGATGTTTGTTACAATGGATGTAGTCTTTCATGAGAGACTCGATTTATTTTCTCACGAGCCTGAACTTCAGGGAGCCTTTTAGGAAGAGTTCAAGCTCTAGACTTATAATTTTGATCTCTGGAGGAACTCTCTAAAACCTATTGACAATAGAATGGGAGATGAAAGGTACCTTGAACTTGCTTAATGAGTCTTTGATGAATTGGATTTGAGTGGTATAAATTTGGACCAGGTGGTGATGAGAGCGTGGTAAGAGACCTAGAAATGAGTTTGTGGATCCAACCTCCACTGAATCCTCACCCGCAGGGCAACTAATACCAAAACCAATGCTTCAACTGAGGATGGTCTTGTAGTCATCACGAACCACTAAGAAAACAACTACCACCGTCGAGCAGTATTCCCAGACCACATATGAACGGGCCTTTACAGTAAAGTTAAATATCCCATGAGTCATTATGTCTATAATAAACATTTGAATCAAATAAGTCATTTGTAAAATCAATTATCTTCATTATCTATTCCTAACTGATTAAAAGCCTTACTTATTTAAAGGTGGAAAAATTTATATGAATAGAGGAGATATGAAATCTTGCCTGCGAAGAAGAATGAAAACTTAGAACTTGTTGATAAGTCCTCTGCGAAGAAACAAGTTGGATGTCGGTGGAGTTTATTCATGAAACAAAAGCGATGTTATAATTGAGCGTTCGTGGAGCGGTAGCAAAGAATTTTAAACCTGTAAAATTGATTAGCACGGTATTTACTGTAGCTAAATCAACACAATTTAGGAGTCTTATTGTCTCTAGTTGAACTGGATTGTGTTTGCAACGATTTGATCGAGAAAGACCTTTCATGTATGGCAAAGTTCATTACAGAAAATTATTACTGTAGTTTATGCCATGGTTAATAATTACGAAGTGCGTGTCGTGGAAGAGATTATTAAATTAAAAATGGATTGTGTAAGGCTAAAAAACAGTCTCGAAGGCAGCAGATTGTGGGGGTTCTGAGTCATGGTCTTTTGGCTACCTCGGTAATTAAGACACTTTATTCATGATAGCTTGACATGTGGTAAGATCCTTTTGGCGCTGTTGATGACATGGTGGATTAGAAATGTCTGATGAAAGGAAGGCTCCTACAAAGTTACTTGTCCAGCGAATTGAAATGAAAGACCTGCATCTCTTGATATTTTTCTTGGATCGAAGTGTCTCGATCACGATACAAAGGATTTTCTTATCTCAAAGAAAATATGCTTTAGATTTGTTGTAGGAAACTGGTATGTCAGCATGTCAACTAGTTGATACACCAGTAGAAGAAGGATTGAAGTTATGTGTTGAGACTAATTAGGTGCTTGTTGATAAAGGGAGATATTAGAGGCTCATTGGAAGATTGATGTACTTAGTCCACACTAGGCCAAATCTTGCCTATGCGTGTTGAAATATTGTTAACCCGATTTATGCATAATCACGGAGAACAACATATCATCTGATTATGCACATTTAGAATGTCGAAGTCGTTCTGGAAAGGAATTTTGTTCACTAAAAATGTAGATTGTCAAAGTGTGGATGCATATAGTGATGTTAATTGAAATTTGGAGCAATAAATGACGATCCTGCCCGGGATATTTCACACCTTGTAGTTGGTAACTTGTTACATGGAGAAGCAAAAGGTAATGTTGCTGCACGTCTGCCGCAGAGGCTGAATTTAGGGGTATGTCACTTGGAATATGTGAAGCATTGTGGCTAAGACTTCTATTGATGGATTTGGGCTATCTGCCTAGGCAACCGATTCGACTTTATTGTGACAATAAAGCAGCATGTGATATTGCTCATAATCCGGCACAACATGATCGTACAAAGCATGTGGAGGTAGACAGATTCTTCATTAAGGACAAATTGGATGAGAAAATTGTCGAAGTTGCCTAAGATCTCGATCCGAAGATCAATCACTAGATATCCTCACCAAAGTTGTTTCAAGTCGAGTGTTCTCAAAGTTTTGAAAGCAGTCATATGTGTGTCTATGCACCAACTTGAGGGAGTGCTGCGATATTGGATTAATAGTCAAAGATTATCTATTGTGTTCTTTCCTATTACTCAAGTATATTCTTCCTAGTTTAGAGATATTTCTCCGTTAAGGCCAGCTTTCAATTATAGGAATAACTTGATCAGAGGGCTCTACTATCTCTTATAAATATGTACATGTAAAGATACGTAATGATTATGAAATAAAAATATTCTTCCTTGTTTTACAAGCATTATGCATGATTCGGTCTAATATTTTGGGATTCATATTATATTTATATGTTATTAAACTAGGAAACATGTGGTTAGGGTGGATTAAGAATTCAAAATAAAATGATGAAAATGAAAAGTACACGACCACATGAAACCATAAATAGAAAATTAATAACAATGATTAGATGAAGAGAAATTCACTATTCTAAAACTCCACAATAAGAAACCCGGCGCCACCGATATTCCCCGGGCCTGGCCCCACACTCCCCAACAGATTAGGGGTTGGATAGTCCAATATTCCCTTCGATATCTCCATAAATCTTTAAAACAAAAAATCATGATGTTTCGTTGCAAAACTTTTTGGGTCGAGTCGGAAAATTTCGGATCACCCAATTCCATCAAAGAAAATAAAATGAATGATTAAGATATTATTTAGTTTTAAGAGGACAAGAAACTTAGTTTTGTAGAAGAACTATATTCTATGATGTACATTCATAATGGATTGATCAAATATTTTTATGATCACTTGATGTGTAGATGTTCGTGGAGAGATTCCAAAACCAAAGTTCAAGTTCGATGTGGTAGGACATTATTCCAGAGCTGATATACTAAACCTGACTGTGAATAATCGTCCATTGGTTCCTGTTACTTTCACATCCTCCCCATGTAAATCCAAAGACAAAGATGGTGAATGCAAAGATATATAAAAGATGGGAATTTATGGAGACTCTTAGCCTAGCTAATTAAGATCCTCCTTCAATAATTTGTACCATTTTTGTTTACTCCCGAAATTAATTGTTAATTTTCTGTCTTTTCTCTATGCTATAAATGCACTCTGTTATGGATATGGAGACTATACTTTCTTACTAATAAACACACGGTTTGTGTGTAAGAAAATCAACCCTAATTTTTGGTCTTAAGTATTAATAAAATTGTATTTTCCACTTCATTGGAGAAGTTGGTGGGATTGATACATTAATTGGCTTAAGATCGGATTGTGTTACTAGATACTTATACAATTCTTGAGAGGCAATCACTGCGCTGCTTTTCTTTAGTTTGAGTTTGATCCATAAAAATTATAGGTGGCGTCCATCAAATGATAAATGATTTAAAGCAATTTCAATGTGTCAATTCTTGAAGCCATTTTATATAATGACCAATTGATTTTTAGATCATCCTATCCTACTTATAATTTGTATTTTGGGGAAATTTGAAGCATAAAGCTTTTTTTGACTTCCAACTTGGCAAATAAGGATTTGTTGCTTCAAAGTATGTGTTGTAGAATGAAAGAGAAATTTAATAAGTATTGGAGTGAATATAGTGTGGTTCTTGCATTTGGGGCTATTCTTGATCTAACCAAGAAGCTTAATTTCTTGAGGTATACTTATTCAAGACTTAACTCATGTAATGATGAAAAAAAATGGAGAGGGTAAAGAAAGCTTTGTATGCACTTTTTGAAGAGTATAGAAACAAAGGTGCATCAACTAACTTTGCTTCTTTTCAATGAATCACTACTAGTTATTAGCTGAGAGAGAAAGAAAAAGTTGCCACATATGATGTTGTCTTTAATGGAATCCATTTTCATTTCCTTATTTTCTTAATTACATATATTTATATTGTTTATTGAAATATTTATTTGTCATTTTATAGGATTTTGAAGAATTTGATTGCCAAGAAAGTAACAATTATGGAAATTCTCAACTTGATCTCTATTTGGAAGAGCTAAGAATTTCTTGCTCTGGAAATTTTGATGTCCTTGGTTATTGGAAAGATAGAAGTAATAGATTTGGTGATCTTGCAAGGATGACTAACTACTGTGTCATCAGAATTTGCTTTTAGTAGTGACTCTCGTGTTTTGAATAAGTATAGGAGTAAGATGCTTGATGAAACCGTCCAAGCTCTCATATGCACATGTAATTGGTTACTTAGTTTTGTTGGTAAGTTTAACTTTTTTTATTAAAGATTTATAATAAATATTTCCTTTATACATTTACTTATTAGCTTATTCATATTTTATTTATAGATGATGATGATGATGACTCAACCAACAGTGATGATATACATCTTTCTAATGTGGAGTCAAATATTGTTGTTGGAGATAATGTAGATGAGGATAAAGAATAGGAGAATATGGAATCTCATTTGAAACTTCAGATTTGTAATTATAAAGATATTATTTAGTTGTTACTTATTATTTTGGTACTTTGAATATTGACATGTTTGTTAGCGTTATTTATTAAACTTAGACCTATTATTTCATTGATGATTTGAACTTGATTGTGGTTGGTGATACTGTTTTTTGGACATTTTGAGGTTTTTATGAAAAGGTGATCATTTCATTGATGAAATTTATTTTCTACTTTAGATGGATTTGGTGTTTCTTTTCATGTAATGAAAAAGTATGCAGTTTTTTGGCTTGTTTTAGCCTTGTTACATTGATGAGAATAAATTTTTATGTAAAAATATGATTGCATACAGTTTTTGGTTTTGTTTTAGGCTTTTTTGTAGATAATAAATATTGAATTAGATAAAAAAAAATCCATATGTACACATTTTTGGCATGTTTGAGCATTTTAAGCATTTTTAGGATTTTAGCCAATTTTGGTCCGTTTTGGCCCATAACCCATGTAGGGTCGAGCTAAGCATACTAATAGCCGGCCCCAATAAAAAAGGGTCAAAGTGGCTCGACCCATTTTGGAATGCGGCCCGAGTGGGTCGGGCCTGCACGTTTCCCATCTCTAGTTAACGTCCATGTCCCAATATATAGCCTCCACATGTGAGCTCATATTGTTTCTTGATAAGATGCTTAGCTCACTTTCCATTGACTTCCTTAGGTTTTGCATACCCTATAAGGAGTTTGCAATATGTATTGTAGAACCAGAATCAATTCACTAAGTGTTAATATTAACATTAACCATATTATATTCATAACAAACAAAGGAGGATAGATTACCTTTCTTCTCAAACCACTTGAATTTAGACAATCTTTTCTTCATAAAGTATTCCTTCTTTTTATAGAAACACTTGTTTTCCTTTTAATATTAGCATGGATGTATTCACCTTCCTTCTAATTCGGGATGAAGTAAGCATGAGATGTGTCATTCCTTTTGTTCTTCCCATAAGTTGTAGCCAACATTGTACTTTCACTCAATTCCATGACGAGTCTCTCTTCTTCTTGAACACATATGATCATTAGTTCATTAATTCACCATTTGTCCTTATGTGTGTTGTAAAAGATCTTAAAATTTCTATATTGATGAGGAAGAGTGTTCACGAAGTTGAGCTGCAATGTCCCTCATCCACATGATGTGTTCACGCACACTTTTAACGCTTGTGATACAATGGAAGAGAATTTCATTATCAAGGTACTTGCCAAAGCCTTGCCTGAAGTGACGAATTGTTCATCAATGGCCTTTAGAAAATCTTAGACTTTTTCATATTGTTTGATAGAACCTCAAATACCAATAGTGATCTTTATCTTAATTAACATTATGCTGAGCTGATTAGATCTCTATCATTACTCATATAACACAACTTCAATATGTGTGCTTTCTTGTCACTTCTGGTGGTTCCGATTTCCTTATGGCATAATCGATGTCCATATACCTTGGGAAGAATAAGAATCCTTCTTCCACACTTTATATAAATACAATTCTAAGTTTCAATTTTTAGGAGCATATTAATGTAAGTAGTAAGTTGAGATAATGTAAAAAAGTCCAAAAGCTTATGTCATATTTGAGGCTTATATCACTACTTGCATGTGTTACCAATGTAAGATACGCACTACACTATATCTAATTTAATAAAGATTACATGTGGGCTAAATCTTTATTTAATTAATTCACTTTAACTTTATTATAGAAATCCCAAATTATTTAATGATTAACGCGCGAACAATAACTCAGATACGGATAGGTAAAGCATTTATATAAACTAGTAAAGCCTCCAAGTAAGTGGAGGGGTCACAATGGTCCCACTAAAAACCCACTAGCCTTGAGGTTCTTGTTGGCCTTTTTGTTAAGACTTTCCTAGACATGTATAGTCAACACAAATACCATTTAATGTTCCAAGGTTCTAAGACAAGTAGGTTGTATAGTTTGCTATTCTATCCTTAAAGATAAAACTGCTAACTTATGTTTCAATTCATAAATCCTATGGTGGATTATGAAAGTAATTTAGTATTTCATTCTAATTAATTATATAAATATAACAAAATTCATGTGGAATGAATTTTATTATATTAAGTATAATTAATTACAATTTTATGTCTCATTTGTTATGTGATCTTAACTTAATATATAATCTTAATTAATTAAAGATGTTGTGACTACTCTCTAATTAACTAAAATTATATTATTTATTTGAACATTTTATAAGTCTTTAATTGTTCTTTCTAACTTAGGCACCGATTATGCATAAAATCAAAATTTATGAGAAAACCTAAGTTTTCACAAATTTTAAATATCCAAACTAAAGGATATAATATAATTTGTGAAAATAATATTCTCAAACATAAACCAAATAACATAATAATTAAAAATCATAATTGAACCATAATATTATGCTATAAATAAACAAAATTGCACAATACATCATAATTATTATGCACAATTTGATTTTATACACAAAATAATCAAAACATAAATATAAAATAATATTCCTGCACAATAAAGCATTAAAATCAATAAGGCATTTTTAACATCAAGTTGAGAGATACACCATTGTCGAACTCACCCATCGCAATAAGAGTAACACTGTAGTCATTTTCAATAGAAGCAAAGTCTCCTCAAACTACATCGTACAGAATATCCTGCAACCAACCTATTAATCACTAATAGATCCACCGTATCCGCCTTAATAATACACCCAATGACAACCAACAACACTCTTACCAAGGGGTAGAGGAACCAAATCCCAAGTAACTATCTTATGCAAAGCGTAGTTTCATCCATGGCTTGTACCAAAGTGGATCAAGAATTGCCTTTATAGGAAGAGTTTTTTAAAAATAATGAATAGAAGCTAAAAATGAAGTAAAAGATGAAGAATAACAAGAATAGGCAAACCTAGTGATTTTGTGGACTTACAAATGCATGTGGATCGACGTAGAGGTGGATCTGCAATCTTAGATGGGGCTTGAGGGACCATAGGAGAAGAGGGAGCTTCAGGTGACCCAGAGAGCAAAGTGTTTGTACTTATAGAACTATTAGTAATAACACGTTGAATATGATGTAAAGGAGAAAGAGGAAGAACATGAGAAGGGGTATCTGAAGTACTAGAAACTTGAGATGACAAGTTACTACAATCCTCAAAAAAGGGATCAATACAAAGAAGATAAGATCTAGTCAAGTCATGAATAGAAGATGAAATAGAAAAGAAAGATATATGTTCAAGAAAAACAACATGACGAGACACATAAAATTTTTGAGTAGTTCGATCAAAACACAGATACCCCTTTTGACCTTTACTATAACTAAGAAAGACATAAATAATAGATCGAGATGACAACTTGCTACGTTCTACAAGAGGTTTAAGAATGAAGAAAATACAACCAAAGACTCTAAAGAAAGAATAATCTGGGGCATACCCGTATAATTTCCCAAAATGAGAAATACCTGAAATATGAGGGGGTGGAATAGTATTAATCAAAATTACAATAGTAAGAACAGCTTCTCCCCAAAATTCACTAGGAACATAAGCCGACAATAAGAGAGATCGAGCAGTTTCAACAATTAATATGCCTATGTTTTCTTTCAACAACACCATTTTCCTCAAGAATATCTATACACAACGTTCGTTGTATTGTTTCATATAAGGCAAGCAACTCAAGAAATTTATTTGAAGTGTACTCCCTACCTAAATCACACCTAAAACATTTAATAACAACATAATGTTGAGGTTTTACAAGAGCACGAAAGGATTGGTATATCTCGAAGAATTCATAATGATGTTTCATCAAATAAACCCAATAATAGCGAGTATGATCATTAATAAAAGAAACATAATATCAAGACCCTCTTTTATGGGAACAGGAGAAGGCCCCCATACATCATAATGAATTATATCAAATAAAGAAGAAGAGACATAAACACTTCGACAGCGTAAAGTCAAAATTTGCTAGTTTACATCCATTACAATCAGAAACATTGTGAGTTTGTAACTTTCCAAAAGCCCCTATGGATGCTAAAAAATTCAAACGAAAAAACGAAACATGACCAAGGCGAGAATGCCATAAATAAACACTAGAAGAAGATAGACTTAAACAAAAAGATGACAAATCAACAGTAACTCATCCAAAACATATAATCCCTCCTTCCTATGGCCTGTCCTAATAAGCTTTGAGACTACAAATCCTACACAAAACAAAAATAAGAAGAAAATGTGACTAAATTAACAAAATCACACAAGTAACCAATAGAAGCAAGAATCAATGTGAGGTTTGGAATATGATAAACATTAGAGAGAGAGAGAGATTAGGGGTAGCAACAAAACCAACACTTGCTAAAGGCAATGGAGTGCCATCGGTCATAACATGAATAGAAGACGAATGAGACATAGAGGTAAAACAAGAAGAATCTGGAGACATAGGATGAGAAGCACCAGAGTCCAAGATCCATATAGAAGGCACCATACTTGGAAGAATTGCGTAAGCCTAATCGACCTACGAAAGAAGATGCATACATAGCTCTCAGGGTCAGAGGGGAGAGAAACTCAAGAAATTGCTAGCCAGTGGCAATGAGGATCGTGGAAATAATCCATGCTGCCACTGCTAGCATCAAACTATGATGGTTTGTAGCCCTAAGGTGGTCTATAGCCCTGAGGTGGTTTATAACCCTGAGGTGGTATGTTAGCATTGGACTGTGTCTAGTTGCTAGGCTTCCAAGGCTGAGATTGTTGTTGCAACTGATTTTGGTTTCTCAGCTTAGGACACTGAACTTTCTAATGACCTTTTTGCTTACAAAAACTGCACTCATCGAAGGCAGCCCTTGTGGAGGTCCTCTTCTGATTATTAGAAGACGACTTAGAAGGTACTACCAACACAGAAGGATTCAGAGTAGGAAGAGTTCCCTTTTCAGAATGTGACTTAAGACGTGTTTCTCCAGCCAATAGCTCGCTAACAACTGAGTCAATAGATGGAAGTGGAGAACGATGCAAAACTGAACCCCTAACTCCTTCAAAATCACCGTGAAGAGTAATCAAGAACTGAACTAATCTTTGCTCTCCTCTACGATTAATATAGGCATCACATGCCTTTAATTCATTCGATTCTATAAGAGCTGGTCTGATCCTAAAGATCTCACATAGCGTATCAAAACTCCGAACACTCATATTCCTTTTGTTGAAGAGCACGCATGTTAATCTCCAATTGTTACTGCTTTGCAAAATTTGATTGAATGTATAGCCTCTGCAGATGATCCCCAAACCCTTTTGTCATCTCATACTACAAACTGCACTCATTGAATGCTCAATAGAATTGTTAATCCAAGTAATAATTTTTGAATTCTTTGCTTCCCACGTATCTAACTTAGTAGCCTAATCCTCATTCGTACTTTTAGGTTTAACACAAGTTCCAGTAACATATCCCCACAATTTTTTTCCTTTAAGAAAGTTTCTCATCACATAACTCCAATTCGAATAATTTTCTATCCAACTTAATACTCACAGATTGAAGTGAATTGTCTTTTCCAGTAGCCATAATCAAGAAACAAAAAAAATAGGGGCAAATGAAATACCATTTTATAGATCTACTATGCCAAAAAAAATAAAAAAAACTGCAAAAAGAAAAAACACCAAATGCCAAAGATCGAAATCGTCGAAACACCAACTATGCGACCACGCCAAAAATTGTACCATCATGCCAAAAAAAAAATCTGCTGTTCCGCCCCAAACCTCGGGGCGGTGCATCGCCTGGAATCTCGAACCAACTCACCACAGAGTTGGATCCACTAAAGTTGTGTTTTATATTAAATTTTTTTCCCATGAAACCTAAGTTTAATACCATATTGAAATTGGGAACTCCAATTGGGAATAAAAGAAAAACTTAAAGTCTTATTCCAATGAATTAATTGAAATTACATAACAAAGGTATTTATATAAGTATGGACTTACTAGAAGAATCCTAAAAGGAAACAAAATCTAGAATACTAAGAAAAAAAAATCCTACCAATAATAAGAAGTAAATAATAGAAAATAATTTAATTTAACATTAGTATTTTGGCATGAGTATGGTACCAATAAGCTTCATAAAAACTAGTGGATGCACTGAAAACTATGTTATGTATATTTAAAAATCTCAAAGGAGAGAAAGAAGAAAAGGTAGTGGATCAGGGAAGAGATGGGGGATCAATCCTTAATTTAGAGTCCAGGTCACTAAATGAAAGTACTTATGGATGGCACTTTTGGTAATAATGATGAAAAAGTAGAGGCAGAATGGTAACAGAAACCCATTAGTTAATTAGCTTGCATCTGAAAAGCAATCTTACAAAAAGTTACCAAAAAAATTATCCAACTTATGGAAAATGCTAGGCTCAGATGAAATTTTATGCATTTACGGGGAATATGGTGCAAAAATTTCTTGTTCCTGAGTTTATTTTTTTATTTTTTATTTTTTATATCGTGTCTAGAAATGAGTTAATTCCATTCCCACAAAGCTCATTATAGGCTCTCCTCCCATGAATCCCACTACGATGATGAACCAGGAGCCCATAATGGGGTGACATGTGGTGGAACTCCAATAGTATATATTGATCCAATTGGAATCTTAACATATATGTAATCTTTATAGCAACTTGAGAAAAATACAAATTCTTTGGGAATTAATTCATTTCCAATGCCTGATGTTGAATGCCATAACTCATTCATGTCCTTATTGTCACGGGCTTACACATATGGACGTTTGGTGTTAAAATACTGTTAAGATGGAGCGCTACGTGTTGTGAAGATAGGGATACCGAAAAAAACTGAAGAGCTAAATTAAACATTCAACTCAGAGAACATTTTGCCTCACCTTATCCCCATTTATGCAGACAAAAACCCTAGGATGGCTTTCTTTCAGCAGTTTCTGCATTCTAAATACAAAAGAAAATTGCAGTGAATTAACTTCGGAAAGCTAAAAAATAAAAACGGAAAATTAATATTTAAATTCTGAACTTTTATAATTTTTGTATTTAAATCCTGAAAATATAACAACTTTCATTAATTTTATTTTTATATCCTCAATTTTCATTTTAATTGTAGTTTTAGCATCAAAATGACTTTTTAATCATAGTTCTAGCATCAAAACGACGCTGTTTCATTATGCCACGTTGTATTTTATTCATTGCCTCTTGTTAATTCACTGTATTTTATTCAATAATTCCAGATACAATTTTCTGCCTCTTGTTAATTTGTAGAGTATATAAAAGAGTATTAATTTCATCACCGAAACGAGAATATGGCCTGGATTTTTGTTGCCTTTGAGTAATGTTCCCTGGTTGGAATAAGTTAACTCGGGTTCTTTGCCGAATCATCTGATTCTTAGTGATTCATTAACAAGTTTGTCATTTTACTTGTCTGTCAAGTTTTCTTAGGTGTTTGGTTGATCAGAAAAATGTGGTTGCTTGGGAATTCTTCCCTGGCGTTTGCTTCTCCAAGAAGTTTTGGAGAGATTTTCCGTTTGCTTCTTGAGAAAATGCGCGAGAAAAGAAGAAATTAGTGACTTGATTTTGGATTAATAAATTATGCATGTTTATAGTTTTCTTGGTGGCAATCTTCATTGTCATTTTCCTCTGCATTGCAGCTGCTCTTCCTCAATGCTGCCGCCGGAAACAGGTCCACCAGATTTGGAACAGATTCTCTTTTTCTCTAGTTTGATCTACTTTACAAACAGGATTTGATTTGGCCTACTATTTTAAAAAATATTTAAAACAAAAACTATTCCTTAAATTACTATGGCCAAATAGTTTAAGTGGTCTTTCATTTCTAACCCTATTCTTGTTATAAATCGAATATTAAGCGATTGTTCGTTCTTCCTTTTTAATCATCTTAGATTTACTTACAAGTGGGAAGTGCAATGGTATAAGCGGAGTCCCAAAAAAAAAGGTATATATTGTTATATCTACCTTATTAAGTGATTGTTTCTTTCTCTCACATTTTTCCTCAAATTTTTTGAAACCAAACATTGATCAAACCATTAAACCGTAAATCAATAAAATATTATTTGTTTTTTTCTTTCATTTATGTTGTGTTTGGTTCATGAAAAGTATTAATAAAAGAAAAAAAAGATTTTTTTTATGTTTGATTGTTTAATAAAAAAATCTCAAAAAATAAAAAATAATAAAAATTTAATTAGAAACTACCAAAGTGTTAAATTATAATCTTTATATCGATGATGAGTTAAAATAAATAAATTTGGTTTGAAGTAAAGAACAAAAATAATTTATTGGATTTAATTCTATGTTTATTTTTTTTCATTTTTTCTTTTATTCCACTTTTCCTGCTTCCAGTTTCTTTTCCCTCAGCATTTTTCAATTTTTGAAACCAAAATAGCTTTGAAGGCACATGCTGGGCATTTAAAATAACAAAGCAAAAAGTGGACTTTAATATGGAGTGGAAATGGGCTCGTGATGAATAGACATCTCAATCAAAAAGAGAATAGATTGTTGAAAAACATGCAAATAAGTGTTGTCAATTTAAAATAATTATACATATCACAAAGAATTAGATTTATATGGTCCAAAGTTTATCTTCTAACAAAATAACAAGATAATATCACTAATATAAATTTGTTGATATTTACCACTAATTTAATATACTAAAGATATCTATTACCAGCTTATAATATATTCCAGCTTATTAAGATATCGCTGGCCATTAATAAGATATCGAATTTATTTACAATTACTTTAGATAAAAAGTGAATCATGAAAATCCAATTTTTAACAATATATTTATAATTATTTTCAAATTGGTAAAGTTTTATATATATATATATATATATATATATATATATATATATATTTCCTATCCAATCTCTTCACAATTTCTAAACTCTAAATCTGTACTCTATTTTTATGATTTGAAGCTTTTATATCATGTATAGATGAATTATTAGATAGCAATTGCTAATTGTTTCAACCGGTACTAATACTATGTTTCTTGAGACTATTGAGTCATAGTCCTACGTCAAAATATTGCAAGTTTTAATTTATAACGTTTGTTTCTTATATGCCATAAGGTAATTCATAACTTGCCAGCCTTTCCGGACCCTCTGAGGCATGCGTTTTCTTGACCTTCGAGACATGGTTAAAAATACTGCTGATTATCTCAAGAACCAGCCAAATCAACTCTTTTGTTTTAGTTTTGTAAATACCTCTATAATAATCTTTATCCTTTCTGTTCATTATGTTTATTAATTAGTTTCCTATTTTTTCTGTATATTTTAAATTTAAATCTTCCTTGTAATCTACTTATATGTTATAACAATCATTGAATGAATAACACAGTCCAAATTAATTTATTCTTTTCCTATTGTGCTTGCCATTCTCACATGGTATCAGAGCAATAATCTTTTTTTCTCTCTATTTCTTCACCATAATGCAAACCCTACCACCAACATCACATCACCATCACCATCTCCATAAGAACAACAATACCTATAAAACACATTCGTATGCCATTCACTTGACCCTTCTGTAGCTGTTCTTGCCAGACTTAATAGATTATGAGAGACAATTATGTATCTATGTGAAGTCGGTAAGTAGTGACAACGACATTCCTTTAAAAGCAACCTATTTTTCTTAGTATTTTTCTTTTAATGTCATTTTGGTCTAAACAGTCTGTGTTAGGAGAAACTATTCCTTTGAAACCCAGAAAGTATAAACAACCAAATATAATTAAAAATTTTATATTTCTTGGGCACTTTAAGTCCTATATTATAGAGAAAACAAACAAATAAGAGTGAGAGTTTATTAGCTCTGTTTTTTATAAAGAGCGGCTATACATAAAAACACCCATGCTTTAGATAAAAAGTTTTTTGAATATTTTGTTAAGATAAAGTTCTAAAATCACTGGAGTGTTTTTTTAGAAGCATTTTGGAGGTTTTTTTTTTAAAACACTTGTTCTTTGGATATTCTAAATAATACTGTTTTTATCCCTTAAATGTCTAGTTTTTCCTTAAAATATTTATTGCTTTATTTTAAAAATCCTGATGATATCATACACTTTTAAAAATTCAAAAAATTCAAAAATTTAAAAACTTCTATCTATAAAAAAAATTATAAAAACAATTATTTTAAGTTTTATTAATACAAAATTTTGCATATTTATTAATTAATTCAAATCTTTTTTAAATATTTTATTTATCAAAATGAATAATTATTTTAGAAGTTTTTATGTATGTTTATTTCGTTGTCTAAATATTTTATAAATATTTTAAATACTTTATAATCAGAACATAATTATTTTATGTTTTTATTAATATAAAATATTTATATATATTTATTCATTAATTCACTATTTTTGTAAATAATTTTAAAATTTTATTAATCTCAAATAAATAATGGTTCATTAGGTTTTAATATTATAATCTTTATATGTGTATTTATATATTCTTGTAATACTTTATTTATTTATTATTTATATCCTGGCTTTTATAATTAAACATAAATATCATTTTTGTAATTTTAATAATGTAAAATATTTTTATATATACATATGTTACAAAAAATTTATAGAATCATTTTTTTGATTTATATGCAAATTGTTTTACTTACAACGCTATATAAAAATAATGTCAAACTCATCTCAAAATTTGAATAAATATGTAATACACTTGTTAACTTAAATATTTTTTTTTATTTTGAAAACTATTTTATCCTGAATTTCCTAAATTAATTTTAATTTTTTTCTTCCAAAGATTTTCTGTAAGTAAACGAGGTTTTTTTCATCCTTCACTAACCTGTCCACACTTCATTGAAATAATGTTTTTCCTTACACACTGCATCACAGCTGTACTCATGTGATCACAGCTGTACACATCTTTGTAATTACCTTAAAATCAGATTTTTGAGTTTATTGTTGATCAATTTTTTTAATTATGAGCAACCTTCTGATTCAAACTAATCTTTTGATAGTGTTTGTCCCGCCATCCAACTGCCTTTAGTGGTTGGACTTTAAATCGATTTTATTAATATATGACTTTATGAAACGCACTGATAAACACAAAGCTTTAAAATCCATTCAATTAAATGCAAAGTTTTCAAAATATATGAGCACTAATTGATAAATTATTTTTAAAAAAACAAATCCATCGTTTAATTTTTGATAATAAAAACAGAATCACTTTGATGCCAACTCTCATTTATAAATTAATTGCTCATGAAATGCCACGTTACAAGCATAAACCTTATCCATCCCACTTCTCCTTCTGACACAAAAAAAAGACTACAAACTAAGAGAGGATACTCCTGAAACATCTCCAAGATGCTCTCACATGGAAAGTGAGGAGAGAGGAGATATATATATATGTTATATATATATATATATATATGATATATATATATATATATATATATGCATATATGATGTTAAAGATGACATTGACGGATATCAATGAGATGCTAGAAGATGACATTAACGATTATTATTATAATCTCACAATAGAGGAAAGAATCAATTATATAAAACAGAAATAATGGAAAGTTTAAAAAATTAAAATTTATTTAAATATTTCATGTTATAAAGTATTTTATTTTAATATGTTAAAAAATTTTAAAATTATTAAATTATTTTATCCATTTATCATATATTTAATTGTTTTTGTTTAAAATTAAATAATCTTAAAAAATATACTTTTTTAATACAAATGTCATGTTTTTGTCAGATAAAAGATAATAATTTTTTCAATTTTCCTTAATAACCCAATGTCGCCATCTTTTTGGTAATTTCTTAACTTTATCTAAATCTGTTCAAATTCAATGTTATAATTAACTATATTAATAAAAAATTGAAAGCAATTGGTAATTAAAACAAGGTTATAAGTTAGTATTTCTTTAAAAATCTGAAATGAGAGGGAAGTAGTGGGATGAGGGAAGAGAGTGGGATGAGTCCTTTAATTTAGAGTCCAGGTGATTAAATGGAAAGCACTTGGTTATAATGATGAAAAGTAGAGGCAGAATGGTAACTTGAAATCCAATACTAGATGACTGCAATTCAGAAAAGCAATTTTACAAAGTTGTCACAGTTACCAAATTTGTCAAAAAAAAAAAACTAAAAATGAAATTTTATGCATTTAGAGGAACAAGGTGTGAGATCCAATTTAGGTTATGAGATTTTTGGGTCGTGTTCAAGACGTTTATCATATCATTCGTGACTCTGCCAGCAGCGAATTAATATGATTGGATAACAGGTGTTAAACACCATTAAGATGGAAAGTCAAATGTATACTGTTTGTCAGATGCTACAAAGTTCTCTCATGAATACAGCAAGACAAATGTGATATCTTAACTATAACAGTAAGAAAGATTTGGCTGCAATTTTATCCCCATTAGCAGATAAAGAATTTTCAGCAGATTTCTAAGAAGCTTTGCATTCTAAAGAAAGAAATTGCACAGAGTGTAATTTAAAAAAGCCAAAAAACAAAAAACAAAAAAAAGGCCCAAAATGCTAAACAAAGAGAACCAAATTATCAAAGATAAAAATTTCTCCTGATATATGAGATATATATGATATAAATATATATATATGGTATATATATATAGTGAGGTAGATATATATATATATTATATATATATATATATGTATAAATGAAACAAACAAATCGATATGAACCATGTCACAACTCTATATTTATATTATTATAGATCAAATTAATTTAGGGCAACCGCTCTAACCTTCGACTTCTGATGGATGACCTCGAATTCGTTTATAGTGAAGCAACCTTTGAGATAGAGATGCCACAATCACTGTACAGATCCTCAATATGCTCAATAGTTTCATCATGTAATAAACTGGAGTAAGTTTAAAGAGTTCTCAAGAACCAGCAGAAATTTACTCAATTTATAAATCTGTAAACCGAAGATGTGGATAACACGTCTATAAATAGGCCTAAAAATATGAAGAACAAAACAAAATTAAGCCACAAAGGAAAACAAAAATTAGGCCAAAACTAGAAAGGAAACTAACTTATTTTTCCTAAACTATGCACACCCAAAATGTCCACAAGGAAAGGACACTAGATAAATTAGGACAAGACTCGGGAATCAAAACAATAGCAAATCAGGAACAAAACAATAGCAAATCAGAACCAAATTAGCTCAAAATCAGCACCAAATCAACAACAAATCAACACCAAATCCACCCAAGGATCAAGTCAACAAATACCTAAGCTCGGGTCCACTTCGTTTACGGATGACGTGGGACCACCTTGTTTCTTTTTGGAGTCAACGGAGCTTCTTCCACTTGGGCATCTCGAATTAAAACATTAAGGGCTTTTTTGAGTCTCTTAGCTCTGGCTTGTGTATCAGGCCAAGTGGGATTTCAAGCGGATCCACACTCCATTCTCTATCCATGCCTCCATCATTCCCCTCCTCTTGAAAATGATTTGTCCTCAAATCGTCACCTACATCAAAATGACTCAAGTTAGTGACATTAAAAGTACCACTTACATGATACTCACCGGGCAAATCTTGCTTGTAGGCATTGTCATTAATGCACTCGAGGACTTAAAAAGGATCATCGCCTCTAAGGAGCAACTTGGAACGCCTTTGTGTGGGAAATCTTTCTTTATGCATGTGCACCCAAACCCAATCTCCGGGTTCAAGGACAACTTGACAACGCCCTTTGTTGGCTTGTTTGGCATATTGCTCCGTCCTTCGCTCGATGTTAAGTCTAGCCTTCTCATGATTTTTCTTAACAAATTCGGCTTTCTTTTTGCCTTCTAAATTAACATGCTCAGAGATAGGTAAAAGAGATAAATCTAAAGGGGTTAATGGATTAAAACCATAAACAATCTCAAAAGGCGAAAATTTAGTGGCGGAATGAGTACTTGTTGGTGAAGCTGTCATGCTTAACTTTCCTGTCAAATTGCCATGGTCTTCCTAACTACAAGTGTCTAGCTTGCATAAGAACTAAATCACACAACACTTCATCTTTGTATTTTCCAATGCGAAAAGAAATTAACACTTGTTTATTCACATTTACCTCCCCACTATCATTCAACCATTGCAATTTATAAGGTCGAGGATGCTACTGTTGGAAAATCCTGAAGCTCCAAGGTCAGGTTACGATATTAGTGAACTGCCACCATCAATGATCACACTACATACCTTGTTTTGGACGTGACACCTAGTGTGAAAAATGTTCTCCTATTGCACCTCGTCATCTTCCTTAGCTTGCACACTTAAAGCCCTCCTTGCTACCAACAATTCTCCTTGGACAGCGTACTCCTCATCATCGACATCCTCCAAGGATGGCATAGAATCACAATCTGATTCATTGTCCGCTCTAATTCACCATTATCTCAAGATCACCAAAATCCTTTGCTCAAACATTGGCTTGCTATCTCGAATTCTCATTTTGGCATTTAAAACACTTAATATCACGATTTTGAATAATGGAAGAATAAGATTTACCTTTGATTTCTCGTTGGTCACCACTTTTTTGTTTCGCTGGCGCGTTGGGTTGCTTCTCTTCCTTCCTCCATTGATTCGACTTCCAAGTGGATGAACTTGGACTAGGTGCAGAACGTGTGTTGCTACTACCCCTCCTGCTTGATTTGATTCCCAATCTTGATTGCCATATGCACCATGTCCTCCAATTCCACATAATGTTGTAATTCCACCACATTTTGAATCTCCCGGTTTAAACCTGATAGCAACCTCACTATTGTAGCCTCTTAGTCTTCTTCAATATTCGCTCTAGCTAATGCAACCTCTATCTCCTTTTTATACTCTCCACACTACGGTTGCCTTACATCAGGTTTTGCAACTTGTTGTACAACTCCTGATAGTAATATGTTGGAACAAATCGCTTCCGCATCACCCTCTTCATCTTTTCCCATGTCTCCACTGCTTGCTCTCTATTCCTTCTCTTATTCAACACTAGTTGGTCCCACCACACTAGGGCATAATCCGAGAACTCTATGATAGCAAGCTTCACCTTCTTATTTCAGAATAATTGTGACAAACAAAACTAACTCCACCTTCTCCCACTCAAGATATGTCTCTTGGTCATTCTTTCCTGGAGTTAGAATTCCCATTCAATGCTACTTAAATTATTATCTTCCCATTTCCTAGCTTCTCTAAGTCTTCCCCCATACCTTCTATCACTAACAACCAAATCATGACCAATCTCATCCTCAAAACCATCCCTTTCATACTCTTCTTCTTCTACCTACACCCCTCTTCTTCGAAGCTTCTCTCTTCTACGCCCTGTTAGAGGGTTTTGTGGTTGCTCTAAGCTTTGCTCTATCTTCTCATGGAATCGTTCCAACTTAGCCCTAAACATTCTCTTTACTTCACTACTTAAGGCCTCCATAATGAACTTCATATTAATTCCTCCCGTCACACCTTTAGATGCACCGTTGTTTGACATATTGTTGCAAAACAAGGTTAGAAAAAAATTAGGACCTCACAAATCACTCCCTCAAGTGTTTTCACTCAAACAATGATTCACTCGGTTAACTCATGTTTTCACACAATTTATTTGGCTTTTTGCACCTATAATGTTCTTACCACTCTTGCCTTTTTCTACTCACAATCTCTCTTTCGATTCTTTTGGAACTAATCAAACAAATCAATTTTTTTCCTCAAAATTCAATTGAAAACCTATCAAATGATAGGTTGGTAGTGTTAACCAAAGTCAAACCTTACTAAAAACAACAAAGGTTAGGGTCACTAACAAAAGGACACCAAAAAAAAAAAAAAAACCTCAGTTTCTACTGATTTTTTTAATATTATGGTGGTGACTTGATTTCTAGCAACTAGGATGATGATAAACTTATAGGAATTTTTTTTTTACCCAACCTCCAGACTCTTTTTTTTGCCTACCGGATCCTTTTCCTTTCTTTTCCTTTTTTTTTTTTTGTTATTTTTCTTTTCCTTTTTTTTTTTTTTGTAACTTGGGATGTACGATTCAATATGAAGGAAGACAAACAAAAATTATATCAGGTCAAGAATGAGGAAGATCAGACTTAGGTGGAGCAAAAAATAGGTTATGAATTGAATTGGGGGTGGAACGGAATTTAGATGGAACAGGTGAAAGTGGGGACTAGATTGAGTTTGGACAAAAATCGTAAAAGATAGGCAAACCATAAAGTAGAACTTGTGTGACACCCCTATCCCGGGTCCCCAAGTGATAACCCAACCTCAAGGAAACCTCAGGATATCTGTGTCCGGAGATCACACCATTCATCTCATATATCGAGACACATTCCCGCATATTTAATTTCCAAATATACAAAAATATATGATAGACTATTTAATCACGCTCCATTTACTGAAATTTTATACAACAAAAGGTATACATGTTCCCGGGGTCGGCAATACATGACAAAACAAACAAAAACTAAGCCACATCCGGTCCCCCATCCCGCGCATGCGGTCCCATATGGTCGTACACCTACATTCCGACCGTGACTGAAAGCGGGGTCCCACGACAGCGAACAAAAGTTCAAGAGAGTAAACGACTCTATAAGGGCTACTTCCATCTTAAGTGCATGTGCAATGGTCGCACAACAAATACACATCCACATGTTCACATGAACGCCATATGTCACTTACGAAAATGTCATCACGCCTATATCCCGAGTCACTCATCGACTTTACACACGATGCAAGGTGGGAAAAATGCTCACTGCATACTAATGACTCCATAATGTTCCTCAACGTTCCATTACCTAATGCAAGTGCCAATGGGCAACCAATCCCGACTCCTATCACATAACTCGAAGTCTATGTGATAATCATGATCGTGTGTCTTCTTTGGGCAACAAAACTTTTCAAATTACACCGTGGGTCTCTTACACCCATATTACAGAACTTTTCGGATCACACTGTGGGTCTCTTACACCCATGTTCTTAGCTTTTCACCTGAGGGGGTTAACGGTCCCTTTCTTGCTCCGCCCAACACACATTATTTATATTTATTTATTTTATTTTATTTTTTGTAACAGTGAGATATCTATTGGACGTCGTCCAAAGTACGAGCGCACTACCCATTCATCAACATTGATGATGAGTGACCACACCCATGCACACACACCCAACATAATGCGATGTCCCTGTGCATATACAATGCTAATGCCACTACAGGTTCTCATGTTACCTGTATGATGCACACTACATAGAACATTCTACTCAATCGCATTTCATGCCAGCACTATGCAACATATAATCAGTATATCCATTATGTTAATACATTTAATACACACATATATTAACATATCTGACACATATTTAGCATGTTATTAAATTGTCAATCATAACACACAAAAAAAACACTTCACATAAAATAACCATTCCCGACCATAATAAAAAAATCTAGACTTAGTCCATAAATTTTAGTCTTTGTTTTAACGGCTAAAAATTTAGCCACAAACTCGGCCCGAAAACTGTCTCGAAAAATGCTCACTATAAAAACTATTTATACCCGCCGGCCCGGGATCGATCACCCATGGTTACTACAACCCCAACACCTAATATATATTTTTTCACCACTTATCAATTTTATCATTCCTACAAGCAGCCCCAGACCATGCAGGCGGTTCAAAACCAACAAAGTTCAACATGCATTTTCCAGCCAGCCCCGCACTCAAACCTATCGGATACCAACCCTTCAAACTCCATGGTCCTCGGATCAAGCCGTAAAATAGTCTCATGGTCAAAACCCTGGCCTTGTGGATCGGTTCTAACCCACACGGTCATTTACGACCCTTAAATAAAAAGGAACCCGAGTAGGAGAAACCCCTACCTCTTGGAGCGTGAAGCACCGAAACCTTCCGTTCTTGGTACCTACTCATAGCTCTAGTCGAGAAGACCAACTTTAATTCTCGGGCTACTGAACTCCGGCCGTCGGAACACCGAAACAAAAATTGGACAACTTTGTTTTTGTTTTTCTTCTTCTTTCTCCACGCCCCGTTTGTTCCTCCTTTCTCTTCCTTTTATAATGTTTTTTTTTTCATTTTCTCCTTTCCTTTTCCAAGAACTCTTTTCTTTCTTTTTTTGCCTTCCTTTTCTATTTATCTTTTCTCATCTCATTTCCCTTTCATTTTCTCTTCTCCTTTAACATTTTCTCTCCCATTTTGAATCATTATTGACCGTATGGGTCAAAGGAGGCAATTTCCCCATTTCTCAAGCCTCATGTGTGGCCATCAATTTTCCTTCTTTTCTTTATTCCTTAGCTCCCTTTTATGACACCACATTCCCGTGGCTCATCAGGAGCCATCCCTTCAAGCGCACTACATGGCTTTGCCAAGCTGCCACTCTCGTGTGTGCCAGCGTGGCATCCCCTAATTCGAGTTAACTACAAGGTCATCCGGCCACCCCATGCTCGAAAACGGAGTCCCGACCGCCCTGAATTCGACTAAATTCAAATGAATAGCTAGATTTCGCGCAGACGACCTAACGGGCCCTTCTTCGTCATCCAAGATCTAAAAAATTTCCAGTTTTTAGCTTGTACTATTTTGGCAAAATTATTGTTTTATTCCTTTTTTAGAAAATGAAATTTTCTTTGTTTACATTCTCCTTTAAAAGAATTTCGTCTCCGAAATCTCTACATACACACATGGGACAAAGACATACATACAAATATCCAATTATCACATGACTAAACAACGTACTTCATCCCTCAAATAAGAGCTGATAGGCGCACGCATCGTGCTGTCCCTCACGCTCCCGTGTTACCTCTTCCACTCGATGTCGCCATAGCACCTTCACTAGCCTCACGGGGGCCTTGCGTCACAAAATCCTGGTCTCGCATCCATGATACCCACGGTCCCCCTCGCGTCCGACCGCATCAACAACAGCTTCACCCCAATCCACTACATGAGCCTGACCCCGGAGTGTATCGAGTATCGAGACGCCGGAATACGCCGTAGAACACCGAGCAAACTCAAATCAGAAGCAACTGTTAACTATACCACCTCGGCATCCCGGCATTTAATGGTCGAGATCGCCGGCAGCCGATCCCGCGGCGTCCCCGGCGCACACGATCCCACCCGAAACCCAGAGGTCACACCAAACGACGACCCGCTCGAGCAGAGACGGCTCATCGCAACCCCACCCCGGGCAGGACTGATCAACCCACCGCGCTCCACCTAATTAATCAACAGATCCCACGTCTCGACATCCACTCCCATAAACTACAGAATGATCTTATCTGGTAATCCCTAACTACTTTGATCCGATCTTATCTAAATTATCACTCACTGACTCGGCATCACCCGGCGGATGAAGTGCAGATCAATCGATTGCGGTCCGTCACTGAAACCCACTGAGCTATAAACCTAGGATCCCGATCCGATACTATGGAGATCGACACTCCATGCAAACCATACACCGTATGGCTAACCCAGTAAATTTTCCAGTATGAAGGTCATCCGCACAACCAGAAAATGTGCCGACTTAGTAAGCCGATCCACTATCACCCACACTACATCATGCTTCCGCGATGTCTGTGGCAAGTGAGTCACAAAATCCATTGTGATATGCTCCCACTTCCACTCCGCTACCTCCAATGGCTGGAGTAACCCTGTTGGCTTCTGATGCTTAGCCTTAATCTGTTGACATGTGAGACATCGTCGAACAAAATCCCCAACATGTCTCTTCATCCCGCTCCAGTAATACTGACGACGAAGATCATGATATATCTTCGTACCACCTGGATGCACTGCAAAACGAGAACAATGGAATTCCCGTAGGATCTCCTCTCTTAGCTTTGCCAACTGGAGAACCACAATACGTCCTCTATACCGAACACTACCATCCGTGTTAATGGCCTAGCCCTCACCCGCTTCAGCCTCAGACTTCATCCTCGAGTAGATATTATCTCAACGTCCGGCAATTCTTTGGGACTCAATCACTCACTTAGTAGGGAAGGCGCAGCCACTAAAACCTTTAAACACCCCCGAGTTCGCTCACTCCGCATCGTCTTCAACCGCCTCTACAGCCTCGAGCATCATCCACTCCTGTGAAGCCACACTAGCCAAGACTCCCCGTGACTTTCGACGAGTGTATCAAATTACCACATTTGCTCATCAGATGGTACTGCAAAGTGAAGTCATAATCCTCCAAATATATCATCCATCTACGTTGTCTCATATTGAGGTCCCGCTGAGTAAAGATATACTTTAGACTTTTGTGGTCCGAAAATACCTCGAATTGCTCACCATATAAATAGTGGCGCCATATTTTCAAAGCGAAGACTATAGTCACAACTCCATCATGAGGGTAATTCCGCCGTGGTTCTTTAACTGCCTGGAACTATGTTACCACTCTCCCTGACCGCACGAACACATCCCACCGTCTTTCGAGGTACTGCCAATATACTTTATGTACCCTCGTCTCCTTTCCTGACTATCGCAATAGGAGCCGATGTTTCTCCTTAACTCTTGAATGCCCTCACACGGGTCATTCCACTCATACTTGACTCCTTCTTCAGTCAATCTAGTCATAGGTGCAAATGCACTGAGAGAAGTCCTCAATGAACCTCATATAATACCCTGCTAATCCCAAGAAACTACGATTCGAAGAATGACTTCGGCCTCCCAACTCATAATGCACTCTCTACCTTCTCTCAAAATCTACTAACACATTTGAAACCGACACTACGTGTCCCACACTTCACCTCTCGTAGTTTCAAAGCTCACACTTACTGAACTTGGCATACAACTAATGATCCCTGAGTGCTTGGAGAACAATCCTCAAATGATTCGATGTTCTCCTATAATGAAGTATATCAAGATGTCACAACAAAGACCACAACAACCGATCCAACAGGCTTGAATACTCCGCATGATCCATAGAATGTACCGGGTGCATTCACACTTGAAAGGCATCGCCAGAACTCAAATGCCCATACCGCCCCAAATGCCGTCTTAGGGATATCTCGCCTCCCTAACTCACAATCGATGATAACCTGACGAGATCTATCTTAGAGAATCAAGTTCTCCCTAACTCCATCAAATAAACTATCAATCCTAGGTAATGGATACCCGATTTGATCGTGAATCCCGTTTAACTGTCGATAGTCGATACTGTGCGAAGGGTCTTATCCCAAATAAACTGCTACCTCAAGGTGAAGTACTCTGCCCAATGAAACCCCATCCACAAACTCGTATTGGACCTTAAGTTCCCGCAACTCAACTGGCGCCATCCTAAGTGGAGTCATAGAAATGGGTGATGTACCAGGGTGTAACTCAATAACAAAGTCTACATCCCTGTGTAGAGGTAATCCCGGTAGCTCATTCGAAAAAACATCCTTGTACTCACAAACCACCATAGGTAGACTTAAATTCTGTCTCACCTCGTCCTTTAGAGTAAGGCTTGCTAGGCAACCCATCAACTCACAGCTCAATTGAGTCGTGACATCGTCTTCAAAAGCATCATGCGATCCCCTTGAACATAACACAACGACCATCCCGTGCGGTGCGAACCTCCTACCATCATACTAACAACGATGACCGACGCTGGCCAGCCAACCAATCCATGGCAATAATGACATCAAACACCGACATGTCTATAACTCGAAGGTCTACCGTCAGTAGAATCCCTAAGATCTCTAGCTCACAATCTCGACATATCTGATCAACCCTCACCCTAGTCCCTAGAGGAGAAATCACATGCAACGACTTTTCCAAGGTCTCAACCTCTAAGCCCATTCACACAATGCAAAGAATGAACAGAATGAGATGCACCAAAATCAAATAAAACTCGCCCATAAATGAAAGAGTAAGAGTACCTAGACACCGACTGGTTTGCTATCTCGCTAGGGTAATGGAGCAGATACTCAGTCCCCAACCCGGCCCCTGTGGGGCCCTATCTCGACTCGACCCATAGCGCTTGGCCTCTAGCCTGGCTGTGCAACTAAGGTGCTTTATGCATCACCCCTGAGCCCGAGAATCGTTCTCTTGACCCATAGTGGAACAAACTATGTCCGTGCCGATCCCACTCGATGATCGGGACCTGGCATCCTAAAATCTGGGATCCTTGCCTCTGCGGGGCAACCTCCTCATATGTCCAGTCGGCTTCCAAGAAACAAAGACGCCTCTAGTCTGCCTGCGTTCTACCTCAGCCTTAGCCCCGATGGCCCGCTAATTCCCGCGACCTCGCTCCGATAGCCTCACCCGCCCCCGTGATCCTGGAAATAGAAACCTCCGTCACTTTCCCGAACTCGAAGAAGGCTGACCCTCTTTCCTCTTACCAAGACTGTGATTCCTGATAAGCACGCCTATCTCACCCTTATGGCCATACGCCCAACCATAACATCCATATCTGCAAGAGAAGTCCCACAATTCGCCTGGCGGACGCCTGTACCATCCTCAAATCTCTCCCACCCGCCGACCGTGGCCATATAGTCATCCGCAAACGGGCTAGCTCATCACAAACCTAGCCACAGTCCAAGACTGCCATGTTCCCTACCACAAGTCTATGAACTCCCGGGCCTTGACATGCCGCGACGCCGGAAAGAATCCTACCATAAAGAGCCTCTGGAATTCACCCAAGTCATCGCTCCACATTTAGAGGTACTAATCCCCACTATATCGTGCGTGGATTCAATTCCGCGAATGAAAAGCCGCTAACCCGATCCGGTAGTAGCTGAGAGTAAATTTCCATGGCCTCCAATACCTCCTCAATTCATTGATTTAAACCAATGGTCCTCATCTCCCGAATGTCGAGGGATGATGTGGCCCTAAACCTCCGAAGTTACTCATCTCATCGACTTCTACACAAATTGCAATAGTGGCAACTGTAGCGCCCATAGTCTCCATAAAAGCCCTGTGGGTCAAAACAAAGCATGGCCATAAACTCCTTGATCGACCTCTCTCGCGCCTGCTCAGACTAGCCATCTACACCAGCACCAAATCAGATTGGTACACAAGTCACTGTGATGCATGATGCACACTAATAAATAGAAGTTCCTAAACACCTATGATCATGCTCTCTAACTCTAATGTTCTTTGTTTTCCATATATATCAAATCATGCATAAATGCACATAACATGTTATACACCAAAGCACACATAAAAACACAATGCATGCGGTGTTCTAATCCTTTTCCGTGATTGCCTAGGTAATCACATACCTAAACCCTGACACCGAGCTGTGATGCTCATAACAGACACACCTTAATGACCATGGCCTAAACCCATGTCCCTCAAGCCCTAGGTACTTCAGGTACCCAGGCCTGATACCAAGTCGTTTTCTTCTTTTTTCTTCTCTTTCCACGCCCGCTTGTTCCTCCTTTCTTCCTTTATAATGTTTTTTTCATTTTCCTTTCCTTTTTCAAGAACTCTTTCTTCTTTTTTTGCCTCTTTCTATTTCTTTTCTATCTCATTTCCTTTCATTTTCTTTCCTTAAAATTTTCTCCCATTTTGAATCATTATCGACCGCATGGGTCAAAGGAGGCCATTTCCCTCCCCATTTCCTCGGCTTCCCATGTGTGGCCATCAATTTTCTTCTTTTTCTTTATTCCTAATTCCTTTTATGACATCACACCTGTGTGGCTCATTGCGGTTTCATCCTTCAAGGCACCACATGGCTTGCCAAGTGTCACTTCAAAGGCCAACGTGAAACTTCTGACCGTCCCTGACTGACAAATTCAACAGCAAGAGCTAGATTTTCGCGAGACGATTCCAGAACTGTAGAAGTCCACTTCACTGGCCCAGATCTAAAAATTTCCGTGTTTTAGCCTCAGACTATTTCGACATTAAAATAATGCTTGTGCCCTTTAAGAAAAATGAAAATTTCTCGGGTTTTACAACTTGCTGCTCTAATACCAAATGATACGAACCACGCCAACTTGTGATGAGACCCATGATCAAATTAATCTCGGAAGAACCACTCTAGCCTTCGGCTTGGATGGATGACCTCGACTCGTTGCTTATAGCAAAGGTGAAACTTTCGTATAGATACACCACAATCCACTTACAAGATCCGATTGATAAGTCTGATGAACCACAATAACCGAGAGTCAAAGAGCCTTTCTCAGAATGTGAAAAAGAAATTTTAATTCCTCAATTTTATAATTTAATTAAAGAAAATTGGGATAACACACTCATAAATATGCCTAAAATATGAAGTGAACAAAACAAAATTCAGCCACAATGGAAAACAGCAATTAGTAACAAAACTAGAAAAGAAACCGACTTATTTTTCCTAAACTACGCACACCCAAAACGTCCACAAGGAAAATAAACTAGATAAATTAGGACAAGACTTTGGGAATCAAAACAACAACAAATCAGGAACAAAACAACATCAAATCAACACCAAATCGACAAAAAATCACCAGCAAATCAATACCAAATCAACACCCAACAACCGCCCAAGGATCGTCAACAACCTCGTTCTCTTCATTCAATTCCTGTTTATTTGATGATGCGGATCATCTTTGTTTTTATTCGCGTCAACACGTGAGCTTCTTCCACTTTGATATCTCGAATAAAACATTAAGTGGTTTCACTCTCTTGACTCTATTCAGGTTTATCGCACGTTATATTTCGCTGGCGCACTCGTCACAAATGATCTTTATGAACAATAATATCAAGCATCAAATTAATATTAATACCAGGTTAGGCAGTCAAAATCATTAATTATTTACACCGCTTTAAATTTCTGTCGGCTCTCACTCTTATCCATCAGTCCACGTTGTTTTGTCCGCTTTTCCATTCTTTTGAATTTTGATTCTCTCCCCAAACCCACCAATAATGCCCATATAATTCTCTTAACTGGTGTTGATTCTCATATCTCGACATGTTTCCTCGACTAAAACCAACCTCCTGATTCTTCTTTCTTCTTCCTTCGGTTGGTCTGGTTCAAGACTGTTTCTTTAGGTAAATTCCGTTTATTTAGTTATGTTCTGCTAATGTTTTCTTTTATAACTTCGTGAAGATAATGGAGAGGGGTAGTGTGCTGATCAGAACATCTGAAACTCTTTATAGCATCCATTTCATATTGTTTGTTGTCGGTACATTAATTGTTGTTCCAGAGTTGTTATAACATCGATTACAAGCCAAAATAAGAATTATTGAGATTCTATCCAGTATTGATCGGGAAATGATGATAAAATTAAAGAGTATGCATGCTCTGGTTTTATGTCATGATGGTAATACTGTATTTTATTCAATAAATTCCAGATACAATTTTCTGGGCTCTTGTTAATTTGTAGAGTATATAAAAGAGTACACTTCATCATGGAAAAAAATATGGCCTGGATTTTACAGCCCTCGGCATTTGTTTTTTTACTTAATGTTAATGTAATTTTTTTACTTAATACTAAATAAAGATTTAGTTTATTGGTGATGTTTGCTGGTTTTTTAACATAAAGATAACACGCGTTTAGCTTCTCTCCTTATCGGTAAGGGCGGTGTTTCCCGTTTGAATAGACTTTTTAAATAGAAAAACAAAAACAAGGTTTTTTCTGATTGTCTTTAAGAAAGCTTAAAAACTAATACTGAGCTTGAAAGAAATAGCTCATATAAGATGTATGAGATTTCCGTTTCCAGAGAAACTCAATGCCTTTGGGTAATGTTCCAGGTTGGAATAAGATTACCGGGTGTTACGAGTTAACTCGGGTTCTCAGCTGGATCATCATCCGATTTTTAGTGATTCATTAACGAGTTAGTTATTTTACTTAATCTGTCAAGTTTTCTTGGGTGTTTGGTTGATCAGAAAAATGTGGTTGCTCGGGAATTCTTCTCTATGCTTGTTTCTCCAAGGAAAGTAGAGAGATTCTTCTGTTTGCTTCTTGAGAAAATGCCAGAGAAAAGAAGGAAATTAGCACTGAATTTTGGATCTGTGAAATTATGCAATGTTTATGGCTTTTCTCACAGAATCTTCTTTTGTCATTTTTCTTGCATTGCAGCTGCTCTTCTCAATGCTGCTGCACTGGAAACAGGTTCACCAGATTTCTAAGTATGATTCCTTTTTCTCTAGTTTTCTGATCTACTTACAAAAATGATTTGATTTGCCTACTATTTAAAAATTTTAAAACAAAACTATTCTTAAATTACATAATAAATAGGGTTTAAGGATCTTTCATTCCTCTAACTATATTCTTGTTTTAAATCAGAATATGCTGTACGGTTCTCTTTCTTTAATCATCTTTAGATTTATCATACAAGTGGGAAGTTATGCAAACAAGTAATGAGTGAGTCAAAAGTGGTATATATTTGCTTACTTTACCTATTATGATTGTTTCTTTCTCTCACATTTTTCCTCAATTTTTCGAAACCAAACACTGATCAAACCATTAAACCAAATCAATAAATATTATTGTATTTTCTTTTCATTTATGTTGTATTTGTCTATGGAAAGTATTAATGAGCAACAAAATATGGAAAATTATTTGTATTTTCTTTCATTTATGTTGTGTTTGGTCTACAAAGTAATAAATAAAGAAAAAATTAAGGAAATGATTTTTTTATGTTTGTTGACTAAAAAAATCTCAAAATTAAATAAAATTTAAGGTATTAATCAGAAAACTACCAACATGTTAAATTAGAATCTTTATATTAATGAGTTAAAATATTTAAAATTATTTTAGAAGTAAAGAATAAAATAATATATTAGATTTAACTTCTATTTTTATTTTTTATTTTTTATTTTTCTATTTTTATTTTATTTTTCATTTTTTTCTGACTTAATACTTTTCTGCCTAGTTTCTTTTCTCTTGACATTCTTCCCTTTCAAAATTAATTATTTAAAAATTTAGTTTCAATCCAACAAACTATTTCTTGGAATTCAGTATGTAAAAACTTTTCAATTTATAAACAAACTGTAAAAAAATTTGGGGCAAAAATCTTGCCTTTTTTGAGCTCTAGGATGAATTGACCTGCACACAAGATTACTGTAGCACTAAACCAAAATATAGGAAGTAAAATCATCAATAATAAGATTAGTGCAGGTAAACCAGATGGGAGACTAATGACCCCAATAATCCCATCAATCCTAATCAGAATGTTTTCACCAACAATAAATGGTACTATTTTAATTGCGGAAACTTTTATACATCATAATATGGATTCAAGAACACAAAAATAAAAAGGATTCAACATAAAGATGCTTTAGGGTTTTAACATGGTTCCAATTATGCCTATATTTGTAGATGAGATAATATTTTTAGTATTCTTGAAAACATAAAGAGCAAGATTGTAGTATCAAAGTATTGCAACGATTAGGAAAAATCACAAAATCACAAAACCCTATGATGCCCACAATATCGAGAAAATACCTCACAAAAACTCTCAATCCCTAAAACCCTTACATATGTAATCGAATCTCTCTCATAACTTTTCTCTCTCATGGCCTAGAATATTTATAGAGATATTATAAATTTTCCTTATTCCATAAAAACCTAATATTACAATAATATAACAAATCTACTAATTTCATCTTGGAAAATTATTCTTTACAAAAAGGAATTAATACTAAATACGAATTTGAGACATATTCTAACAATCTCCGGATCATATTTCATCATATCAGAGCAATCAATTCCACCTTGAACTAAAATTCCTTTTATTTTGATTTGCTCTGAAATCTTTTGTTCTTCTAGATATAACATATTTGTATTTCAAATACAAATAAGGCCAAACGCTATAAGATCAATAATGGACTAGCTATGGGCTCTTCATTAAGAAATCGGAACACCAATTATATAACATATACAAAATAGATTGATATAACTACTATAAAAATGTATATAATAACATTATATTTCAAACAATTGCGGAAAGCTAACATTGTGAATGCAAATATATATATAGTAGTTGTCATGTAGTTCTTGGTGAACTTTTTGTCCAAGAGAAGTTTGACATTTTATTGGTTGCTGATACTACTGTTTTATTGTTAGAACCCTAAATCCTTGGAGAGACTGTACACAATATGTACCCTGCTCCAAAGTTTGGTTTTTTCAAGTTTTCTGTTCATAACTGCTTCAATGATGCTCAAGAAACTGGGATTTTCGAACACAGTTCCTGAACAACAGCGAAAGTGATGAGTTGGTCGAGCTCGTCTTGGCTCATTGTAGTGCCTAATTAAGGGATTTGAAGGATTCGTGATCAGCACTCCTTTGACATTGAAGTTATGGGCTTGTAGAAACAAAAGCATTTATTGATCCAAATTTAATTCATAAATTTTTTCCTTTCCATTAACTTTTTGCAGAAACGAATAGAGGATAAAAGAACTTAGGCTTATAACTTTAGACTATTAAAATACGAAGAAAAACATAATTTTTTATTTGAAGCTAGATTTTCTAGTTTCTATCTACCACCAAATCTTGGGTTTCTCTTGTATGATTATAAGATTAACTTTTATTTTCAAAAAATATATAAATCATTATAGCAAAAATCTTTCACAATCACATAATAAAACAAGAATCTTTGCGTACTTTGATCCATAACAAATGTAATAGATTTCTACTAAGTGATCATTGGGAATTGTGTTTCTTCCTCTTAATCCCTTTAGGTTTGACAAGCCTTCTTTGATGGAAAGAAAACTTTACATATGGGTTGAGAGAACCAATTCTTATTAGGGTTTCTCTTTAAATATACCTTCCATCAAGGTGTTAATGTAGGAAATTATCTTTTATTAATTATTGACCAAAGATATTCTTCTTCATATTATTAAACCATTAATTGACAATTCTATATTGCTTACCCATGTTTGGGCTTAGAAAAGGAAAATTTAACATTCTCCCACTTAGCCCATATAACATTATTTACCACTACGGTTTGATAATAAGACATAATGCACATATATAAGATAAATTCATACTTATGTTGGTCAGATTGTAAAATCATTATTAAGCAAAGAAGATGATAAGGATCATGGCGATTGTATGCCACTTTATTGACAGCCCCTTCCATGTATCACAAAATTATTTATGCACTTAATATGGCATGTAATAAGGTGTTCGATAAAGGTCCAACAATAATGCCTTGTCACATATATATGTTCAATCATACAAATAAGATTCATAAAATTCATATAAAAAAACAAGAAGTAAATGAGCCCGTGAGTGTCAAATAAATCATCATCAAGTGAGACGAATACTATAATGTGTCCAAGACTTAGAATTTGACTGACATTCAATGCCTTAGGGACAATTCCTTTCACTACAAGTCTCCATACATTAGTTTTACATGTAATCAATAAATGTAGCACTCTTATTTTTAATTATCTCATATACAACAACAGAGCAATAACCTCATGTTCTCAATAATAATAGGATATTTGCTATTGAAAGAGAAGTGATAGTGGAATTTATTCTTCTTAGCAACTTGGCTATAAGGTCGACAAATCCAAATCCAAAAATAATATTCCACAACCATAATCCATAATTTGTAAATAATATTATGTCACACACATATTTTGATAGTTGACACTATATCTTTACATAACATTGTTTCTTTATATAATCATCAATTAATACAAATAAATGACAAAGGTAAAATTTCAACTATCATTCAACATAATTGAATCTAAGAGCAAATAGAAAGCATGAATTATTAAGTTCCTCTATCGTGATAATTTCAATCAATTTGATATCCCAAAAATCTTTAAATATATGTTTTATGAGACAATTTAACATACATGCAATTTCATATAGGATATCTCATCACATAATATTGTCTCAATCAATTAGATATCTCAAAAATTCTTTAAATATATACTTTATGAGATAATTTAACGATTCATGTTACTTCATATAGGATATCCTATTACATAGTATTGTCTCATTTATATCTTTATCATACAATTTTGAGATCTTGTTTCATAACTTAATGCTATAAATGTAAGTTCGGTAACAATATTAATTAAGACATAATAAATAATTTTGCCTCCCAATAATATTTGGATATATCCACTATTGGTAGTGGTTTTATTAAGTCTAAAAAACATTATAATATAACAGAACTTAAGATGTCATGAAAGACCATTGCAATTTGTGTATCAATTTAAATTAACTTTCAATAGTAATTTTGTTTGGTAGTTATATAAGTTTGTCTTTAAACTTAATTAATCAATTATAAAAACATTACTCAATCATAAAAACAAGAGCCACTTAACAAAAATATAATAGTCTTCCACTTGGCTCATATTTTCCATCAATTAAGAAACAAACTTGAAACATTGAATAAAAATAGAAGATAAACATTTCATACTAAACTATCTAACATGAAAGATCTTTATGCGATTATAGAATTCACTACTTGAAGGCAGGATTACACTTTGGACCTTCATGAATAACAAACAACTTCTTTAGGAGTTACGAAGTTAAAAACAACATTATCATAATTCATTCAGGCACCATATTTCATGGCGCTTATCACTCCCATTGATGCAAACATTTTTTAATGAACCACATATTATAAGTTTTATCTATCCTTCATGATGATTTAGTTTGGGTTATAAATCTATACTCTCTAGTAAGAGATACTTGCACGCACCAACTAAGTAACATTAAATTAAATTGTAGTTATGCTTGATATAACATTAGTATCAAGTTTACAAAGAGTTTAATAACAATTATATAACATTTATCACCTTAAAACACAATTGACTAACTTCATATTTGCTCTAAATACCATAATATATGAACTCAGAATAATGATCTACAAAGTACAATTTTAGTCATATATGAGTAAAACATAAATCATATCAACTTCAACTTTAAATCAAACATTGTATCATAAAGGTGTTTTAAACATAACATTTCATATCATATTAAAAACAAAATCATTTTATTAAAATCATTCATTTCAAAAGAAAACTATAGTAAATATAACTCAAATCATACAAAAGGAAAAAAAAAAATTAACCATGCTTTTAAATTATTCTTTTCAAGTGAGTTTGACTTACCTCACCCAAAAGACTCCCTTGCATTCTTTCCTTTTGTTGGTCAATAAACATTCATAAATTAGAGTCTTCTCAAAACTTATGCAATCCTTCAACCATCCATAATTTTCCAAGATCTTTAGTCTAGTAGTTACACTATTTATAAAGGACTTATTTTTTACGTATCATCAAATTTTAGGATGATAGTAGTCAATCCTCAACCAAGGATAATTTTATTTAGAGGAACAATAATAAACTTGATATTGCTAAATAACAAGTGTGAGGACAATAATATAACATATACATGTTTTTCATAATTAAACTTAATAAACTATAAGTAACTGTAATAATCAAATTCAAACAGATAATTTGAAAACGATTCATATATACCACAACCTCCTTTAGTAGATATTACAATATATAATAATTCTTATAGATGCTTCTAGTACATATTTATGTAATTGATAATCTTCATAGTCTATGTTAAAACTATATTGTGATCTTTAGATGTACAAATATAGCCTAATAAAATGATAAAATTTATCCCCATCATGTTCATTATTCATAAGATGGTTAGTTTACCTTTGATAACTTTTTAAATATCTTATAACTAATGAACTTCAATAGACCTATTCATTCGCTAGTACTTAACTATGTTGAAAAAGCATCCATAATGAATGAGTAATTGAATAACTTAAGTATATACTCAATATGAAATTCATGACCATTCAACTTTCTGGGCCACTTTGGTGAATAATGAACTCTTACATTATACGAATTTCATGCAATAAGAATATTTTACATTTCCTCAATTTGAAATTATTGCAATATTTTAAGTTCGCCACTTTGTGACTAAACGAACTTTAGATTATGAATTTCAAAATCTTGCAATAAGCAATATTTTTAAGATATTTCTAAATTTGAAATTCATGGAACATTCAATTCGCCACTTGGTGACTAAATCTAACTTTTCATTATATGAATTCAAAAATCAAGTAATAATGTATTTTACATATTCTCATTTTGAAATTCACGGAACATTCAAGTTTGACCACTTTGTGACTAACGAACTTTTTATTATTTGAATTTCAAAATATAGTAGTAAGCAATATTTTACATATTCCTCAATTTGAAATTCATGAAACATTCAAGTTCAACTACTTTAGTGACTAATGAACTTTTCATTATATGAATTTCAAAATATTGTAGTAAACAATATTTTATAGTGTTAAAGGTGATCATTAAATGTTTAATATTCTCATGACTAACATTCCATTAATGACATATACTCCTACATGATAATATAATTATCATAATTAACATTATAAAGAGGATAAATCAATAAAATTAACACATACAATTTTTATTGAAAAGCACATTATTATCAACCAATCATAGAATAGTTATACAAAATAAACTTAATGAGATTTCATAAATATGACAAATACCAAAATCCCTATAATAAGACAAATCATAGACATGTCAAATATTTTGCTATAATGTGAACTTAAGATTTGGAAAATCATGAATACGGTTCCATCTAGTTTTATATGAATGGAGTCAATTTCGTGATCTCTGCAAGTCATACCTTAGAATCTCATAGGTGGGCCAATTCGCCTATATCGACAATGATTTTCATAATGTATAATTCATATAAATAGTAATCTATAAACAAGATTTTTAATGAAATGATCTTTAATTCATGACACCAATCAAATTCTATGACATTACATCACTTACTTATAAGCATTTCATGATAGGTAATCAATTATATACAAGTAATTAATACACAAAACTTTCGGGTTCAACCACTTTGATGGCTAATGAACCATTCATAAGCAGAAAGTCACCTGTATAATATAAATAATTACTAATTCAAAACATTGAGGTTTGGTCATTTTGATGTCTACAAACAAACATATAATATGAATATTGAATTAAATAAAATTAAAGTCAAGTAAAACTTTCACATTACCATTACCAAAACATAAGTATAATTTCCCATGATAACTTATAACCTCTATAATGCTGTATCATGCTAAAACATAAAAGATAATTCACGTAAACTTTATGATCCCAAGATGTCATTCCATTTATAAGCATCACATAAACATGAGTAATTGAATATAGTTTAATTTGACATCCACAAACATTTCTAATTTGGCCACTTTGTGACTATTAACAAATTACACATAACACAAATATCAAAATTAAAATAATATTATATAACAATTTTAACATTAATTTTCTTCAATACATGTATATACAATTTTGCATAAATTTTGTAAAACATTAATATGCATATATATGTGTACTACATCCTAAACATATATTACATTCTTTCATTGATATGCATCATACTGAAATATTAATATTATAGTTTGAGTGGGATAAGTCCCAGAACACGTGCCTTGCAGTCAACGTTTATTGGGAACCAAGCCTAGACCCGAGTAGGCATGGATGTTTCGGACCTGACCCGTTTACAAGCAAAGGAGCCCGAGCCGAGTAAGATAGAAGGGCGGACAACAGGTCAAAGCGAATCACCGCACAACCACTCGACATGAAGATGAAGTCAAGAAAGGATATGTATAGTCTCCCCGACAGAGTTATGATCTACCACGCGCTAAATTAATGAGCAAATGAATGTGTAACATAAGGAAGTAAATGACCACTCAAGTAAATGCCCCAATTATATATATCGTAAATATGCAACCCCATCCAAAGGAGTATAAAAGGAAGTGGGGATGAAAAGGCTGGGGATCTAATGCAGGAAAGCCAAGACCTTCAATTGGCGCCACGTCCGTGGAACTAACACATCACACTCTTCTCAGTCGCAAAGGTAACCGCATTAACACCTTCCTACAGATCAATGGGAGATGCTTTGAGTCCAATTCAAGCAATGATCGCCGGTGTGCCGGGATGAATGCGAAGTGTGGTCCCATATGAGCTGGCGCCCTTCCTAGCAACCAACGAGGCGCTCAAGCGAGAGGAAAACGAACCCGCTTAACACGGCCCTCATACCGCCTTGCAATCAAATAGCACACCACAACCTTGGTCGCTTAGAGTCCCCCGACATTTTTTCACCACCCCGCCATGCCTGAACACTCAACGGTTATCTTCACAACAACAGGTCTCCTTCCTCGGGACGTGATCTAGACCCTATGCTACATGCCTTAAATGAAATGTCCTCATCTCTATTCGTCTCGGCAATCTTAAGTTATGATGCCCCCCTCACTTTACCCTGCTAGAGTTCCAGATGTACGACGATCTGCAAGATCCTTTCGATCATCTGATGCATTATAGACAAGTCATGACACTACAGGCAGGTAATGACGCATTGCTTTGCAAGGTCTTCCCTTCAAGCTTGGCAAGCCTTACCTTGTCCTGGTTCCATCGCCTAGCCGCGAGTTCAATCACTTCGTTTCATCGACTTTTTGAGAAGTTTGTCGCACAGTACATGCGTTTGATTAGGAGGAAGTAGAGCATGACCAGCCTGTTCCATGTTCGGATGGGGGAATCCAAAACGGCGACTTCATGAATGGTTCTGGCCGCTCTCCTCTAACTCTGAAGCAAAGGAGCTCGACACAACACAGAAACCGTCAACAAAGCATTCATCGATCCCGCTTTTTGATTCCTGTCCTCAGAACCCCCGCCCGATTGATGAGTTGTTTTAATGAGGCAACAAATAAGCTTATGCTAGAGGACGATGCTTATCAGCAGCGGACTAAGCGAATGTGGTAGCCGCCAAAATCCTGAGCTACTCAAGGGACAAAGGGAAGAGGAGCCGCATCGAACAAGATGAGATGAGCAAGCCCGAGGTAGGGTCCCCTAACCTTAATTTAAGTCGCAAGGAGGGGGAAGATCTGGATGACTACCCCACTGATAATGCAAAGTTCTTGCGCCTTAGTTAGTAACATGTCAAAGAATTAAACTTAAGTATCGAGCAATATGAAATTAATCAACATTAATTTTCAGGTCGATCCATGAGATCTTTAACTCCTTGAGATGATTATTGTGCCGAGCTCCATGAGACAAACTCCTTAAGATGATTATATCTCCATGAGACGAACTCCTTGAGATGATTATATCTCCATGAGACAAACTCCTTGAGATGATTATATCTCCATGAGAAGTGCTCCTTGAGATAAGTTCCCTAGAAGAAAATTCTTGAGATATCCTCCTCGGGATAAAACCCTTGAGATATGCTCGTCAAGATTGAGATAGGCTCCTTGAGACAACATTTTAGCTGGGGCAGACACTATGTGGGTCAAAACCTAACCCCTAAAAGAGTTCGAAAAAGGACCTAGTACATTCCAAGATTGAAAACAAATCATTTTATAAATTGATGTAAATGCAAGGGACATACCCCCTGAGTTGGTCGGTTTGCATTCTCCATACTTTAACAGGAATGAGGGGCTCGGAAGCAATAGAAGGCAACTCCTCCAGGGTAACCATGACAGGCTCAGTGTTAGCCAGCTCGGCCCCACGAGAGGACCCTTCTCTTGTAGGGACGGGCACAACCAATGCTTCTTACATCGAAGTAGAGGCCATGGGTGCACCTTATATGGATGGAGGTTCTGGGGCAGGGCGCAAGTCAGAGTCAGCTCCTCCTAGGAAGACACTATGCTCACCAGCAGCGAAGCCAACCCTCTGGCCGAGGTCATATTATTTGTCATAGAGCGCGATAACTTGGCCTGATAATCCGCCTGCAGTTCAGATAGAACACGTTAGTCACCAATCCACTCCTAATTGAGGGACCCTTGACTCTGCCTAGACTTTCGTGTATAGGTCTCAGGCCCCGTGCGGAAGAAAAGAATACTCGGACTTGGGGAGTTGCCAACATGCTTGGGCCGAGTGAGAACTCCATGCCGGGCCGGGGAAAACCCCTTGGACCCTTATGCCTCGGAAGACCAAGACTCGGAACAATACTGGACCTTGGGCCATGGAAGCCCTAACAGTTTCGCATGGGAAACCCTCTTGGCCAACTTCTGATAAAGGAGGACCTAAAGTCCCTACATTGGCCATCGAGGCAATCTTGGAAGTCCCTTCTTCCATAGGCTCCTACTGGTCTTGAGCCATCCTGTGCTGCTCTGCTCAGCTTCCGCATAATTAGCATAGTAAATTGTCTCTAACTCGGCTGGCCACATCAGCCACCAGCTTTGCCACATTCCCAGAAGTCGGGACTGCATGTTCTCGACAAAGCATTCATCATCCGAGCCTCCTAAGTCAGCCTCAGATCATGGAACCCGCTACATCGCTCGAGAGTCTCCCGAGCCCTCAAAGTTCAGTCACATGACCTTCGGGAGTAGGAACTCCACCAAATTATCCAATACCTCTCGAGTACAATAATGGATTTTTACGGCACACGACGACCAAAGAGTTTAGCGTCATTCCAACCCCAATGGCTTGAAACGATGCTAGGGGGCTAGTGAAGTGGGATAAGTCCCAAAACACGTGCCTTGTAGTCAACGTTTTTTGGGAACCAGGCCTAGACCCGAGTAGGCATGGATGTTCCGGACCTGGCCCGTTTACAAGAAAATGAGCCCGAACCGAGTAATATAGAAGATGGCAGGTCAAAGCGAATCACCTCGGACAACCACCTTGGGCATGAAGATGAAGTCGGCAAAGTATACGTAAAGTCCTCTTGGGTAGGAGTTATGATCTAATAAATGTGTGCCAATTAATGAGCAAATGAATGTGTAACGTAAAGAAGTAAAGGACCACTCATAAATGCCCCAATTATGAGCATCAAATATGTAACCCCTGTCCAATGAGTATAAAATGAAGGGGGACGAAAAATACAACGGGGGATCTACTTGGTGGAAAGCCAAGACCTTTCCAATAGCCACTTCCCCTTCACTTCATAAAACATAATTTATATCATGAAATATATTACATCTACAAAAGTCAATAAAATGAACAAAATAAAAGTCAATAAATTAGCAATAATCTAAACTGATGGTGATCGATTTAAAATACATGCAGTGGCATTTGAATGTCTGCATACCAAACAAATTGTTACTAAAAGTCGTGCCTTTTGGAACAAGCATTTAAAAAAATGTCTTTTGGGAACAAGCACAAAAAGGAAACATCTTTGGAACATCCAAAAGTTTATTCATATTCTAAAAGCTATGGGTCAAGGTGAAAAACTTCCCAAAATTTCTCCTTTTAAATCTTCCACTTTCTTTCAAAATATATATATCCAGATTCTAGAACTTAAAAAACAAAATGTATAAACTTTATTCAAAATAAATATCAATTAGATTTTTAGGATCCTAAACCAGAAAGTGTATGTAAGAGGAAAATATGCACGGTTAAATTCATCACTTTTATCACAAGTGTAAACTCAGGTCCATGGCAAACCAAAGAGTGAAAAATATTTTGTTTAGCCTCATCCATGACGCTAGGAATGAGAAAACAAATCAAATTGCAGACATCAAACATAATAATTCATTAATTGAAAATCAGAAGTTCTCAATCAAAGCTCTGACACCACATGTAAGCTTTAACTTTTATTTTCAAATAATACATAAACAATTATAGTCAAGATCATAGAACGATCGAATGACTTTCTCAATCACATAATAGAACAAGAGTCTTTTCGTACCTTGATCCATGACAAGTGTAGTATATTTTTACTAAGCAAATCACCAAGAATTATAAGCTCCCTCTTGATCCCTTAGGTTTGACAAGCCTCTTTGATGGAGAGAAACTTTACGATGGGCTGAGGGAGGGCAATTCCTATTAGAGTTTCTCTTAAATATACCTTCCTTCAAGGTGTTAATTTAAGAAATTACCTTTTTATTAATTATGGATGTGACGCCAAAATCGGGGTCCGTTGGATTCACCACACCATGAAATCTATAATGCCTCGTATTACGACATACCCGAGTAAAATGCACAAGCTTGGCCCCGCATCAACACTATCAAATATACCCAACTATATTCCAATAGTTCAACTCAAAAAATTGTATCCCAACTAAATATATTACATGGTTCAAGAGTTATAACATTTCTTAATACAAATACATATTAAAATCTATAATTCAAGGGCATATTATCCAAAAACATCAAAGCCACAACCCGACTTTCTTCAAAATCGGTCTCTGTATAAGACATCTTCTCGAACACCCCTCAGACCCGAAAAAAATGTTCCTCGGGACAGGTAGAGTCGCCGCCCAAGAGCGAATCACCCTAAATGGATTACTTTCCACCTAAGTGCATATGCAATGCTCCACTTAAACACACACTCAAGTGAATACGTGATCCTACTTGAATGTCTAAATGCTCAGTTCTACGTCTCAGTCCTCACCGACTCCTCACACTTGCTCAAGCTTACGATGAGAAAAATATCATTTTCAAAACAAAAACTCAGCTGTTTGAAATACACCACCGAACGTGCCTAAGAAAATATGGGGATCTACCCTCCCGAGGCGAATGTGTTGGAGAACTTCCCGAAATAGTCATGGTCCCTATCCGAATGATCTCGTTGACTGCCTCCCAACCCCATTCTCCGAAAAATCATCCCGTGAAATCTTTCGCAACCATGTTCGCTTTTTCGAAAATTCACGCCATGCACACTCACACACCTAATTTCGGGGTTATTTCTGTATAAGAAATGATTGCTACTTCAACACAATATATATAAAATAATATATTGATTATGCAACATTCTCTAAATTTTCAATCTGCACATGTAATCTACTACCAATCATCGTCACCTAAATTAGCTTATTCGAGCAAATCAATAACTGCTCCATTGGCTTCCATACATACAATTTATATTCCAGTAATTGAGTAAATCACAATTTCATCTCCCATGGCCTATACACACAATTTATTATATAAATTATGACATAAACACCAAATCGCCTTAAAATCGCCACGGATCGCTTCTAATTGGGTCCCAAAATTTCATTACTTTGTTCCAAAATTTGGGACCGATCAAACGGTCACTCACGGCCTCAAACCAACACAAGCATTTACAAAACACTTAAACAAGGGGTAAAACAAGTAGGATAAAACCCCTACCTCACGGAGTTTGTCGAAACTCCTCAAAATCGGAGTCTACGCGTTGCCCTCTCCGCTTAGAACAACTTTCCTTCTAGCTTAAGGAACTGACACAATAAAGTTGCCGATTTTAGAGAGAAGTCTCTCTCTCTCTCTCTAAAGAAATCACAAACCAAATTTATCAGAAGCCATTCCCTCCGCACGCTTTTGGTTCCCTTTTCCATTTCCCTTCCTTTTCTCCTACGAATTCTTTTCCTTGTTTTTTATTCCTTCCTTGTTTTTCTCTCTTTCCTTTTCTTTTCTTCCTTTTTGAGTACTGATCAGAGGTCAAAAGGAGGAAGTTTCCTCCCCTTCTCAAGCCAAATGCAAAGGCCTTCCATTTTCCTTCTTTCTTTTATTCCTTTTCTTTTATGACATCATACCCTACATGATTTAATATGAGCCATGGAATCATGCCACCCATGTGGCTCAATGTGAGCTTAATTCCTTTTTCGCCAAGTGTCACACTCTGAGGTGTCATGTCATCCCCTATCTCGCTAAGGCCATCCGACACCTCACACCCCAAAAACGTGAAATCTTAACCACCTTCGTAATCCAACGTAAATCAACACGTAGCCACTCTGGGTGAGACGATTTCAATAGAGAACCGTTTCGCCATCCCGACATTTTAAAAAATTTTCTAGATTTTACAAAAATTACAATTTTATCTCTTTGACAGAAAATTTGAATTTTCTCTAGTCTTACAATTGACCTTAAGATATTCTTCTTTATTTTATTAAACCATTAATTGGCAATCATAGGAAATACTTGACTTTCCATATTGTTTGGCCCACTTGGGCTTAGAAAAAGGAAAAAGCTCAACATGATTTAAGTGCCTTTTTCACAATGACGTATCATTTACCCTCCATTAAACATTACACCATCACGTAGTTTGAGCTCTTTTAAAATTAATTAAAAGATTTGCAGTCCTTAATTCTTAATTGTCACACTCAATGTTTTAAAAATCGGATTAGATCGACGATCGGGATCACAACTGGCCACTGTTTCGTCGATTAAGCTTGCTGAGCCGATAGTTTAAGTGTGTTTAAACCAAGTAAACCTCGGCCGCCGATCGCTGAACCGAATGAACCGACTCCATTTTCAACAAATTGGACGGTTCACATCATTTTTTTTAAATGTAAAAACGACGGCGTTTGATGTACGGCATCTAAATGATGCCGCTTTTTACTTCATATGGTGCTACCCAATCTCCATGCCTCTCACCTCATGCTTGCTGTCACCATTGTTGAACCCCTTCTTGTCAAATAGAAGTTGTTGCAGTCGGGTTGTTGTCACTAAATGAGCTACTTCCGTTGCTGCCATGGGATCCTCTCTATTTATCCTGCTGAAGTAATACCTCCTCAGTCATCAGCACTTATATATGATTTAATACCATTTTTTTATTTGTGAAATAATATTTTTATTTCTAAAATCTAGGATTTGAATACAAAATTTTAGAATTTTGATATGTAAAATAATATATAATTTATATTTATGAAATCTAGAATTTGGAACTGAAATAAATTTTAGAATTTTTTAGATGTAAAAATAATATACCATTTTTAAATATATTTATATTTATGAAATCAGGATTTGTGATCCAAATTTTAGATCTTTGATAACAAAATAAAATATTATTTTCATTTTTAAATACCATTTATATTTTTGAATTCAAATTTTAGATTTCTAGTTTATAATTCAAATCAAATTTATAGTTAATTTAATTTAAAATTACTATTTAAAAATTATTCTTAACATAAATTTATTGAAAAATGACTGTTATTTAACTAATTACCAAAATAAACCTAAATCATTCCATTTGAATTAAATTAGTTTAAAGTTAAAATAAAATGTAATTTAACATTATTTATTTATGATATTAATAAATTTATAATTTAAAATAAGTTTTAAATTTCACATCTTTAATAGATATAATGTTATATTAAATAGCTTTCTTATCTTTCAAAAACTTTATATTATATTAAAGATATAACATATGATAATTCTATAAGGAAAGATTTTATGAAATGTTTGGGATATTTAAAATTTTAATGATAGTTTTTATTTTATTTTTTATAATATAAAATATAAATTTATAATACTTGTCACCACGATTCAACTAGTGGAACTATGAAATTGATAATCCTCTCGTCTAGTGACTTCATCCGATTTTAAAAATATTGGTTATATGATGAGTGTCCAAAAAACACCATTATATACCCGGTTTTAGTATGTTTTTTTTATATCTTTTGTACGTAAATAAGTGGTGTTTTCACTTCATCACTAATATTTAGTTTCATTTTGTATTTCAGGTTAAAGTGTGGCATTTGGAGGCGTTTTGAAGACTTAAGAATGGAAGAAATCAAGTTGAAGAGAAGTTGTTGAATTGATGCAGCCACTTCGTCGCGATGAAGGTATGGAAGAAATCAAGTTGAATTGCAGTTGCTGAATTGATGCAACTACTTCATTGCGATGAAGGTAGAACAGACTAAGGTAGTATCCGTAGGTGACAAAGCCGTTTCCTTCGTGATGAAGCCGTCAATATGACGAAGACACCTTCGTCATGACGAAGTAAAGAGATAACACTGAAGGAGCCTTGGGCTCGTCATAACAAAGTGAAGACGGGCTAGAGGCCTATAAATATATGTTCTTTCCTAGACTCATGAGGAGTTGGCCGGGAGGGAGAATACCCTCATTAAGGTTTCTCCTCTCTTGTTCTTTAACGATTGAAGCCGCACGTTAGGACTAATATGTAGATAGCTTGGTAGCCGCCTCTTCAAGATTTGAGAAGAACTTTGGGATTTGAGTGAGTTAAGATCGAGGACTCATCATTTTCCATCATTAGAGTTTCTTCTCTTCCATTTTTTCTCATGTTTTATCCTAATTTTGTGGCGCACTCAAATTCTATTAGTGCTCTAAATCTATAGTCTAGGGTTTGGCTGTATTTTAGTCATGAATCTTTGATCTAATCATTGATTTTTCTTTTTCATTGGGTTTCTCAGATTGCCTTTCTATTGATCTGTGCTTGGTCATATTTACATGTTGATTTCTAATCAATTCCCCCAATATGATGAGTGGTCTTCTGATTTGAGAAGTGAGTAAAGAATTATCCTAGATTTAACCCAACCTAATTAGTCGAGTAATAGAGATATTAGCGGTAATTAGAGGCGCAGAGATTCTCGGGGTCTTCAAGCATCTCTAATGCTCAGTTGAGCTGAGAAGCAAGAAACTTAGTGTTAGTTGATAGGTTATTTGACCTCGAGAGAGGCTTATAATTAAATTAGGCAAGAATCGCCTTGGAGAGCATTTTCATGAGATAATAGAGTGGAATTTTGGCCTAGATATAGTAGGATTAATGTTCATTTCCACCAATACCTTAGGAATTTATCATCTCTCGTACACTCTTAGTTGCACATTTCATTCGTTAGATTGAGATTTCATTAATTTAGTTTAAATTTGTTTTGTCTCACTGACTGCTTGGATATTACAAAAGTTATCAATTGGTACTTAGCATCCTCATTTCCCCGTGGATCGATCGTTGTACAGTTCGTACATTGTATTACTTGAAAAGTGTATGCTTGTGCAAATAGGCGTTCATTACATATTTTATCGCACATTTTATACACATATCACACTTACGCCTATCATTATACCTTCTAGTTTAAATATATTGTTGGGTTTAGAATTGACATTATCTTCATCCCTAGTGTTTCATAAGATGTCTACTTCAAAGTTCAAGTTTGATGAAGATTTGAAGGTTTAAACATGAAGTTCTTGGAGAGAGTCAAGACTATGTTCTAACTCCACTTGGACTCCTCGACCGCTGTGGACTCTTGGAGCCCAAGGTAACTAGAAGAAAGGAATTGAAGAGGTTAATGCTTCTTTGTATCCTATGGGTTATGTTAAAGGTTAGAAAATCCACCTAGGAGAAAATCTCTTGAATGAAGTTGAAATACAAGTAGGACTTCAATCTAAAGAGGATTATTTAAGTCTAAGTATGGCTAATTCTCAGACAACTTTGAGACAATCCTAGTAAAGAGATAATGTCAAGTAGCTTAATGATTAGATAATGCGAGGCTTGGTCACATGTTGTAAAGTCACATGATCGAAGGTAACAACAAGAAGATTACTGGTCGTAGACTAGTGTCATGTGCTTGATGCAACAAGAATCATGATGGGTGAAGGATTTCTACTTGAATTGAACTCAGCCCCCGACCTAATTCGAACCGAGTTAGAACTCGGCGAGGACTCTACCTCAAGAGAGGACTCCTTTGGCTCCTCGACTGAAGAAGCATTATGATAAACTAAGATTTATCAACATCATCCTATACAATAATGGAAAACCTCCAAAGGTGATCATCCAAATTATCAATCTTGATTTAGAATCTATCGTTTAGAATTGTCACGCTGCCTTCGTGATTCTACAAGAAAAAAATGGCTACCTCAAAGATGAAGTTTTATGAAGATTTGATGGTTTAAACATCATGTCCCTAGAACTTGGAAGAAGTCCCGACTTAGGTCATCCCACAATGCAGTGACGTGCCAGACTTGAAGAGTCTAAACTAAGGTCAGAACTAACATGGGATGCACGTCAGTTCTAAAATCTTGGGGCCAAGTAACTTGGGGAGCAAGCTACCATATTAGGATCCGAACTTCTAACAAGTGGATAAAGATAAAATCAAGAAGATATGATCTTCAAGCCACTAAATTAGAGTTGGAACCAAATTAGGTAACTTCTTTAAAAAGGAAACTTGAGTTGCAAGTTTCCTTATTCCGTTGGGATGGCTTAAAGGAAAGTTCAGAAAGTAGAAGGTAATGTTGGAGTCATAATAGGATTATGATCAAGTTTTATCAAGTCTTTCAAAACACAAATTCATGGGATATAAATTCAAGCTTTTAGAAGAAGCTCATCATGGATTCTACAACATATCTTGAAGAAGAACAAGATTTGCTGGAACATGCTAAAGGAGTGCAGATTGCAGATACCCAAATAAGGAATTACATATTAAAAGCCTTTCACCTTGTGTGAAAAATATTCTTAATTTTTTTCACCTTATCTATGTAATGTGGGTTATGAGCGTGCAATGCTTTGAGAGGGGAATGGAGGGAGTTCATTTTAAATTCCACTATGAATGATTAGGTTTATAGAAGGGTCGTAAGCAGAGAGAGTGAGGCTCATACAACATTAGACTAATTGTAATCTTGAATCTGGATTAGTGAAATCTTTTTCATCCGGGCATAGCCTCACGGACTTAGGTAGTTTAACCACGTAAACATATTGTGTGCACTTTATTATGCAAGTTATATATAATTCTAGTTATAACTTGAAGCGTGTATTAATGTAATACTTAGTTACATTAAAAGACCCTTGTTTTTTTGTCTCGGAGCTGAGATTTGATCTTGTAAATCTGGATTGAGTTGCCAAGATCAGAATATGTTTCCATCACAGCCGTCCAAACTTTGCAGTTGTGTAAGAAAGTATGTATGTCCAAACTTCAGCAGTAGTGAACTATGCATGTGGGCGTCTGCCTCTTTCTTAGTCAAATCTAATCAATATACACGCAGATTGTTCTTTACATGTATTTGTGTTTGCTCTCTTTATGAATATATGTAGAAAGAGGAAAGTTATTTTGATTCTGCAAATTGTCACCTGTATGACCAAGATTTTCTCATTAGCCACAAAAGATTTGTCTTGAAAATAAAACTATAAAACATTAATAAATTGTATCTTATCTTATATTTTTGTGACACCGTCATGTTTCTGAAATATTAATAAAAGACCAATGGGTTGTGAGCTATAAAGTGCACACAAATATGATAAAGATTTCGCCTGCTGCTGCCTTATTTCTTATTTTTACATAAAAGTCATGAAATAGACTCCATGCATGTGAGCGGGGTCCTATTTCCATTCAAATTTAATCATCACTTGTATACATAGTAGTGGTAATTATATATATATATATATATGACAAATTAATTATATGGCAAGTTTTATTATTGTATATGGAAATTGTATATTTTCCTTTCTTAGGTTTGTATAGCCTAGCGTATATAAGGCCTTATCTTGTACATATAATATACAGTTTATAATAAACAAAAACTCAAGTCTTTCTTCATGGTATCAGAGCAGGTTCTTTGAATTTTTTCCGCTGCTTTCACAGTCTAGGCATTATAGCCACCGTATAGCTTATTTTACCGACAAATACCACCGCTTGCTCCTTATTTCCTACCTTTGCCAGCCTAAAATTGAAGTTACAGGCCATTCAGAGGTAGATCTTGGTTCAGACGATCACAATCGTGTGCGCAGATTGCCGAAGCTCTCACGTGTCAGCCACGCTCCGCCCTCGCACGGGACAGCGCCACACGCACCTCCACGCACGATCAACCCATGTGGCTTACGCAGCACCATCGCCGCCCTAAGTCCGACCGCTCCACGCCCGTCGCCTCGACCAGCCGTCGCCTACCGGGATCGCATCATGTCAACTCTTGACCATTCTACACGCCGCTGACCATTGACCGCCGACCGCTGGGATCTAAATTTGACCATGAGCCTCGACTTATTTTCGCATCCTAATTCCATTTTTGCTGTTTGTTTTTCAATTGAGAACTTAGATATGCCGGGTGATGAGATTTCTCGTCCGATTCACGTTATTTTTTATGGAGATAATTTTGCCCAGTGGTCACAAGCCATGCGCAATTATCTCAAGGGTCGCAAGTTGTGGCTTTATGTCTCTAGGGACAGTCCTATTCCAGAAAAAGAGGAAAAAGAAACTGATTCTGCCTATGCCATTCGGATTGAGGATTGGGAGAGTGCTAATCATTAGATCATCACTTGATTTCGTAATACTTCTATTCCATCCATTGTTGATGAGTTTGGCAATATTGATATTGCCAAAGAAGTTTGGGACTTACTACCGTATAGTCGGACCGAAAGTGATGCTCACAACTCGTGCTCACACGCGCAAACTCTTTATCAAATTCGCCGTGAATCGGGTGAGCAGACATCAGATATCGATATATTGTGCTTCAACCGTTGACTTCCGGGGATACATGGGTATCTACAATGACCCACGTGGCAATGGAGGGTGGATGCTATGTTCTATCACCCATCCAGTTCTGTCGGAGGAAAGATTACCCTTCTCCACCTGAGTATCTTTACAGTCCTTCCGAAGAATTTGTCACTTATGATTCTGACTCTATTATTTGGGCTGGAGGTAGTGTCATCATTTCCCCCTATGGCGAAATTCTAGCAGGACCCGATTATGAAGGACAAGGTCTCTTCACAGCTGATCTTGGTATGCCTATCCCGCTAACTTCTCTACAATTACATATAAAAAATATTTAAATGTGAAGGGAACATCATAACGCTGGATAATATCTTCAATAATTATGATGGAGTCACTCCAATTAGAATTAAGTAATTCGCTTAAGGGTGTGGATACATATGAATATTTCTAATTTGATGAGAGCCAAAGTAGAAATATCTAACCTAGTATAACTAGTTTAAATATTAGGGTTATGGTCCTCAATTAATACGACAAAAGAACCCTAGTTCTTATTCTTTTCTACACCCCCATCATTAGAGGGGAAACAAATTCTTGTCATTAGGGTTATATCGAATTTGGAAGATCTAACCCATACATTCAACAACTTCCGACAATGGAAATAGGTACGTTTCTGTTATACAAACTTTACATCTCTTTAACTAAATGGGTTGAAACATGATTATTTAGGGTTTGCTTATTATTGTTGCAATGTTGGATTAATAGTCAAAGATTTCTATTGTAATTCTTTCTATTACTATTATATTCTTCCTTAGTTTGTAGATATTTCTCCTGTTGTGACAAACAACTTAATTATAGAATAAATTGATCAGAGGGATCCTACTATCTCTATAAATATGTACATAAAGATACGTAATGATTGGTGAATAAAAAATATTCTTCCTGCTTTCCAAGTTGGTATTAGAGCCACGAAACCCCAAACTATTCTTCTTCAATCCTTAAACCATGAGTAGTCATACCAAACATCTATTACCAAATCTACCCCCATCATTATTCAACATGAAGGTTCATCATTCAATTCAGGAATTATATTAAATGAGACCAACTATGATCTGTGGTCTCAAATGTTAGAGAAGCAAATTGTTGAGAAGTAGAAACTCTCCTTCATTCGTGGCACATCACTGCCACTTAAGGAGAAAGATGAAGGCGAAAGTGGTATTCGCATTAATCAAGGTTAATAGGATGGCTGCCGATGTCTATGTCCCCGTGGAGATTATGAAGCCGGCTACATTCGCTGCCTACTACACGAGATATTTGGAAAGCTCGTTTGTAAAAAGCCTTTTATGATGGAGCGGATGACTACATGTTTTTACCCTCAACCGTAGGGTCGCCAAAACAAATGGCGCATCACTCTCTCCATATATTATGGAGAACTCCGAATCAAATCTTCGCTGAGTTGGATCATCGCGGATAAGGTGGTCATGGTGGATGCTGCATGTATATTGCATCCTATCATAGTTCGCTTCACGGCCAAAGGGTGCATATCTTTCTCGCCGATTAGAGGGTGATTTCGAAAGTGCGCGCCGACTTCCAAATCTCGAGGAAGGATCCTATCCCCGAATTGAAGAGTGTTATACCCTAGTTCGCCTCGAAGATGTTCGACGCTAGGTGATGAACGGACAACTAGAAAATTCTGAAGCTTCAACATGGTGACTCGGAATTGGTCTAATCAAAATTGCCCCCAACACCAAAGAAGACCAAAAAGGCCCATCCATCCTAAGACTGCCAATGGCGCGACAAATCATCATACAAATGTAACTCACCGCGGATCAAACCGGTCATTAGTACCCGATGCTATGAACTTATAGGATATTCGGAATGGTGGGATCATAGCCTTGATTCCCGGAAGAAGAATTCCAAGAAGGCCGCTACTGCTGCAATTGTTGAAACAAAGACAGAAGATGATAGCGGTGAAATGTCCTTGGCATTGGTATAAAGAATGTGTACGGTGGTAAGTTTTTAAATATTTCTACACCTATTTCTAATAGTGCATGGATAATTGAGTCCAGTGCAACTGATCATATGACATTTGATTCTGCATGCTCTAATTCTCTAAATCCTCACAAAATTCTATTTCCACGCTAATGGTACCTCAATTCCATTATTTGGGAAGGATCTTGTCCCTCACTAACACCTTGAATTTAGATTATGTTTTGGTTGTTCTCTTAAATTATAATCTTTGTCGTGGCCAAATAATCACCGCCTTATTTTGTGTTGTCATTTTTTTGGCCCCGAATTTTGTGTATTTAAGGACATCCTGGGACAAGTGTAGACAATTGGTTGTGTGTTAGGCGAGGAAGTTAGCTGATAGACTTGGTGTCTAAAAGTTCGATGAGTTGCGCTGCTTTAAAGATTGTATTTTTTAAAAAAAAAAAGGAAATTTGAGATATGGTTATATACTGACGTTCGCATGCTTCTTCCATTAACCTTGAATAAAAGTCCAGTTCCTTTTATGATCATACATTCTGATGTTCGGGGGCAATCTAAATTTACTACTTTGGATGGATCGCGTTGAAGCAATTGTTGCTCCAGTCGGTCCAAACTTACCTCCTCATGTCTTTGGTTGTGTAGCATTTGTACATCTTCATAAGAGTTAGCGCAACAAGTTGACACCTCGAGTATCAGGATGTGTCTTTGGGGTATGTCGCTTATCAAAAGGGTGCTGGATATATCACCCTCCAAGCAAAACGAATGTTTGTTGGGCAATGGATATACTTTTTCATGAAGACTCGATAAGTCTCCGAGCCTAAACTTCAAGGGGGGAGCACCGTAAGGTTCAAGCTCTGTGACTATGATTTTCCCATCTCAGTGGCGGGAACTCAAACCCGTAACAACTGTAATGGAATGAAAAGCACACCTAACTTAGTAATGAGGATGCTGTGAATTGATTTGAGTGGTATAAATTTGACCACAAAGGGTGATGAACGCATTTAAGACCTAAAAATGAAGCGCGGATCAACTCAACTGACCGCGACCACAGCACCGACACACCAAACCAATCGTCACGAGGATAATAACCCGCTTATAGTGTTCGAATCCACTAAGAAAACAACTACCACCGCGTCAAACCAGAGGTATTCCCAAACCCACATATGAACCCGAACTTTCTAGTAAAGTTAAATATCCCAACCATCGCTTCTTTGAATCAAATAAGTCATTTGTAAATCAATTATCTACTGTATCTATTCCTAACAGTGTGCAGGAAGCCTTAGCTGACCCAAGGTGGAAAGCTGCTATGAATAAAGAGATGAAATCCTTATAGAAAATGAACTGGGAAACTTGTTGATCGCCCTCCGTGGAAGAAACAAGTGGCTTTATACTCGTGAAGCAAAAAGTGTGTGGTATAATTGAATGTTTTAGCGAGACTAGTAGCAAAGGGTACACCTAAACCTATGGAATTGGATTATATAGATACATTTGCACTCTAAATAAAAATCAACACAAACAGTCTTATTGTCTCTAGCTACGAACCTGGATTGTCCATTGCAACAATTTGATGTGAAAAACGCCTTCTACATGGCGAAGCCGTCCAAGTGTACATGACGGTGCTACCGTGGTGCATGATACCAGAAGTGCATTGTCGGAAAGTGTGCAAATTAAAGAAATCGTTCTATGGGCTAAAACAATCTTCGAGAGCATGGTGTGGAAGTTTCACGAAGTCCATGAGGTCTTTTGGCTACCATTAGAGTAATTAAGACCAAACTTTATTCTCGATAAAACAAAGAGATGGTAAGATCACAGTTCCTTATCAAGGCATGTTGATGACATGGTATTACAGAAATGACCCCCGATGAAAGAAGGCTCTACAAAGTTACATGGTCGGGCGGAATTCAATGAAAGAACCTCGGTCACTTGAAATATTTTCGATAGAAGTGTCTCGGGATTCGACAAAGGATTTTCTTTGTCTTAAAGAAAATATACTTTAGATTTGTTGCAGGAAACTGGTATGTCAGCATGTCAACCAGTTGATACACTAGTAGAAGAAGGATTGAGAAGTTATGTGTTAAGACTAATCGTGCGCCCGTTGATAAAGGAGATATCGCGCTCCGTTTGGAAGATTGATGTACTTAGGCCCACACTAGGCCAAATTCGCTTATGCATCAGTATTGTTAGCCAGTTTATGCATAATCCTGGAGAACAACATATGAATGCAGTTATGCGCATTTTAGGGTATCTGAAGTTCGCTCCTGGAAAGGGCATTTTGTTCACTAAAAATGTAGATTGTCAAAGTGTGGATTCATATAGTGATGCTGACTGGGCTGGAGCAATAGATGACAAAAGATCTACTTCGGGATATTTCACCTTTATAGGTGGTAATCTCGTTACATGGAGAAGCAAGAAGCAGAATGTTGTTGCACGTTCAAACGCAAACGCTGAATTTAGGGGTATGTCACTTGAAATATGTGAAGCATTGTGGCTAAGACTTCTATTGATGGATTTGGGCTATCTGCCTAGGCAACAGATTTGGCTTTATTATGACAATAAAGCAGCATGTGATATTGCTCATAATCACGTACAACATGATCGTACAAAGTATGTGGAGGTAAGACAGATTCTCTTATTAAGGACAAATTGGATGAGAAAAATCTGTCGAAGCTTCCTAAGGATTCGATCCAAAGATCAATTGGCTTGATATCCCCACCTGTAGTTGTTTCAAGTCGAGTGTTTCTCATGTGCAAGTCACATGTGACATCTATGCACCAACTTGAGGGGGAGTGTTGCGATATTGGATTAATAGTCAAAGATTCTCTATTGTAATTCTTTCCTATTACTATTATATTCTTTCCTATTACTATTATATTCTTTCCTAGTTTAGAGATATTTCTCTGTTAGGCAAATAACTTAATTAAAGGAATAGCTTGATTGTAGGCTTTCTACTATCTCTATAAATATGTACATGTAAAGATACAGAATGATTATGAATAAAAAAATATTCTTCTCTGTTTTACAAGTATTATGCATGATTCGGGTCTAATATTTTGGGATTCATAATATATTTATGATGTTATTAAACTAGAAACATGTGGTTAGGTGATTAAGAATTCAAAAATAAAAATGATGAAAATGAAAAGTACACGAATTCACATGAAAACCATAAATAGGGAAAATTAATAACAATGATTAGATGAAGAGAAATTCACTATTCTAAAACTGAGAACAAGAGAAACCCCCAAGCTAAGTCCATATCTTTGTGGCTCCATTCCCAAGACCCTGCAACAGAGATTTAGGCTGGGTAGTCCAATATTCTCTGATATCTCCATAATCTTTAAAACAAAAATCAAACATGTTGCAAACCTTTTTTTAATGAGTCGGGACAAATTTCTGGATCCAATTCCAAACAAAGAAAATAAATGAATGATTAAACCATTATTTAGTTTTAAGAGGACAAATGTTTAGTTTTGTAGAAGAATTATATTCCTTATGATGTACATTCATCATGGATTGATCAAATATTTTTATGATCACTTGATGTGTAGATGTTCGTGAGAAGATTCCAAAAGCAAAGTTCTTGCTCGATGGCTGGATTATTCCAGCTGATATACTAATCCTGACCGTCCATTGTTCCTGTTACTTTCACATCCTCCCCATGTAAATCCAAAGACAAAGATGGTGAATGCAAAGATATATAAAAGATGGGCATTTATGGAGACTCTTAGCTCATTAATTAAGACCCTCCTCAATAATCTGTAATGATTTTTGTTTACGCCTGAAATTAATTGTTAATTTTCTTCTGTCTTTTCTGTGCTATAATGCACCTTATTATGGATATGGAGACTATACTTCTTACTAATAAACACACGGTTTGTAAAATCCAACTCCTAATTTTTAGTCTGTAAGTATTAATAAAATTGTATTTTCCACTCATCAAGCTGAAGCCTCCTTTGTAGCTTTTCTGCTCAGTCCTAGATGTTAAAATCGGTTTTTAAGATCATGTCATGTAATTCAATGCTGTGACATTGAAATGTGATGACTGAAACGAAATTAATAAATGGATTTTTATGTTATGACCAATTGGTCAGGTTTAACCGCCGTCGGGCCAGCCTTTTTCATCCGGCCAAGAATGTGAGAAGGATGCAACCTTATCAGCAGGCCTATAGGGGCCCGTTGACTCCATCAATGGGTGGAGCCGTCGAATTTGTATTTTTAAGCTCACAGCCTACCCCATAGCCCAGCAGCACTCAAAGGCTTTTTGACGATCGCTAAGGGCGGTGTGGGCGGGCTCAAGGGCCTAGTATCGAGGGCTCGACGAGCCTACGATGGCGGCCTAACAGCCGATGGCTTTGATAAGCTCCATTGGCTAGTATGAAAGTGGCTTGACAAACCCAATAATTAAAACCATATATATATATTTTTTAATTTTAATCTCATTCCTCCCGTTTAAAATTTAATGCACCAACTAAATTGTACATATATTTTACTTATATAATAAACTTTTAACAAAATATATATATTATAACAGTTACATAATATATATTTTAAACGAATAACATAGAATAGGTAGGCCTATCGCGCTGCCATGGAGCGGGCCTAAGGACGCTTATGGGTGGGTCGCAAGGCAAGCAAGAGCGGGCCTAAAGATCGTTGATGGGCCAGCCTGGGAAGAGTACAAGCTACGAGGCCTAAGGACAAAGCTATGGGTGGGCCAATGGCTGGACCAAATCCGCGGTCAAGCCAGCCTGTCGACCCAAGTCGGCCTAAAATGCCTCGCGCTCTTCCTCTAAAAACGCCCTGACGCCGGCCTCGCTGCGAAGCCACTAGCTTAGCCCATCGAAATGGTTGTGATCGGGAAGCGTACTTCAAGTCCTAGGCTTTTGGAGACCCCTAACCTTCAATCACAAATAAAAAGAATGCAAGGAAAATAAATGAGACATCAAAAATTATTAACGAGTTTGCGCACCACGCCTACTTTGCATGGCCATGCCCATATTAAATCATCTACTAAGAATCAATTGATTACATGTCAACTCGGATCTTATATATCGATACCAGCATCTACAACAACCAATGGAAATTCGATATTGATTATGAAAGATTCAGATTTAGAAGATTGCAAAGCTGTAGAATCATCAAAATGTAATTTTTGGACTTCAATTAATACTGAGCGGAGCCGCTAAGCTCATCACGCCATAGTTAGCCAATAAGCCAATTACGATGCAGTGTGACTGACAAGGAATAATCCATAGCTGGCCCATCTTTAATAATAATAAAAATCGAAATTTGGGGAGGCCCCATATCATATCGGCCCCGCTAAAGATAACTGTCAAAAACTGGTTATAACAGGTCAAAAAATGTCACTTGTCACTACCTCCATTTTTTTTTTTTTTAATTTATCGGATCCTCTAACTCTCACCACTTGTCACTATATGATTGGTTTTTAAAAAAACTCAGTTTTTTTTTTGATATTGCGTATAATTTGCCCATATCCACATCCGTCAGCCTCAATGTCGCAATGGCCGAGCAGCTGGACTGGTATTCGTGTCTACGTTGGTCGTGTAATCGGAAAATCGAGCTTGATTTCACCTGCCGCCACCGACACTTCACACGGAGAGTCTTGCCGCCGACTCGCCTTCCCGCCAATTTCTATCCTGATCGCGCGTTCCTCATATAGATCAACAATACTTCAATAATATTGAAGAATTTGAATGTGTTATCGTTGATTCTCTTGTTTGGCAAGGAGAAATCGAGGAATTTTATATGAAATAGTATTCGAATATTAGTTAAGCAGTTTGGTTTTTTTCGATCGAGATATTTTCCTTTCGGGAAGAAGAGAATAAGTTTGAGGAGGTTGTTTGTTTGAGAGAAAATAGGAGGAACATAATTAACCTTGTTGTTTCGGTCTTCTATTTTCTGTTCTTCCTCACACTGCTTCTCTCTCAGTTGCTTCAGAATTTTCTTCCTCTAATCCCATGTGTGATTTACGTTTTGGGTTAGAATGACCAAGATGATGATGAATTTTTGCCTTTCTCACTTATAGCTGTGAGAAGCTTTAACACCATTTTTTCTTTTTGTGCGTTTTCATTTTTCCAGTTTCTGAAATGTATCCTCACCCACTTCAGTTTTACTTCATATCTCTCCACCTGTTTTTTTTTTTCCTCCACTTGATTTCCACTTTTGATGTTTTCTCAGTAGCCACGCAGAAGATAAAAACATAGGTAAACAACTAGAATTTATATCAATTTGATTGATTTATATTCCAAAAGCAATATGTTTCTGAAACTGATTCAATTTATATTCCGAACTACATTTTGTTTTTGTGAAATTTGCAGGAGAGGTTTGAGCAATGACAAGAGTGCTCCGAAGCAATGGTCGGAGCCGAGCCCGAAGAAGAGGCTTTCGCTCAATGAAATGTTGGAGTCCGGGAGTAGCCTAAGTAAGCAGATGCAGCGATCAAGTGCTCAAGATTTCAAGAAGCTATTAATTTATGGATGCTAGCATGAAATCTTTGCTTGGTGTTTTCTTCCTTTTGCTCTGTAAGGAGGAGACGAAGGTGGAGATGGAGGTAAAAGGTGAAGGTGGAGGAGGAAAGAGAGTGTGATCGAATTGATTTTTTCCAAAAAATATAAAAAATTTAGGGACCAATTTAGATAGTGACAAGTGGCGAGAGAGTTTAAAGATCAACCTAACTTTATAAAAAATATAATAAAAATTTTGGTAACTAATTAGATAGTGACATGTGGCATTTTTTTACATGCTTAACCGGTTACCTTTATGACGGGACCAATACATACGTAATCCTCTACACTCGGGACAGTTCCTGGGGCTTAAATAAGTGAGCTAAAACTAATTGTGTTACACTCCGCTAAACTACGGATTATTCCTATCACCACTTCATTGTTATATTTTATATATTTTCTAATTTCTAGTTTGATTTGGAGTCGTGTTTCTAATTTAGGAGTTGATTTATTCAATTTAGCAAGTTTTGTTATTCTAGTTAACATAGGAGTTGTTTTATTCAATTTAGAAAGTTTTGTTTTCCTAGTCAAAGTATGAGTTGTTTTATTCAATTTAGAAAGTTTTGTTTTCCTAATCAAAATAGGAGTAGCTTTATTTGATTTAGAAAGTATGGAGCCTATATACCCTCATAATGCACTCTTTTCATTATAAATTGCTTTACAATATTTTTCGCTTTTCTCCTTTTAAGAGTTCTCTTGTTCTCTTTTATCTTTTTGTAGATTTTCTTAAGTGGTGACTTTATCGCTTCTTAAACCTTGTGGATTCCTGGGTGACGGCGATATATGTCGGTTCTCTTATCTCTGGATTTATTCCTGAGCTGTATGTTCGTAGCCTTTTATCCTCGTGGATTCCTTGATTGACGAAGATCTATTCTCCTATAACCTCAACTCATCCCATCATCCTCTTTTTAACTTTACAAATCAAATTCTCCAACCACAACCAAAAACTTTCCAAATCAAGTTTCATACTTCAAAACATTTCCAAATACTTTGTTTTAACCTAGAGAAACCCCAAATTCATGCATAGCTATAGCCTACCTTAGAAAACCCGAAACCGCGTTTGCTCAAACAAAGGCTGCTTTTTGCATCAAATCAAACCTGTGCCTAAAATCCTTCATTTTAAACCTTAATTCCATGATAAATAAAACCTCAAATAAGCCATATAACCTTGTAACCAGACTTTTCACTTACCCTTCAAAGTTACATCCTATACCTCTAAACTACCACAAACTCATCCCTAACTTACCCAAACGTTAGACCATCCATCATAGTCCAGACCTTGCATCAAAGTGGTAACAGAGCCTACTCTTTCTTGATGGTTGATCAAATGCTAGTGCTGATTTATTGGTGCTAAAGACAAGAGTTGTAATCATGTTTGAAAGAAACAGAATTCCGGAGTTAAATGATGTTATTGATCTTGATATTGTTGCTCAACATCTACAACAACGCTTGAAACTTTATAAGGATCCTATGTCTATGAGAACATAATGGAAGGTATAGGAAAATACAAGACCGCGTGGAAAATATGTTTTTGATGAAGAGACTTTGCAGCCTAGTCAACTTCAATGTTTCTTGGATTACAAGAAGCCCAAAGATAGGCATGCACGAGACTATGATTATCATGGGAGGTATGATGACTACTATGGTATGATGGTTACTACAAGAGGCGTGGTAGTGATAATGAGGGCTTGAGATTCAATCTAAAATTTGATATTTCAGCATTTGATGAAAGAATAGATGCTGATGAATCTTTGATAGGCTTGAATAATATGGTGGAGTTTGTCTTTTGAGTATTATGACTTTGAGCATAAAATGTGAAGTTGGTTACTATCAAGATGTGAAAGAATGCTTATTTGGTGCAAAACTTGAAGATACAATGTGAAAGAGATGGTAAAAGAATATTGAAATTGGAAAATATGAAGAAAGAGCTAAAATGAGGTACCTTTCCACTAACTATTGTCAAGACATCTAAATCTCAAATTCAAAATTTTAGGTAACAAGATTTGGGTGGAGGAGACCAGCTAAGTTTGAAACTTGATAATCAATGGAGACTTGTAAGGATTCCTCGGTGAACAAGTCATCGCTGCTCCCTTGTTAGTTTGAGGTCTCGATATGGCCGGAAGTTATTTCTATGCAACCATATACTCTTCAGTGTGATTAAACTTGCTTTGAAGGTCGAGGCTCTAAACAAGTATGAAAGTTTATTACAACTAAGAGTGTGGCTAAAGAAAGGTTTGGCGAAGGGTTCGACTTATTGGAATACTAATGGTAGTAAAAATACTTCACACCTCAAGTAAAGAGTGAAGAGCATAAACCATAACAAAGAATCGACTCAACTAAAGAGATGTTTTATGCCAGGATTTGGGGCATGTTGATTCTAAAGGTCCTAATCCAAAGGACGTTTAATCGAGGAAGATGGGGCCGAGGAAGAAGATGTTGAAGAAGTAGTTGAATCTAACCATGTCCAAGAAGATGAGAAGAATTTACTAATGTCAAAACTTGAGTTGGATGTTAAAGAAGTATTCAAATATAACCATGTCCAAGAAGATAAGAAGAGTTCACTATTGTCAAATTTTGATTTGGAAATCAAAGATGGTTTAGATGTGATGCCTTTGGTTGTTGTTGAGGAAACCGAAAGTGAAAAGGAAATCCTGTAAGAAGTGAAACTAATTCTAGAGAAATTGGTTGATGTTGTGCCTGAGGAAATACCACATGCTTTGCCACCTATGAGAGATATTCAACATCAAATGTATTCTCATACCAAGTTTGGTTTTTCCTAATAGGCTAGCATCTATAATGAGTTCTAAGGAGGACGAAGAGCTTGAAATACAAGTGGATGATTTTCTTAATAAAGGGCTTGTTTGAGAGAGTAAAAGTTCTTATATGGTTCTCACCATGTTGGTGCATGAAAAATGATGGATTTTGGAGAATGTGTGTTGCTTGCCAGCTATTAACAACCTTTTGATTCATGATGAAGTAAGGTTCAACATAATGCAAAGAGAGGAGAAATATGAAGATCAAGCAAATGAAGGTTATCAAAGGTTGGTATTCTCGTCCCCGAGGTCAGATTTGGTTACACATGCGCGAGGAAGAGAGGTTTCTTATGTCAAAGCATTCTAAATTGTTCGCATATAGATGGTCCTTTTCAAGATTATTGATAAGAATGTCTTGCCTACATTCAATGCCATATTTGCGACTTATCAAGGAAGGCTTGAGGGCAAAGTCTTCTTTTCTCCAAACTATGGGGGATTGATGCAAGAGCATCTACAACAATCAATGGAAATTCAACCTTGATTATGGAAGATTCTGATTTAGAAGGTTGCAAAGTTGTAGGATCATCAAAATGGAATTTTTGACTTCAATTAAGACTTGAAAGGAGTTAAGCACGTGAACAAGGCTTGAAGAAGAGTTTGAATAAGTCAATTATTGGATTTTTTTTATATATATATTTTCTAAATTCTAGTTAGATTTGGAGTCATGTTTCTAATTTTGGGGTTGTTTATTCAATTTATAAAGTTTTGCCTTTTCTAGTCAAAGTTAGAGTTGTTTTATTCAATTTAGAAAGTTTGTTTTCCTAGTCAGCATGAGTGGCTTTCTTGATTTAGAAAGTACAGGCCTATATATGTTCCCTCAATGTACTCTTTTCATTATGAATTTCAAAGCTTAATAATATTTTCAAATTTCTTTAAGAGTTCTCTCGCTCTCTTATCTCTCGGTGGACCTCGGTAGTTTGTTGCTTATTATCCCTTGGTGGACTCGGGTGGTGTGAAGTATATCTCTTGCTTTCTTCTCTCTTAGGTGGATTCCCTGAGTAGTGAGTCCATGGCTTCATCCCATGTTTCTAGTTTTTAGGAATTTAATTTTAGCATCGGCTTTGTACCTTGAATCTCCTTCAGAATCCTTTCTGATAGGGGTTTTAATTTTTTTAAAATCGTAAGTTATCGATCTCGTACCAGACGATGGTCTCTATTCGGTGTAAGATAATAATGTTCATAACTCATTAAGTTTAATTGTTGGAATTAAAATGAATGTTTTGAATGAAGAATCATCCTTATTATGGCACCAAAAATTAGGACACGTCTCCATTCAGAGAATTAAAAGATTAGTGAATGAAGGGGTGCTCAATGCCCTAGACATTACAGACTTCAAGACATGTTTGGATTGCATTAAGGGAAACCAAACCAACAAGTCAAAAAAAGGTGTAACAAGGAGTAAACATTCGTTATAAATCATACATACGTATTATTTGTTGTCTAATAATGATGGGAATGATCCAAAATACTATCACCTTCATTAATGACTACTCACGTTACATACATGCGTCGTTCTAAGGACGAAGAGCTAGAAGCCTTTAAGGTATTCAAGGCCGAAGTAGAGAAACAATGCGAGAAGCAAATAAAGATAGTAAGGTCAGATTGAGGTGGAAGAGTACTATGGTAGGTACACTGAGAATAGGCAAGCACCAAGTCCATTTACTAGGTTTCTTCAAGAGCGCTGGATTGTTGTTTAATACAATTCATGCTTCGTTCCTCCCAACATAATGTTGTGGGCGAAAAGAAACCGAACCTTAATGGACATGGTAAGGAGTATGAGGAGTAATAATAATGTTCCTCAATTCTTATGGATTGAGGCACTAAAGACGGAAATGTATATAATAAATTGGGTTCCAACCAAGGCTTTCCAAAAGACGCCATTTGAGTTATTCATAGGTTCGAAACCCATCTTACGACATATACCCTTATGGGGATGCCTACTTGAAGTAAGAATTTATAATCCACAAGAAAAGAAACTAGAACCAAGGACTTTTAGTGGGCATTTCATTATGATGGAAATCCAAGGGTTGTAGATTCTATTGTCCTTCTCACACCACTGGATTGGAAGTCAAGAAAAGCGAAGTTTCTTAAAAATGACTTAATCGGTGGGAGTGGTCAATTTCATGACACATTGTCTGAAAGAGATCACTATCAAGGTCAGACCTCTTATTCAAATCATAGACTAACTGTCATACATAACCATGAGTGGTAGAAACTAGTATAAGACAACCAGTCATCGAGAATCCATAAACTTTTGAACCTATAGATGGCTTTGTCGAGGAATAACAAAACATTGAACAATCGATTGAGCATTTAGTTGAACAACAAGTTCCCTATGAAGAAACAACATCAAGGAGAGATCTACTAGGCCGAAATTCGCTATTCCTAGTGATTATGCCATCTACTTGCAAAATCATAATATTGGAGCGAACATGATTCGAAACCTTTTCATAAGCCATGAAAGATGAGATTGACTCGCGGCATCTAATCGAGTTTAGATCTCGTCGAGTTGCCTTATGGTGTAAAACAGCCAAAAAGTGCGGGTCTTTAAGACAAAGAAAGACTCACAGACAACATTGAGAGACATAAAGGCAAGACTGGCTAAAGGTTTAATCAAAGGAAGGAATCGACTACACGGAGACCTTTTCTCTTGTATGAAGGAAAGATTCTCTTTGGGTAATTATGGCATTAGTATCTCATTTTGACTTAGAGCAACATCAGATGGATGTGAAAACGACTTTCCTCAATGGTGAGTTAGACATGAAACAACCTAAAGGATTTTCCTTGAGTGTTGGTGATTATTTGGTGGTGCAAATCCACTAATCCATTCGCGTTTTAAAAAAAGCGTCCCGTCAATGGTATTTGATGTTCCATAAGGTCATCACTTCATTTGGTTTTGAAGAGAATGTCATGGATCATTGTATGTACTAGAAGGTCCATGGGAGTAAGATATGTTTTCTTGTTTTATATGTGGATGATATTTTGCTAGCAACAAACAATAAGGTTACTATGTGAGGTGAAACAATCTTCAAAGAACTTTGATATGAAGGATATGGGTAAGGCATCTTATGTCATTGGCATTAAGATCCATCGAAAGATCTTGAGCTCCTAGGTTTGTCTCAAGAGACCTATATCAACAAATGAGAGATTTTGGATGAATCATTATTCATTAAACCCAACACCCATTGTAAAGGGTAATAGGACTGTCCTGGACTAGTGCCTAAAGAACGATTTTGGAGCGGGAACAATGAAGAACATTCCATGCTTCAACCGGAGGAAGCCTTTTTATGTATGCTTAGGTGTGCACCAAACCTAACATTGCATATGCTATTGGACTATTAGGCAAATATCAGAGTAATCCAGGTATTGACCATTGGAAAGCTATAAAGAAGGTCATGAGATACCTTTAAGGTACAAAGAACTACATGTTGATGTATCAAACCAATAACTTAGAAGTAATCGCTACCCGAGCTAATTTAGGCCGCTTAGACTCAGAAAGTCCACTCTGTGTTATATTTATGCTAGCCAATCAGTATATCTTAGAGAAGTATGAAGTAGACATTGATTTACTTCCACTATGGAGGCCGAATTTGTATCTTGTTTTGAAGCTATGACGCATGGTGTTTGGCTTAAGAGTTTTGTTTCTAGCCTGAGAGTCGTTGATTCCATTGAGAGGCCATTGAGATTATACTATGACAACTCAACTACAGTTTTTCTAGCTAAGAATGATAAAAGTGGATGTCGAAGTAAACATATCGACATCAAATACTTAGCCATCCGGGAATGTGTTAAAGAAAAGAAAGTGCTCATTGAACACATTAGCAATGAGTTGATGATTGCAAATCCTTTGACTAAAGGCATGCCACCAAAGAAGGTCAGGGATCATGTAATTAGTATGGGACTTGGGTCCATGATGTAATCTCATATTGTATAAAATATTTTTATTAATGAACCAGCATTTAGTTAATGCTTTCTCAAATAGTTTTGTGCACACTTCACTTATTGTGATAGAGAAATATCATTAAGTTTTGACCTAGGATAAACATATGATTTATTCATAAAGATTAAGGTTAGTGTTAAAGGAACAAATATATTGTAATACATGGATGATAATACTCGCTATTAGAGGACCTATCGCCATGATTCATATATTTATTTCTTGATTTGGATGGACATTGAGAAGTATGGACCAAGTGGGAGAGTGTTAATTTCCCATCAGTTAAGGAGCTTTTCTTTCATTACACTACGAAGGAAATTCAAATATTCAGAGGTCCATAAGTTCACGCTTGGTTCTTAACGAATACCCATTAATTCCATAACGGAATTGCTCAAGGTGACATGATTTAAAACCTTCACTATAAGGAACGTAATCTTATCGCCTTAGTGTCACTACTACTCACTCTTTACATCAGAAAATAGCACCATCATTTTTGAGGAGTTAACAGAAAGTCTAGAGAGTAATTTTCCCATATTGTAATGAAGTTGGAGATCATATCTTTTCCTTCCACCTTTAGTTTACGATAAACAAATTTATCTTATTATAAATCAGATTATTAAGTGATTGTTTGTTATTTCTTTTTAACCTTTTTAGATTTACTTACAAGTGGGAGTGCAATGACATGAGCAATGTCGAAAAAAAACTTACACCTCTCCCTATAAAATTGTCTACCTCCCTTTCTCATTAACACATATAGTAAGGTTGCCATTCATCTGTGCTTTTATTCCCATAATATATTAGAGTTGGGGAATAACCTTGATAATTAAATTTAACACTACCCAAATCTGAAGTGGGAAGTGCAATAACATGAGCGGAATCGGAAAAAAACTTTTAGGTGGCGCTTATTTTTTTTTTAGTTAATGCTAAATAGAACTTTTGTTATGAATAATGCTTAATAAAATTTAGTAATTAGTCATTTGCTTTTTTAAATAGTCTTTTTAAATATTATCTAAATTTTGAAACAATAAATTTTTAAATAAATTTAAAAATACATATGTTTTATTTAATTAGTATGAAAAGGATCATGAAAGTTTACTGATCATAATGAATAAGGGATTTTATTATATTATGATTCTTTTTTTTTTCAATAGAAAAACATTCAAAAAGATTAAGAAAATTCAAAACCAAAGATTTTGGAATTTTCTATTCAAACAAAAAGTTTCAAATATTTGACAATAAGTCATAAAAATGTTGAATGCTAAAAGGTAAATAGTTTCAGCAAAAAGCCAAAACAAACACCACCTTAATGTCCTCTCGTCAAACCCTTTAAACCCCTCCTATAAAACTCTGTCTACCTCCTTCTCTCGTTAACACATATAGTAAGAGGCTGCCATTCATGTGTGCTTTTATTCCCATAATATATTGAAGTTCGAGAATAACCTTGATAATTAAATTTAACACTACTCAAATCTAAAGTGGGAAGTGCAATAACATGAGCGGAGTCAAATAAAAGGTATATATTGTTATATCTACCTTATTAAGTGATTGTTTCTTTCTCACATTTTTTCCTCAAATTTTCCGAAACCAAATATTAATCAAACCATTAAACCGTAAATCAGTAAATTTTTTGGTTCAATCATCAGTTCGATTTTAAAACATTGATTTTTTTTGTTGCTATTAGAAATAGATGTCAATAGAGTATATATATATATATATATATATATATATATATATATATATATATATATATATATATATATATATATATAAAATTTATTTTGTGTTTGGTTCATGGAAAATATTAATGAAAGAAAAAAAAATATGAAAATGGATTTTTCTTTTGTTTAATTGTCTAAAAATCTCAAAATTAATTAGAAACTACGAAAGTCTTAAATTATAATCTTTATATTAATGAGTTAAAATAAATAATTGGTTTGAAGTAAAGAATAAAAATGTATTGATTTAATTTATTTTTATTTTACTAATTTTTCTTTATCTACTTTTCCAGCCTAAGTTTCTTTCTCTCATTTTTTCAAAATTTCTGAATCCAAGCATATCCTTTAATTTTGATCAAAGAGAATATCATTAATACACATGTCACATTTGGTAAATAATTAAAGCAAAAAGGGACTCTAATATGTGGAGTTAGGTTTGAGTTTTACATACAGTTGTTTTTTTTTTAAATCACATATAACAAAATCAAAATAACAAGAAACTACTACAACAATGTGGAAATCACCGACTAGCATTGAAATTTTTTTATGTTAATGTCAGAAATTACTACTACAAAGATTAAATGTTAAATTTTTTAAGCACGTCACGCTTATTGACTTCGCATTAACTTAAAAAAATTTCGCGAAAAATCACTACTTGAACATTATTTCACTCAACCTATTTTATTTTTATTTTTTAAAATAACTTAATATGTCCAAAACCTTAGGTTTTGCAAATTAATGGCATCTCCTCAATCAAAGAGAATACTGGCATGTGAAGCCGCCCCCACCCCTTATCTAGAGATGGGAATATCTAAATGATATGATGATAAATGTCATATCATTCTTATAAGAACTAATAAAAAAACTAGTAATTATGAGTTGAATTTTTTTCTTATTCATACAACTTGAAAAGCAACTTTACAAGTGTGAAATACCAATAGCTTGGAAACGGCTCGACCGGCCCAATTGGGTCGAACCCATTCGGACCACAGGTTAGAATGGGTTGAATCACTTCAACCCATTTTTTTACTTGCTCAATCTGATCGTATAGGTGTGGTGACCAAAATGAGACAAAACGGGTCAAACATTAAAAAATTAAAATTAAATAACAATTTTATATTTTGTAAAATAATGTTTCCTTTAAAATACTTATAGTTTATTTTTATCTTCTTCAAATATTATATAAAATAAAAATACTATATAAAAGAAATTATTTTAGTTATATTTATATATTTTTATTTTATTTTAAATTATTTTTCATACTAGTATTATTTTATTTTATTAAAAATAATTATTTAATAACTATTATTTTTTCTATAAACAACTATTTATATTTTTTATAATAGAAAAACTAATATTTTTAACGATTAGAAAATATTATGTAGCCATTAAAAAATTTAAAATAAAAAACAAGCTAATATACGCCAAGCGAGGTAACCCGACCCAAGCCCTAATGGCTGTAGGCCTATTCGGCCACCATTTTCCTAGCCCTGCCCCTCAAAAAATGATAAGTGAGCTTGGCCCATTGAGCCATACCCATATTCCCATCTCTAGAAATACCCAAACAAGCATGATAAAAATATATGGGTATGTTTAGTTAAAACGTTGTTTTGGATATGGTTAAGGTTTTTGTTATGATGTTTTAGTACAATTGAGGAAAATATGTAAAGAAAATATGGAAATATTTGCAAAATAGCAATGAAAAATCTTACACACAAACTGTTACCTTGTATTTTGCATCCATAGCCTTCCACCTAGATTTAAATTTGTCAAAGAAGTCCAAACTCAGAGCTTCATTATCATAATAGCACTGAGATTGAAGATTCATCAGTCTTCTGTTGTTTTTCTTACAAATCTTGAAACCTTATGAAGCTCTACTATGTCAGATTATGGACTTAAATTTAGGATTTCCAAATTTCTAGTCAATATAAAATTTGGGGATTCTAGGCCTTCAAATGGGGATTCAATATCACCTTTCAATATTTATGATTCTAGACATCATCTTCATTTTTAACTTCCTAAGAGAAAGAAGGAGAAATGGTTGAGGAGGACAAAGGAAATGAATTTTGAGGTTTTCCAAAATACTCTATAACTCTTATAGGTGCATTGTACTAAAAGTAAAGGTTACAGGTGATATTGATTCGATTTTGAACTCAAGAAGGTAATATGCCAAACACAGGAATAATAAACCTTTTTTATATTAATAGATTACTTTCAAATCAAATAAAAACAAATAGTTTAATTTTATTTAATTACTTATTCAAATGCAAACATCATGTGAATCTAAATTAGAATTATACTTAAATATTCCTATGAGTGGTTGATTAAATTAATAAGTAGTATTTAATTTAGAAGTCATACAATTAGGATGTTTAAGGTGACTTTTTGTGTATAATGTTAGAGATACTAGTTATAAAATATATTTAAACATCGTTGTCTTCTTTAATACTATAGTTTATTTGGATAAATATACATGTGTTCTTTTCACCTATATTCATAATTTCTTAATGAATTTTATTTCTTTTTACTGCTATTTTGTGAGTTTTTCTATTTTATTTAATTATGCATTTTATTTCAATTGACGTCTAATCCTTCTTAGTTGAGAAACTTTGTATACATCTATAATTACTGTTATCGCATATGCTTGTCAATGATTGACTTGTGAGATAGTTTTTTTTTTTTATAACTATTCACTTTGCATTATGATAGGAGAGCAATGTAAAGACGGTGTGCAGGGAGAGAAATAGTCGGTTTAAATGGGTGAGGGACCATGTTGTTAGTGGAAGATAGATTGTTAGTTTTTTTTAATCCACTAAGTATAACTTATTTTTATTTTTATTATATTAGAATTAGAAAATGCTAGCTTTTTAGATCATTTAATTAGTGGGATCATTATTTTTATTTGTATTTAAACTTTGAATGTTATCAAGTTGGGGGAAAGAAGAGTTTGAATGAAAAATTAGTTAAGGTTTTATCTCGCCTAAAGTAGATAATATTAAGGTTTTATCTAGCCTAAAATAGATTGGCCTATCATTGGTATCAGAGCCGACGATTATGGTAACCAACAAATAAAGAATTGAGCTGCTTGAAATAGGCGTTGGAGGATTGCATGATAATATGAGCCGTATGGAGTCGGGGGATTGTGTTATTTAATTACAAACTACAATTACTGTAGACTGAGCATCAATAGGATCTCTAGGTTATATTACCAGTTAGACCCCACTGCTAGCCATGCTTTTGAGCATAGTGAAAGATTCATGGAATGGGCACATGTTTGAGATCAATTAGAAATGGCCCCATGTTCTCCTCTAAGTTGGCGGATCCGGGAGTTCCCAAGATACCCTGGTGATGATCCTATAGAATGGATCACAATAGTTGAACAATTCTTTGAATACCAGAGCACCTTGGAGTCACAAAAGGTGTCTTTAGCATCCTACCATTAAAAAGTCAAAAGCAAACCATTGCTATGTAGTGGCTTCAGAGGGGCATATCAGAGGAAGGAAATTGAAGTGTTTCATGGGAGTGTTTGTGGAAGAGATATGGTCATGTTTTCTAGCTCCAATAAATTCTGTGGCATTTTGATGAATCTCATCTATGATACAACAAATGTATTGTTACGAGACTATTAAAAGATGTTTGAAAGGCTAGGCACAGGATGCGATAGACACCAAAAGCACTTATGGGCACTTTTATGGGAGGCCTTAAACTCAAGATTGTTGATGGGATCGGGATTTGAGACATTAAAATGGGGCCATAAATTTGGCCAGAATGCTAGATGATCAATTGAACAACAAGGGAAGAGACTAGCTCCCACATTTAATATGAACCCAACTCCTACCACGAAACAAACCCCATGGGATGAGAGATGCCAAAAGACGTATTCAGGGCCTTTGTTTTAATTCGACGAAGTTTACCCAGGCACGATGTAAAGAGGAAGTCACAAAATGATACGGCCTGGAGGGAAGTCAAGAGGATGAAGAAGGGCTCATTGATTATCCAAATAATTCACTTCATGCTCTCATGAGATCAATTACATTTGTAGAAGATAAAGGATCTTTTCATCAACTTGAACCTTGAGGACAAGGTTCTTCTAAAATAGGAGGGTAATGATAGGAGATAATGAAGACGTGCAGTACTAGAGAATTAGTCAATAAGTGAGTGAGAGACCATGTTGTTGGTGAAGATAGATTGATAATTTTTTTTTATCCATTAATATATTATTATTTTATTTTTATTTTTATTTTACACTAGATAATGTACTAGCTTTTAGGATCAACTTAATTAGTGGGGTCATTATTTTATTTGTATTTAAACTTTGAATGTTATCAAGTCAATGGGAGAGAAGAGTTTTTAATAAAAAATTAGCTAAGGTTTTATCTCAAAGTAGATAATATTTGAAGGTTTTATCTAGCCTAAAAATAGATTTCTGTCCCACTGTATCGTAGTCGGCATCAAGGCAACCAACAAATAAGAATTGAGCCATTTGAAATAAGCGTTGGAGGGACAGTGATAATATGAGCCGTATGGTTAGGGTCAAGACAAACTACACCAAATTAGAGATTGCTATCACAGATCTCTGGAGCCATATTACCAAAGCAAAGACCCCAGAATCGCTATCCATGCTTTGATACAGTGAACATTCATGAATACATGTTCGAGGATTGACTAGAAAAGCAATCATTCCATGTTCTCCTCTAAGCATGACTGAGTTCCTGTGATACTTAGTGATGATCCACATAATGGCTTCACACTGTAGTCAATCAAACTGGAAATACAAAAGGTAGTCTTGTGATCCCACCATTTAGAAGCAGGCAAACCAATGGTGGTGGGTCAGATGGTATATCAAGAGGAAGGGGAATGGAAGTGTCAAGGTGAATGCTCAGGAGGATATATGGTCACATTTCGTACCTATAGATTGCAAGATTTTGATGAACTTCATTCAAGATAACAAAATGGGGTCCTTGCGAGATCATCAAGAGGTTTGAGCAAGGAAGCAATAGCATGACTGACACCAAAAGCACTTGTAATTTTATGGGAGGCCTGTCCAAGATTGCTTATGGATGGGAGTGCTAGACATTAGCGTAGTCATTGTTTGATCTAAAAATGTGAGATAGATCAATGAACTCACATGGGATATATGACTGTCTTACTAATGAAACAACAAAACTCTCATGGGGATGAGATGCAAAAAGATGTGTATCTGTGGTCTTGCTTAATCACATGATAAAAGTTTACCTTGCAGATGACAAAAGAAGGAAGTCATGCAGATATTACTTTGAGGAAGTCAAGAGGATGAACAAGGGGCCAATGATGGATCCAAAGAATTTTCTCCATGCTCTCACGACTACTAAATTTATAAGCTAAAGATCTTTTCATCAACTTTGAACCTTGATAGATAAAGGTCTCTAAGAGGAGGCAATGATGGGAGATAATAAAGACAAGGTATTACTAGAGTTCAGCCAACAGGTAAAGAGAGACCACATTGTTATGGAATATAGACTCTGTTGGTTTTTTTAACCCACCAAGTTGTTTTTTTTTTTACTAATTAAAAGCAGCTTAGGATCATTTAATTAAAGGGGACATTATTTAATCGTATTTTCATTTAATCTTTGAAATGTTATCAAGTCAGAGAGTTACTTAAGAAAAATTAGTTAAGGTTTTATCTCACATGCGATAACATAAGGCTTTATCTAGCATGGTGCCAGATTAATCATAATATTTGTCCCTACAAATTTGTCTCCCACCGAACCCTAGACCCTCGCCACCTCCCTATGTTGGGTTTGAGCTCTTAATCACTGAGCTTGGTTTTATTGGCAATCGGATAACATGATAGTTAAAAGAGATTGATCGATTTATTTCATATAATAATTATTGGGTTTAATGAAGAAGAAATTTAGTGTAGAGAAGAGAATAAAGAGAAAATAAAATAGTAAGAGGATAAGAAGGATCCCTAGTTATATGTAGAAAAATATTTTATCTTACCATATACGTAAAATCTAATCTGATAGAAAAAGCCAAAAAGGTAGTTAAATTATGTTGATCAAAGGTTTGTTAGTAAAAAGATGCGCCAAGAGGGCCAAAAGATATCAATCAACACTTTATCATGTTTTTGGTGGTAACTAGAAATAGAAAACATAAAATGTATACTTTGTGAATAAAAAGATGAGCCACTTGGGAAGGATCCAATTTATTTCAAAAGAAAGAGGAGAGATCTAAATTTAAATTTTGATAGGTTTAGGATAAAAGATATAAGTGTTTAGACTCTAATGGAACTATTAAAATGACTGGTAATAAACATTTAGACTATGCTTCGATCATTACAACATAATGTATGACTTTGAGAAGTATTTTCTGAAAGAGATAATGGTTTCTTAAACTTGGAGATTGAATGGAACTCAAAAGTGTATATATCATCATAATAAAAAAAAGTAGTTTACTTAGTTCAATTATTTTGTTAGTGGAGGATGTTTGGGGGATATATACACGAATTTAAATATTTACAATTGTTGTTATATTTTTCCGAAAGCAAATAGAACAACATACTGTTTAGCTAAAAACTATATTGTAATACTGATTTAAAATTTTAGTGGGCAGATTTTCCTAAAGACATTAGAAAAACTAATTTTGAATATTTGTGACACACCAATTTCTGGGGGTCATTTTATTTTTTTATTTTTTCCAATACGCATCAAATTCGGTATAAAACAACCTTTTTATTACAAGGGCATATGAAAACCTCGGTGAAACCTACAAAACTCGTATTTTATACAAAAATGAGTTTAATTACAACTCTATTCTTTTACATAAACAAAATCATTTTTCTACCCAAAAACTGATACAGGATACGCAACAAAGCTTAAATTCTGGAATTTTTCTCTCATAACCAATTTGACTTGTTTCACTTCCTACAGTATCACCTCCAATACCCGAAAATATTTTCCCACTCCATCGTAATAAAGAATTTCAAGAGAGAAAATCCCACGAGCTACTCCCGCCCATGTCGATAAATCCTTACACTCATTCAAGTAAAAATATGTAGATTTTCACATGAATGTCAATTTGTCGTGCCCCATGCCTCGAATCCTTCCGACTCACTCACATGCAATTTTCCATGTATGAAAACTATTTCCAAAACAAAAGATTTTTGTTTTAGTTCTCTTGAAAGTTTCATTGGACATACTCCAATAATAATGTTAGACCACCCTTCGATATTTTTCATTGGACACACTCCGAAAATGCTGTGGGCAACCCTCCGATATTTTCATTGGACATACTCCGAAAATACTATGGACAACCCTTTGATATTTTCATTGGACACACTCCGAAAATACTGTGGACAACACCGAAAATATGGACAACCGATATTTTCATTGACACTCGAAAATATCGTGGACAACACTTAGAAAATACGTGGACAACCCTCCGATATTTTCATTCGACAGACCCGATAATATCATGGACAACACTTCAAAATACGGCGGACAACTCTCCGATATTTTCATTTGACGATCTGGTTAATACCGTGGACAACCCTCCAATATATTTTCATTTGGACAGAATTCGATAAAGATGGTGATAACCTTCCTAGAGAAAATCAACATGCATTTAACATTTATCACACAAAACCGCATGTTATCAACCAAGAATAAGTAAACTAGAATTTTTTCCCAGATTTCCAACCTAAAACAAAGATGCATTTCTACCATTTATCACAATCAAAAACTCGCATGTTATCAAACAAGAAAAATAAACATGCAACCTGGATTTTTTTCTAGTTTTTCAAACTTAAAAAACAAAGATGCACTGTAAAAATCAAGCACACTACACAAAAATAACAGATTTAAACCTATTCTATAACTGCAGTTTTGGAACCAAATGTAACCAGAAAATACACCACAGTTTTGTCCAAACTGTCATGCACTAGCCCTAATATTAAGGCTAAGCTTCATTGTGACGCCCCTATCCCGGGGGTCCCGTTGACAACCCGTTAACCCACGGAAAACCTGTGGATATCGGTGCCCCGATATCACATTCAAATGTCTCATATATTGAGACTCATTCCTGCATATTTAAATCACAATATACAAAAATATATGACAGACTATAATCATAGTCTCTTTACAGTCCCTTTGATACTAAAAAGTACATGTTTTGTTATGCTCAAATGGGTCAAGGCACTAAATAAAAACAAAATAAAGTCTCCGTATGGTTTCATCCTATATGTGGGTTCGCCGTGACCGGACCCGTAATCGAAAAGTGTGAGGGGGGGTCCCATCGATAAAGTGAGCAAAGCCCAAGAGTGATAATCTCCTATATGGTTATTCCCCAATTCCTGCTCATGCAAAGGATCAAACATACAATAATATCTGCGAAAAATATACTACTGAATTACATGCCATGGATGAGAATATGACTCCACCTTATCCCATGTCCCGAAGCCCTCATCGATTCCCTCACACATGCTAATGCGGCGGTGAAAAACCAACCGTCATCTTGTTCCATCAATGACCATTTTTAAACAAAAACTTTTGCTTTATAAACCAAAACCATCGACGCTCCCAATATCAAGTTGCGTGTGTTTATGCATTCAGGCCATGGATTTTTTGGCTTTACACAAAGAGGACGCCGGTATTTTCCGACATTTTCGCGAACTTACATCGCCGAACATGCATGCGTAATCGTGAATAAAATTCGTCTTTCACCTCGTAAAAGCTGGGATCTACCCCAACTTGCTCCGCCCAACACACATGTCATTTTCATTTTCAAAACTGTGTGACTCATTTTGGACGTTGTCCCATGTTACCGAGCCCACCATAGAACACTAAACATAGTGTCGATCAACCATGTACCTATGACATACCACCAACACCAAACACAATGTCGACCCTACCATGTACTCACACCCATGTCTTGTAATGTTCTAGTGCATATGCCATGCAATTATGCCACCGGCAATCCCTTGCTATGTTACATGTATGATGCACACTACATGAACCATTCACATAAGTTATACTCTTCATGTCACCTATGCAAATACAATTACAAGCATGTTAAATTCCATATACTCATGCCAATATATATGACAAACATAAGCTGTACATATTAGCATTCATCAATCCATGACTAAACAATAAAGTCATACAGCCTCTCCATAGGCTAACTCATGGTAATTCCTACCACTCAATAGCCACAACATGCCATGCAATGGTCATGTTAACACCGCCATTCACTTCGACACAACCAAGCAACCCGTGTACACCTGCGAAAACACAAATTTCAACAGGTTTTGTTTAACCGCTGTCCTTCACAGTACATGGACAAATTCCTGACTAAATGGGCTTCTATAGAGTCCAAGAACACCTAAATCGAGTTCGAAAAGAAGAAGTTGTTATGATCATCCAAAGTCGAGGCCTCAGACACCTAATAGCCTGGGCCAGCCTCTCAAATAGCCCAAAGAACCCTGGAAAACATAGATTTACAAGGTTGCGCTGACCCACTATCCTCCACAGAAGTAGATTTAATATTGACTCAATGAAGCCCATAGAGTCCAAGAACACCCAAACGGAGTTCGACAAAGTCAGCTATAAATGTCTCAAGTTGAGGCCTCACATGAATAGTTAGCCCCATTGGCCACAGCCTTGAAAACATGCATACTTCAGTAGCTTATGTTCCCCCCAATGTCCCCATAGAATACATAGAATCTGACTCACGGCTTCAAGAGTCAAATACCCAAAAACGGAGTCTCGGACAAAAAGCCATGGTCACAGTCGGAGGCCTCACATGAATCACCCTAGCTTCACAAATGCAACCCGCCAACAACCTAGAAAAACATAAATTTTAGTAGGTTATGTTCACCCACTGTCCTCAACAGCATATGGCTATAATCTTGACTCAATGGGCTTTCCATAGAGTCCAAGAACACCCAAAACTGAAGCCTGATCGAAGAAGTATAATTAGCCCAAAAGTTAAAGGCTTCACATGAACCTGCAATGCCCGACCCTAACCGCCAGGCCCGTCGGTCTCTGGCCGCACCGGATCGACCTAATCGTTAGCCGACAACCCTAACCGCTAGGCAGCAGCCCTAACCACTAGGTGGTAGTCACTGGACCTAGTCAGAGGTCGGCCACCTAGTCGGCCGGGGCTGTTCTTAATCGCTAGTCGACTACCTCTAACCGCGCAGCCGCAAGAGACGATCGCCAGCCGTTCACACCCCTTCTACTTAGACAAGCCTTCCGTAGTAAACGGACTATTATTTTCTAGGGGCTACAAGAGGTCTGATTTGGGAAATCAAGCCTAACATCAATTTCAATCATGGCTAAATTTATTTGTAATGACTCACTACCAAATTCCTTTATTTCACCCAAAATTCAGTCCTAAAGTCCGAATTAATGCGTATACTAAACATTTCCTCAAGACACCACCACATCCTCGTGGTGGTAGAGTGCAACCAAAGTATGAGAAGACCTACCTCTGATTTTGTCAAACCTTGTTTCCTCGCCTCACTGAAACTTCAAGGCAATTTTCTTTCTAACTGTCAAAGAACTCGCTTGGCCCATCATGTCGGGAAAATCAGAGAGAAAGTGTGGAGCTTTTCCTAAGCTTTCTCCCCTTTTTCTTTTCCTCCTTTTTCCTCTTCCTACCGTATTTTTGTAGTTTGAAGTCAAGTTTTGAGAGTACTTTTTGCCACATGTCAATATTCTATCAAGCCTGATTACCTCCTACGCCATCTTATCCATCTACTCGATTTTCTCCAATCATGTGTTGCC